>VWZV01002532.1:700617-748529 GCA_013397155.1 Irena cyanogastra
ATCCCGCCGAAAGGCAATATAGAGGTCGGCGAAAAACGTTTAGTTTTAAATATCTTTATATTATTATTTCTCTCATCCTGGCCGGCTGAAAAGATCTCTCCTCACCGCTGGCCTCAGCCACCGTACACGTGCGCTTTCTGAAAATCCTGATTTAAGCCAAATGTTTTGACTTTCCGTACAACTGCACACAATTTAGAGGCTGTCGAATGGTTGTAAGAGCTGAAGTGTGCCTGGCTGCGAATTATCCGGGCTGTCTCTTCTGCAAGTATGGCCTGGGTTACTTTTTTTTTTTTTTTAAGCTTGCATCAAAATAAGTACATGTGCTTGCAATTTGCCGATTGAAAACACATCTTTTTTTCCTTTTTTTTTTTTTTCTTTTTTAGGTCAAATCGTTAAACAGCCGTCATGTTACAATAGGAACAAATATTCTTATGAACCGTTGCACCAGATAATGTAAAGCAGGTAATGGCCAGGCTTTTCAAGCTTTCAATGGCTTAATAAAGGATTTATGGAGCACTGAGAACCTGTTTGTGTACAAGGCGGAGAATAGAGTTCCTCGGTGCTGTGGATACTGTATTAACCTGGTAGCTAAGGACCTGTTGCAACTCCTGTCAAAGGTAAACAAATGATAATTGAGGGAGGGGAACACACCAGCATCATACTTCATGGATAATGGTGAAATTAGGCCATCTGTTACAGAAAGGCTCAGACTGTTTATTGTTTTACGTGATCCTTAATTTACTTTCATATGTTAAAGTTTGTTGATGTTTTTAGGTGAGTGTTTAATGGTGGCTGCATGGCAGTTAGCAGTTGAACAGTGCAAATTTAGTGCTAAGTACTTAGTAATGAAAATCTTACTCATTAGCTGATTAAAACTTTAAGCTGAAGGTGGCTGGAGGAGATCTGTCTGCAGTGATAAAGGTACCTTAACTTGTTTTACAGCCTTTCTGTGAAAAAAAATACACTATCTTTAAGGTGTTAGACAAACAAGATTTACTTTCCAAATGACAGTGTTTACAGCACTAAAGAGGAAGATAAAGTGCTATTACATTTTAAAATAGCTAATTTGGATTAAGAGTCATGACAGTTTTATCCAGCTTCCTTTCTAAAGTTCAGTTAAATGCAGTCACAGAAAAACTAAAGATCCTCTCTAATTAAAAATAGAGACACCAGTATCAATACAAATAAATAGAAGTGCAAGTATGTGAATCCTGTTGTTTATGTAAGAGAATATACAGGCTTGCTTTTCGTCATAATATTGTTCGTTGAACAATAAATCCAACATACTAAAAGCACAAAGCATGCCATGTTTTCTGGTCCCCCCCCAAAAAAACCCCAACTTCCATAAGAAACATTAATTATCAATAATTTGCGTGATACAAATACTTTGTCTACGTTCTCTTGGGAATATATTTTTGTGCAGGCCTGATGATATAAAGTCATCTTTATGTATGACTTACAAAAGAGAAACAGATTTTCATTTTGTACTTATCACTTTAATTAATGCATAATATCCTACAGATAACACAGTTCCTATGTTTGCCTTCTGTGTCAGTTCTTTAAGGTGTAAGTGGAAGGATTTTGTTATCATGGTCAAGGTGACAAATCTTCCTTAGTCATTACAGTTCCTGTAGATCACTGGCCTTGTCTGAGAGACCAAGATTTGCAGCCATGTGTAATTATCACCTGATAAACTCACCATGCAGATTCCAGGAAAGCTTATGCTGGGAGTTAACACCTTTAAATGCAACACTACCAGTTTATATTGTAGATAGATGCTTGTGCAAACTTGTCCAATGTCTTGACCCTTTAAATAAAAATTGTGCTTGCGGGTTTTTTAATTTTTCAAACAATTGGCCGTTTCCTTGAGCTCTTATTGTGGTAACAAAGATACCTCATTTTTCCACTGCAGTACACAAAGAGGCCTGTCCTTTGCAAGGGGGTATAGTTATGAGACACTTCTGAAAACTGAGTTCAAAAAAGCTTTAAGTTCTCAAGGTGTTGCAGTGCAGAATAAGCTTGTACTGACAAATCACAGGCACGCTGCATTACACTTGAGCGATAGCTTTGAAGGAGTTGAAGGAAACATCCTCTAATCAGTTTATAGTAGTCACAATTTCCCAGGCTGAACCTCTTGGAGATTTTGTTCTTTCATTTTACTTCCTTGTGATTTAAAATTAGCTAATATTTTTTAGCAGTTTTGGTTTCAATGGCCTATCCAAGAAATACCAAAGATGCACAACTAGAGCAAATAAAAGTATTCATTTATTAGACTCCTGTTTCATTTGGTGTCTAAAGTTTTATTGCTTCTTGCTTTCAATGTTTATTGATATATTGTGTTAAACAGTATCACAATTAATATCCCCCTTTTAACTCAAAGGCATTTAAATAAGTGTAGTGGTAGCATGCTGTTCTAGAAATATTTAAATATTTTGGAGATTATCAATTAGTTACTAGGCCAAAAAATAATTTGCAATTCAAGCGCTTTTCCAAGATCACTTACTCAGCGATAACTGAATTCTATGCCCCTGGCTTTAGGCATGTGCTGGAATTCTCAAGGTGAAGGAAGTTTTGTTTTGTTGCCCCTGCAGGGACAGTGTGTGCCGGACAAGCCAAGGCCTTGTGCTGCAGTTGCTGTAGCTCCACCGTGTTAGACAGAGGCCAGGAACAGGCAGTGTGTGTGGCATTACTCAGTGTAACACTGAGAGCTCCCTTCTTGGAGAGCTTGGTCATTGCTATTGACAAGGGGGCACATTTTGGGGTACTTGTTGCTATTAGAAGCGATGGGGACCAGCAGTCCCTGTGCTGAAGCTTTGCCTTTCCCCTGGCAAAGGCAAGTAGACAGGGCAGTTCACGAGTACATTTAACCTTGTAGATCCCTGTGGCAGGAGCCTTGTGTCTACATTTCTCTCCTGTATGGATGCTAAGGATTGATTGCTTTCTAAATTCCTTTCTTGTACCCATTTTAATTTTTGTTTTAGGATTTTATATAACAATCTGTCTAGTATATATTTTCCTGCATGCAGGTTATCTTGTTGGCAATGTTAACTCAAAGTAGTGCTAAACTGGAGTTACATGAGTGTAGTCCATGTGTTAATGAGATATTCCCAAATTAGCAGAGCAGCACAGCATGGTTGCAGTGTTCATTGTACTAAGGTGTTGAATGAGGTAAGTACTGTATTAGGCCATATAGAATCAACAGATGTAGTTTTTTCTTGTTTCACAGACTTTTCCATGTATTAGGGGTGAACACTGAAGACATTAACAATTCAAACCATGAATATACTGGTAAAGTTAATGCTGCCCATTGTCCTGTTTTGATGTAGGACTGATGCAGAGATACCTGCTCAGTGTTATCCCTGCTATCACCATGACACTTTCATGCTGGCAGCCTTTGCATTGACTTTGGCCTGCAGTCCATGTTTTTCTTTGGATTAACAGAGAGTAATCGTTGTTCTCAACCTGTCTGAACCTATCCTTAGCTTTGTTAAGTATAGCTAGACACGGACATTGATCTTCAGCATGTCAGCCTGTATCATCACAACTGTTAAGAAAAATCTTTATCAGGATATGTGTGTTTATGTCTTTGATCATGCAGCATATTGCATGCTGTTTAATATGGACACAGCTGCTGATCTAGAATTAAGAAACAATGAAATATGAAATTTAAAATCATTGTTTCAAAATATTTTATATCATTGTAGCACATTCATCATGAAATGATAGTAGTAAATGTGAGAACTTGGACATATATTTGCTAATTAATTTGAATGAAAAATTCATTGAAAAGGGTTACTTGAAAAATTTGATGTGTATTAGAATCACTTTTAAATTATCTTGAAAATGAGAAGGTACAGGCTTTTCAGACTTTGTGTAACCCCATATAAAAATGGAGTAATTTTTTTTAATAGAAAGTTGATTCATTCAGAAAAAGAAAATAATCTATTTTAAAAATTTGAAATAGAATTAGTCTCTGTCCAAATGAGGGACATCTTAAGTGCAGCTACAGTTTATGGTTTAAATACAGAGTAAAATATGATTACCTGATAAAAAACACAGTTAAATGTGAATCTTCATACTACGAATTACACCAGCCTGTTTACCAGGTATGTTTTCAGATAGGAAAAGAATGGAGTAAATGTCACTTTTGTTGCAAATACTTATTTGTGTTTGCATCATTTGTGTTGAGCAGAAGGAAGGGAAGTGTAATTGAGGGAGCAAAAGGAAGAGTAAAGTTGAACACATGAGGGAGTGGGATACATCTTCAGGGCAAGACAGAGGCCACGAGAAAGGAAAATTGAGGAGCATGTCCCTGCTGTTTTCCAGTGTTGGGATGATAAAAACCAGCTGTATACCAGTTCTCAGCAGCTAACGTGCTTCAGCTTGGTATAAGTAACTTCAGTGAATCAATACATTTATATATAGAAGTTATATGTCTCTAATTATCTTCCCCATCAGTATGACTTAATTTAAACATTGCTGACGTTCAGAATAAAATAAATCTAATCTATGTAGAAACACACAGCTTGAAGATTCAAAACATATTAACTCCGCAATCTAGTGATTGCATAGTGTTACTGTGTTTCTAAACTTGATCTCACTTAGAAGTATAAATTTCAAAATACTTTTATAATCAGAATTAATGTTTAGCACAACAAAGCAAAAATATAGTTTTTTGCAATATGCTTGGCATGTGTTTCTAGATCTTACAGAGTTAAGCTCTAGCCTTAGCAAGCCAAGTCTTAGCTTTTGAGGAGCTGTAATGTAGGTTTGAATATTAAATTCTTCTGCATTTCAAATTGCTGACTTATGTTTAATTTTCATGTAATTATTGGTTGGTGATAATCACAATGTGGTAAGTTATATAGCAATGGAAGCCTTGAAGAGTGGGGTTTTTTTTCATTTTGGCAGATAAGTGATTATTGATATTTCCACTCTCTGCTGGGGCTGAAAAATAAAGTTTGTTAAGGGTTGAATAGGCCAGCTAGATAATGCTACTACTGTTTTCAGCAGATGCTAATGCAATGTTTTATTTTGCATATGTATCAATCTTTGCTGCCTCAGTACAGAGTGGTGAGGGTAACAATGTCGGTCCTAAAGGGTAATTTCATTCTTTTTTAAGGCATGCCATTATTCTGTTAACAGTAATTGCTCTTTTTTGAATGATTAATTTGATCACATGGACTGTTTCTAATTATGTTGGTGACTGGCAATTTCCTGTACTGAGAAATTGTAGTTGTGATCATATCCTATTTACTCTGTGTATATGCCTTGAGAAAAATGCTCACTGACAGGCATTTTCAGAAATTTCCACTAATTTCAAGAACTGTTTGGAGACTTTATATAAGATGCTTAGCACTTGTTTTACATTGGTGTTGAGTACATGCAAACATACTTGACAAATGCGGGCTGAAACAACTGGATGTGAGGCACAGGATGAGCAGGCTTGCAAATGCAGGCCTATCTGCTAAATTATCACCTGTGCTGTCACTGCTGTGAAAACCGAAAGGAGCGGGATGTGTTTCTTGCACACTGTAAAATGTTCTTACACTCGAGCTGGATATGCTCACTGCTGTAAGCTCTGTTTGCTCGCTTCAGTTACCGTTAATGAGCCAGAGCGTGCGCGGTGCCAGGCGCTGCAGCACCGAGAGGCTCCTGCTTGGTGAGCCAGGCCTGGCAGGGAGCAGTGGCTGCTGGGCTGCCTGCAGGAGTCACACTGTGCTCCAGTGTCAGCAGCGCAGCCCTGCACGCAGCACTGACCCTGCTGAGGCACTTCTGGCTCCAGTGCCAAATCTGCATCCAGTTTACAAATAGAAAAACATCAGGCTGTCTCAGCTGCATTTACAGCAGTAAATTAAACTGTGATTCAAATGAAGACTGTACCCAGCAGAGAAGAAAGGTGCTGGCCTTGGCCAGGGTGTCGGACACTGCCTGCATGAAGATTCACCCACTCTGCTGTCTCACACTGAAGCTGGGCATGGTTTGTAGTACCACTGTGCTAAGAATAGCATCATTCCCATGGACACAAGCCACTGGGAGTTGAACACTCCTCCTTTTGCAATTGCTACAGCAACTGGGCATGTAGTGTTTGCTGAAGGGCTGATGTTAGTGCAACTTCTGGGTCTGAGTTGGTTCTTCAAAGCTGCTTGCACTGGTTCCACAGGATACGATAAGGGGTCTGTGAATCAAAGCCCCAACTTCTGTCTCACCCCAAAAGTGTTTCAGAGGGCCCAGAAGAGGTACTTTTGCCTCTTAGTAAAAATACACCACTGATAACATCACCAAGAGCTGCAGTACCAGGATCCTGAAACTGAGCATTCTCTCCGGTAATCTGACATTCAAAGCCTTCAAAGGAACACATTCAAGGCCTTCAAAGTGCAACCAAGTGCTTTGCCACAACATACTATCTTAAATTACATTCTACATGTGTTCCTTACTTCATCTACACTTGTAAAACTGTTACATTTGACTTGTATTTGGAATGACTCTGGCTGCACTTATCAATAAGCAGTCTGCAGCCCCAATCATGTATGCTCCAATATAGCTGTGATGCCCAGTGCCTGTGGGGACTCTGGTCTAGTGCATTGTAGACCTGCAGGAACAAAGAGCTGTAAGCTTTTTTTTATATCCTCCCTGATTTGCCTGTAACCTGTCCTCAAAGATTTTTACAGGCAGGCAGCCCATAGGCCTGGTATGGACATGTCCCTCACAATAAATTAAAGAACTTTATCAGATGTTCACTGGCTCATTAGAGTGGGATGTGTGATCCCTGCCCACCACACAGAGGCTGCCTCTCCAGCTGCATATTGCCCTTCCTGATTACCTTTGTCACCTCTAAGGCTGCGGCATATATCTGTGAATCAGCTCAGGCATTCCTGCAGTTCTCAGCCAGGTGTGCAAAGGTAAACCAGCTCCCTTCATGAGTGGATCATGAGTTCTGCTTTAGTGTTTTGAGCCAGAGAGTTCCTGCTGCCCAGCTACAATCCATTGTCTGCCTTCATCTGCCTGGTGCCATCCTAATAAATTATGAAGCGCGTGCACAGAATTTGCCGCTTTGCTGACTGTACGAACAGCAAACAGAAATCTGAAGGATGCTTTGGAGATGCTTTTTACAATGCAATATAAACATAGCAAGTGGGCCTCTTCAGTCTGTGGATATGCCTACACTTGGATAGTTGCTGGGCCTAGCTGATTCAGGAAAGAATGTAAAGAAGTCATTGATTCAATGGGAAACATTTACCCAAGAGTTGTATTCGAACAGCTTAGGTCTCAACGAAATTCCACTTCAAATTTGAATAATTAATATTCATTAAAAAACTAAATATTAATATTAAGTTAATATTCATTAAAAAACTTACTTTGGCATCTGAGAATTACTTTCTAGATTGGTTTAGATAACCAGTTATCATATTCTTTCATTTGCTTTTCATGGCATCATACACAAATTAGTTGTATGTTAAGTCTTGAATAATTTTAAAGATTTAATTTATGACCAACTATACTTGCCCTTTAAAAAGTCCAAAGGGCAGAGACTTACAATCTTTACATGTTCATATGGAACCAGCAGAGGAGGCCTCAGCATGTGAGTGTCCTGTAAGCAATATTGAAATATAAATGTTAAATAATGATATCTTCTGAAGTTAAGAGCCGTGGTTTTTGCAAACCTTTTGCACACTCATGTGTGTATGCCAGGCAGACAAGCACTCTGGAGTTTGAAAGATGACCCCTTTTGAACTATAAGCATCCCATCTCAGTATGATTCCTTGGGAGAAAACCTTCTTCCAAGAGCTTTGGATTTATGTAGGCCCTCTGGAGTTCACTGGTGGGTTTATTTGGCAGGTGGGCCTTATTAACCTGCCAGCAAGGGACTGTTTGACCTGCTTAGGTTTGTAAAGGTTGTAAATAAAGATTCTGTCAGGGAAGAGAGATTCTCTTGTGCTTCAGACTATTTATATCTCTTCTAACTGTGGCTGTTAAAGCTTATAAAGAAACAGAAGGTCTGGGATGTGAGACAGAAAACCCTGAGGGAGTTTTACGTGTTGTATTTGGATTGCTGTGTTAATATCCTAAAATAAACAGAGCATGACAGAAAATGGGGAATATTTTTATTGTAATTATTATTAACTCAAAGACATAACTTATTGGTTATTGAATGGAGCATGGCTGAGCTTGGCTGTAGGGGACAATAAAATAACCTCTTAATCTAACACTAGCAGCTATTGGCAATCAATGGGAACCAGACATTTAATCAGCTTCATTTCCCTATTTTTTGCTATCTTTTTTTAGTTTTTTTGCATTGTTTTCAAGTTAAATAATTACTAGTATTTACATTTTTTACAGCTCAGTTTAGTAATGAATGCAATAAGTTTACAATAAATTGTAATCATAATAAAACTATGTTAGACTCTCCATTAATAGAATAATTTTAATTGGACAGAAATATTATATTGAAAGGTGTGTTGTATTACAGATTGTAAAAAAATCCCTTTAAGAAGTCTTTTTGTCTGTCTAGTGCAGGTCTGATTATAGGGTCCTTTCTAACTCTGCGATATGTAATTTTTAATAGGTGTATCTTATTCAGTGAAAAGACTATGTTATTTTATTTTTATTCCTTATAATGTAAGAAAATGTTTTTCTTTTACTTAAAAGCTACCAGTTTGGACTAGCTGAACAATCTTTTTGGGAAAAGTTTCCTTCTGTTTCAGCAGACCTACTCAGACATCCAAGTGCTACTGCAGATCAAATGACATTGAGTTCAGCGTCTGCCAGAGTTGAGCTTTTGAGTCTGTATTCCTTGTTCATTCCTTCAAAAGGCAATTTTGGAATATTTCTGCCTTCTGTCCTGAATGGACCTGACAAATGGTTTTTGACCTTAGGTTGGACTGATCTAGTACTTGGCATTTTGTTTTAAAATATTTTATATTAACAGTCACCAGTTTATAGAATCTGTTGAATTTACAATTGCAAACATACTGTCTGCAAAAGTATTTCACTCTAGAGCTGCTGCAGTGGGCCAGGAGAACTCACTAGTGAGGAAGGACAAGTAGGGTATTACTGCTGATGCACACTGAGTGGAGAATGGCTTCCAAATTTTTCTAGTCACCAAAACTTTACAAGTGAAAGCCACTTGGGAGAAACATGAAGACAGGCCCTTTCTTCTTTTGTTCCACCTCCTTTCCAGTGGGCATCTCTTTTGTGAGCTGGATGCCCTGGCTCCCAGCCCTGCTGTGATGTGGGACTGGCAAACTGCTGTGCACCTGTTCCAGTGGGATTAGCCACTGGTGACAGCTCATACCCAGAATTTCCTCCACACATGGTATTACCCTTCAACAAGTGAGTCAGAACCATTTGACTTGGAGCTTTTTATAGTTGTTTTGAGGGTAATGATAATCATCCTAATAAAGTAGTTCTTAACCTCTCATACTGAATAATTTGCCATTGGTTGAAGAAGATACCAAGCTGCCCTTCACTCCCATCCCTATCAGCTTTACCAGCACTGGCAAAACACTGTTAAGCTTTTACAATCATCTGTCATTACAGTGGGAAGTGAGTGTTGTCTGGTAGATGAGATACCAGGCTGAGGGCAGAATTGACTCCGCTAATTAATTCACCATTGGGAAATCTAAGACTATATTACTTCCTCTGTTATTTTGATTTTCCTAATGATAAATACATTCATTTGAGAATTCAATAAACAGCTCATGCTGAAAATCAAGTATGCCAGGATTGGTTTGCAGAACTGGGCTTTATGTTAAATTTTCTAGTCCAAAGAATCAAATATTATCTGTATTGTATCCCTACATGTTGACATGCTAATTGATTACAGAAATAATATTCTTTTTTTTTCTCTTTTGTGTGCTACTTAAAAGACTTTATGTCATTCTAGTAGAACAGTTTTTGATACAAATACTTTATTGTCTTACTTTGAAAATTGTCCATATATAGGGAATAAGTGTCCTAAATATTATTCCACCCAAGTCTCCCTTTTTTCTTCTTATCATTCTCTCTTCTCTTTTTTATCTCCTCCTTTTCCTTTTTTTTTTTCCTTCCCTTTCTGCAAGTACATAAAAAGAATCAGGCACTTCCTGCTATCCCTAAGCACAAATTTAGTTCCTGGTATAGCAACTCTAACGTATTCAGGAAGGAAGGAATAATCTTTCTGAGGCTGTAGTGCTTTTACAGTAGCTGTAGCTCAGATTGTAGCTCCATACTGGAGGAATTGTGTAATGTTTGATCTTTGGAAGTAATAAGGAACAGGCCCATTCATAGGTGAGAATAATATGCATTGTGCAGTACAGTGAAGCAGACAAATGTTTCTGCATATAGGAGACTATCATCTGGTAGAATAAAAGCATTCATACCAGCCACAAAACTCACTGAATAACAATTTTTTTCTAAAATAAACCCCACCATTTCCTGGCTAGGATATAGTAAGACTGATTAGGTACCACTTGTAAAAGGTGGATTTTATGAAAGAAGAGGATGTAAGTGCTCTAGAGGAGAAGGATTTGCAGGAGAACCATGATAAGATAAAGATTTGTCTAAAATAGGACTGGGAAATGGCTAAGTGGGAACTGTGAGCTGAGTGTGTGGGAGGAAAGGAGGAAAGCATTCATTTCACCAAACATTAGGAACAGAAAAAAGACAAGTGGAGAGGGCAGATTTCTTTTTGTTCGTCTGCTTTAAATTGACCTGCTGATTTCAGTTTCTGGAGGGCATTAAGACTGTGTTCAGTGGGCTTTTAATGTACATTTATGAACCAGGTTGTTGTGAATAGTTTCTATCTGCTCTTTCTTCTAATTGCTCTCTTTACCTCGCCAAAAAAATCCAAGTGACAACCAGCCTGATTCACCTTTCAATTTAAGAAGATTCTACTTGATTTAGATCCAGCTGCTTTGCTTTAAAGGTATCAGCTGTTAATTTTAAGCAGCATACTGTAGGGCTGCTCTAGCTTTCACCTGTGAGCAGTCAAGTCCAACATGCCCTCATACCCTCACAAGCCTCCTTCTGGGTCCCATGGCAGCAGATGTGAGGACAGAATAGCATGGAGTGGGTTACACTGTTGGTGTGGGAGGGAAACAGCTGCCTGGTAAAGCAGCTTTTTGTGGAGTATATCAAGTTCTGGCCCTGTTTTGCCATAAATTAGCTGGTTTAATAAACATTCCCTGCAGCCTTTAGTAAACAGACTGTTTCATGCTTGAACTTACTAACATGCTCTTATCTTTGCTATAAAATGTATATAATCACAAGAGATTTCCGAGTGACAGAGTGATTTGTGAAAACATCCGCATAATGTTTTTCTACTTGCTTTCAGCTCCGTTCATGGATTTGCTGGCTGAGACAATGTTTGGAGTAAAGTCACATGATCAATCTGCATTTTCTTGCAGTCTTCCTGAGCTTTTGCACCATTCTTTTTCGTGCCAGGTATTCTGTTATCTATAGATCCAGGCTCCTTCTTTTAAGGGTAATAAATCAAAATTATACAGTGTTTAGGATTTCAGTCAGAGAGATTATGTCAGAATTAGAACATTCCTGAGTGAAGGTCATATAAATCAATCCTTCAGTTATTCCATTTTCAGTTTCATTGTAATGAACAGTCCCCTGCTTGCAGTGAGAAAGCTTATGGTGCTAGAATACTGATAAGATGATACTGCATTGAGAGTACATTTTTGACTATTGGATGAAATCTGCAATGCGATATGTGACATATATGCAAGGGTCTGAGCTGAAAAGCCTTGAAATCGTCAAATTATAGCATTCTAGGGATGAGACTGGCTTGCAAAATCATTGAATCCTCTTTATAGCAGAAAAAATTTTAATGTGCAAAGTAATAGCAGAGGACTTGTAGTAGAAATGTAAAAGCAAAACACACCACTCTTTCAAGCTATCATGTTAAACAGGTTAATCGTATATTGTTGTGCATGCTTAACACAGGGGTGGGATTTTTACCTGGGTAGTAATGCACAACAACTAACATCACTTTTCCTACTTAAAATACTTGACAAGTGATGTTGCTTGTAATAACATAATGTAGCTAAGTAGCCATTTTAATTGCTTGCAAAATTGTGATACTGAGAAGGAACTTGGTGTTGGGATCAGACTGATGGGATTTGCTGCCAATTACTCAGGTTATTGTCTAAATTCCTTCATCAAACGTACACCCAATATGTACTTCCTAATATATATATTGAACCTGTTCTCACAGGACAGTATAAAGCAAATATTGCTCTTTGAACACACTCCTACTCACTCTACCCTGGGGAAATTGCTAAAACACACATATCTCTATTTATTTACTATACACAGCCCTCCACTGATGTGCCAATATTCCAGGGCCTGTATGTTCCAGTCTATTTGCTCCCTATCCCTTTGACTAGCTCTGCACTCCCACCAGCTTCTCCCTGGGTTAGACACATTTGGTTACCACTCAGCCCTGATTTCCATGTGGCTTCCTCCAGTTCCTGTGCACCCCTGCCCTGCGCAGAAGCGCAGCTGGAGGCTCAGGGAGGAGGAGGAGGAGGAGCTCTCCAGGGTTCTGCTCAACCTGAGGTGCAAGGATCTGGGGAGAAGTTCCTCAAACCTGGCCTTCAATCCAGCCAGCTTGAGTCAGCTTATAGAAATCCTCAATAGTATTACACTGGTAAAGGCTCTGCACTGCAAGCTTAAAAATGGAAAAGGGAATTCTGACAACTCCTTATTCATCCACCTGCATTGTGATGTTCTGAGTAGTGCCCTGAGTGTGGAGCTTGCAGTCCACCTCCACTTGGTGTTTCTGACAGGATGATAGACCAATAGAGGTGGGAACAATGGTTGTGGAGGAGGAGGTGACAGACTTCCAGGAGCAATGCTGAAACTGTGAACTCACCAGAAAGGGGCCTGCTGCTCCTGGATTCAATTTCTGAGGATCCTCTCAGGATCATCCATCATGCTGGAAATTGCAGGTAGCCCTGAAGCAATGTGAAACACAGCTTTTAAACAAAATTTTTAACAGGAATTTTTAAGGAGGTGCCTTCAACGTTATCTTTCTGGTTTTACTGGAAATCTAACAGCATCACCTTTTTATTGGCAGCTTCAGCAGGGACATTTGAAAGAGTCGGCCTCTCCATACTACCTGATGGATTGACCTTGGGCTATACGGGGAAAATATTTGCAGAGTTTTTAACTTGCACCAAGCCTGCTGTTCCTGATAGGAACTGAGGGATGACAAGCTTAGGACAAAGCACAAGGACCACAAAGGCCAGTGACGATAACCATATGAAAAACAGAGGAGCCAGAAGGAGTAGGGAAGAGATAAAGGGGCACAACAAGGAGTGCACTGGGATATTATGCAGCTCTTCAGGAAACAATCACAGATGTTAAGCAGCTCATTAGGGAGGAACAAATCTCTCCATAATACCAGATTTGATCAAAACCAGCCTGAATGTGAGTGTGGCTACGTGAGCATGGTTTGTGTGTGCCTCTGCAGTGCAGAGGCGTGAAGGCAGGTTTGCCAATTTGCCACCAGCACACATGAGCTGGACATAGCGATGTACAAGTAACCTTGGTGACAGAGGCAGGACTGAACCAGCAAATTCACAGCTCCCAGCTCTGTGCTCAGACCACCAGACTCTGTTCTGTGTGCGTTTATCAGCTGCAATGAAATACAAGTCACTGCTGCAGGCAGCAACGCTCCATGCTCACCCTATTTCTCATACTCCTTCCTTAAGCACTCATTTCTGACTATGACCAGAGATTGGATAAAGGGACTCACAGGCCTTTGGTTTAGCCCAGTGTAGTCATTCTGTTTCTGTGATGCCAAATGAAGCCTTCATCCAACCTAAATAAAGAACAGGATGTGGTACTGTTAGTTTCTTTGTTTACAGTGTCTTAATAAATTCTAGAACAAATCTACTCAATTTGGATGCAAAAGAACATTCTCTTACTGTCAGCTCTACAAGCTGGTCTTGAAAGCTGATAGTCACTGAATTCTTTTTGTCCTGTACATCAATGCAAGGAAAGCTGTGGAGACAAAACCTGTAAATTTCTTCTGTAGTACCTCTTCCCTGCCTCCACATCCTGCCTCAGCACTGTCTGCAATTCTTACCTTCAGCACGTTTATGAAATGTCTCAGCTGAATAAAATTATATTGTAACTGATATAGGAGCAGGATTGGAATTAATTTCATCTTTATTACAGTGAAATGAAATTAGTTATATTGACAACTCAGTTATGAAGGGAGCAAAAGCTACAATATTTTTATAGCCATGTTAGTAAAATAGCTTGATAATCCTGATATGCTGTATAGAAAAATTATTTTTGTATGATGCTGTTTCACAAAATAATGTAAATATATGGGATTCCATAGGTGTTTCTAGGCACAGAATTTGCTCACAATAAATAATCAGTGATCTTACTTTGCTTCAGTAAAATTCCAGTTTATCTTCATTTTATTTATTCGCTTTGTGATACCTAAGTTTGCCATAATAAAGACTCTTGGGGTTCTAATTAGTGATTTTTGTGGAACACCATTTACCACAGTGATTTGAGATAAAGGTCAGTGCCTCCAGGAACCTGGAAAATACTTGGATTGGAGCACAATGTCTTTCATGTTGGTTTATTTAGATAACTCAAAGTTTTAAACAGAAAGGTAACATATAATGATTAATATGATGCCTACTATCATTGGAGGAAATTATTATCAAAGCCTGTCCTAAAAATGTCTTTTAACCAGATCTGTCATTTTTCATTTGGACAATATTGACTTGTTCATCTTTTTGTTTGAAATGTGCTTTACCACACACACACACACACACACAGACACAAAAGAAACCCCAGATTAGTCAGAGAGAGGAGATACCTTTGAGAATCATCCCTAATATATTTCCATTAATCTAAATGGAGTAACAGCCATAGTATCCAACCTATATGCTCTGCAAGGAGAGAAATACAGTTCCATACACAAAAGCCATGGTCTGGTTAAATCAATTTCTATAGCATCTTGTCTCCACATATTTCAGAGCACTATCCTTCTCAATTAACGTCAGCTCTGCTCTGGGAATACTCTTTGGTAGTTAACTGTTGCTGTTAGAGAACTAACTTCAGACAGAACACAGCTGGCTTATGTATTTTGCTGTTAATAGTTTTGGTAATGGAACAACAAATGCAAGGGGGAAAAAATACTGAGCAGAATGCAGAAGATTTTCAACCTGAATAAATCAACTTTTAAGATAAGAAAACCCAAATGCAAATTTCCTTTGACTTTCTCCTGATTAAAAAAAAAAAATTACAAACTTAAGGTAGGTCTTATGGTTTTCTTTTTCCCAGATTTCTAAACCTTCAGCATATTGGGGGTTGCACACATGCCTCTGTGCAAACACCACTAATCTCTAGAATATTTCATTTTAAATTCATTCTTTGGTACTTCTTTACTTTCATTTCCACTTACATCAAAGTCAAACAGAAACCCCTCAAACAGCCCAACCCCTCACAGAGCACAAGAATGAAGAAGGAGCAGATACAAAGTTCAGGGAGGGTATGAAGAAAACATGTAATACATGTATGAGAAAGATCACGGATGAAAGAAGAAAGTCAGCTGAAGAAAGGAGATGAAGGAAAGCAAGTGGAAGGCAGATTTTTAACACATCCCAGTCTTGCTGTGGCTTTTATGGGTAATTAATTACCCACTAGAGGGAGATCGACTGTAACTTGTTGCCAGGTGGATTATGGCAGAAGTTGGACTTTGTAAAATGCAAAGAGGAAACACTGTGGTAAGAAAGCAAGAGAAGATACAAGTTCCTTTCCTTGGTAGAATTTCGTTCTGTGTAAGTTACCAAGTGGACTGAGATCTCTTCCCTTTCTGACCTGGCTTCCATTATATTTCTACACAAAAAATCCCCACCTGTATTAACCTGTTTGTTCTGTTGGCGAGAGGAACAGATGGAGTTTAAGGGTGGCAGAAGCAGTGTAGTGCTTGTTAGGACTACACTGCCATAGGCCCCAGGATAGGGTGAGCCATGCACAGCCTCAGTCAAGTGCCTCGAGACCCCCTGACAGTGACCCTTTGGTCCACCTCAAACACCTCCTTGGCTCCAGGTTAGGACTTGCATCTCACAGCTTTTATTAGCTGCCCATGGGTAATCATTTATGGTCTCTTACTCTCACCTCTATTTGTGCAGAAGGGAGGAAGCTTTTAACATTCAAAGCAGGCTTAGGCATCTCCTTTCCTCAAGGGAAACCAAGAAAGGAAGTACTAATGGATGCTTAGAATTGGAAACAGATTATAGGAAAAGTAGCTCCTACCCAGTTGTGTCGTTCCTGCTCCTGAAAATCAGTAATTTAGGGATTTCCTAATTTCCAAAAAGGACACTGCAGCTAGACAAGCATGTGTCAGGGACTTCATTAAGCCTAGCTCCCTTGAGTGTATCTATTTTCTTGTTGAGCCTATTTATTTATATTTTAAGGTTTTAGAACATCCTGTGGCAATGAGTTTATATGAAAATATATTTTCCTTCTGTTCTTTTTTAAACCCTGCTCCCAGATAAACTGGTTTAATTAATATGGCATTATGAGCAGCAATAATAACCATTTTTTATTCACTTTCCTCCCACCTTCATTGTTTACCAGATCTCTGTATGTCCCCTTCCTGTTGCAGTACAGAATTCTAACCCCACTCTGGCTCCATGTATACTAGGATTTTTGAATAATCTGAAGGCTTTTCAGAGTCAAGCTATTAGTGAAAGTGGCCTTAACTCTAACCTTGCCTTTCTGCATAAGAACTGTTGGATACAGAAGAACATAATGCGAACTTGGAAAAGATGAATAATTATTTCCACACAGGAAGTTTGCAGTTGATAGTTTGGTGTCACAGATAGAAATGACTAGTTTAACATGCCATGAACAAAGTAAGAGCCAAAACAATTATCTAATGCCTGTGAACCTTCAGGGTTAAATATACTCTCTGCTTCCATGTGCAATGCCAGAAAAGTTTGCTGACAAACACCAGCCATCAAAACCAGTTCTTCCTCACAAACTCCATGTCATAGTTTCCAAAATGGCCTGTGGTTACATTCTGCTTACCTTCAAATTCCCTCAAAAATACTACAGGGTGTTCTGGACACTACTGGTTCAATAACCGTGGTTTAATAATTATTAAAAACATGGCATGACTTCATTTATCAGTGGCCTGATGTGATCCTTAAACAAATCAGGTTAAGGTAAATGTAAAACAATGAATTTGCAAAAATCCAAATATAAGTGACACATTCGCATTGCTTATCCAAAGCAATCCACAGAGAAGAAATAGGGTATACAGGACATTTGCAGACCTAGCAGAGCAGCTGGCTGTGCTCTGTAAGAAAACTAGGCACAGGTGCTGGGATTGTGCCCAGGGCCCTGATTCCCAGCTGGCACGCTGAAAGAGGCTTCCCGCTCAGGGAGAGTTGGATGTCTGTTCCTTGGGAGGAGAGGCCTCGCAGAGGGGAGAAGGTTGTTCCCTTGGCACAGCAGGGAAGTTCTGCTGGCTAAGCCAGTTTTTTGTTGATATCTGTTGGGCATATTTCCTTTTTCAGCTATTGGATTAGTGATTAGAAAAGAAAATGATTGATATGTGTCATATTGGAATGAGTGTAAGGCTTGCCACCCTGACTGATGAGCAGGCTGGATAGCTCACTTTTACTTGCTGCACAGATTAGTCCCGATGAGTTCCTCTTGCTCTATCCAGCTGATGAACTACTAGATATTTGCAGTCCTCAGCTAAGCCTTCAGTTTGTACACAAAAGTCCCTCTTGAAATTGCTTTCAGAGGAGAGCGCATGCTTTGGGGGACTTTACTTCCCCTGGATACTGATCAAATCCAATGGTAAAGCTCTTTTATGTCAACTTCATATTTTCTTACATACACGACTTGCTAGCCATGCTTTATACACACATGAAACCAGGATTAAAGCATGTAACGTGTTACTGAGAAAATACCTAATTGCTTGAAGGTAACAGGATGTTTGGGGGTGAATGCCTCCCAAGCCCGTCTCTAGGGGATACTATAATAATAATAAAGTGACTAGAGGCCTAAGACAGGCAGGAGAGAGGTTGCTGATTACATGGGAAAGCCCAGACAAAGCATCTTCTGTTTCTGGTGCCTGAAATTCAGCCACACAAGAAAAAGGCAGGATACTGGCAAAGCACCATTGGGATATACTTGTGCTGATGGCTCTTTGTTGTTTTTCTATAGCTTCACATCACGTTTTAACAGGTATTTCCCCTCAAGATTCTCATATAGCTACAAATCAAGTGTTGTCAACAGAGCTGCCACTTCACTTGACTTGGAGGTTACCATTTATTCTGTCTCACAAAACCAAAGATTAAAATGTTAATTTTTATCTCTGTCCAAGACTTTTATGATGCTATCTGGCAAGAAACAGGATTTGATTTTACAAGTACATAACTGCACTGATCCTTTACCACTCTGTGTGAATGTCTCTGATAGCAAAGGGACATGGTATGCATATGCATGTGTAAAATTGGGGCCCAACAGCTTAGGTCCTGCTGAGGTCAAGGCGCAGAGATCCAGACAAACACTGATTTGGAAAATGTACAGTATAGAGGATGGTTGTAGAAAGGGAAAGTGCACTGACCATTCCAAAGGAACCAACTCCTTTTTTAAATCTCTTAATCTGCTTTTCATTATCTCTGTGGGGAGGCCTCTTCAGAAAAGCAGCTCTTTGACTTGAATAAAGGAGGGGCTGTGGGCTTGCATGCTGGAATGGGGAGGTCATTGTACGGCAGCGCGGAAGATAGGAGTGTCAGTCAGGTCAAGAACAGGATGAAAAAGTGTGAGATCTGTGTTACAGGCTTGGTCTGGATTATGAAAGGTAGCTGGTTTAAAGCTGAAGGGTAAATAAGAGAGAGTGAATTCAAAGGTTGGAAAAACACATTCTGGTAGGGTTATTCAGGCTGACTGTAAGGGAAAATATGAGCCAGGGCTGATAAGATCATGAGCAAAACCAGTGAGAAAGAGGTAATGACAGCAGAGGCCTGAGGGGGCTAAATTCTACACAAGAATTTTAAGCATCAGGCTTCAGCAAATGAACATATCCATCTTCAATATTTTTCATTTGTTCTTTTAACAGAAATGCTTAGCTCTGCTCACCTCCTCTGAGGCAGAGAAAGCACGAATATGCCTGGGGAACAGTGTTGCATTTTGCCTACACCAAGTCATGTACAGCTGTGTGCATGTGCTGGCTGTAACCTGCTCCCCTCCAAACTAGTATTTACCATAAGGAGCCTCAGCCTCGCAAAAATTGCTAAAGAAACTCACATTGCTGCCATTAAAATGGCTCTTGGAAAAAGCATATATTTCTCCTTTTTAGAACACAAAGGTAAAAATTCTCCTAAAACGGTGTGCTAACCACCTGCTATTTCTTTAATGGACAAAAAACTGAAAGGTATCTGTTTTGCAGGGACCTCCTGTCTTTCCAGTACTCCTATGACAGCCTGACTTCACCAAGAATTTTGTGATATACAAGAAGTGCAGGAACAGGTCTACAAGATCTGGGATGGGGTGGAGGAGAGCCTCCCCAGTCACATGCATTTCTTGTCTTGCTTCTTGATGGGTACATAAAAGCAGCAGTGGCAGATTTAGGGCTTTTATTGACAGTAACACAACATTTGGTGTTTTCTTAAAGACCTGACTCTGAGAGGCAGATAATGACATAAGACTGTTGGCTTTCTGCATTTCTAATTACAGACAGGAACTTGCAAACCCTACAGCCTGAAAAATCCTGGAGGCCAAGAATAACTCTAAATGCATAGCTTTAAAGCCTGTCATTCATAAAATCAAACTGATTCATTTGGAGGCACAACAGGTTACTTAAATACAGCATAGACTGAGATTTTGCTGCAAAATTATCATTCTCATATCAGCTGGAGCTAACAGGTGTGTTTGTAACACTAGAGACTCCTTTTTTCCCTCCCTCTGTATTTCTCAAAGTCTAAATCAATTTGCTTTTTATAGCTACATTCACCTGTTTTTTTGTTGTGCACATAGCCTGAACACTGCCTGCCCTCTCTCTGCTTGATTCTGCCTTGGCCAGAACCTTGTGGCTTTCTCCCCATGTGTTCCTCCAGTGCCCAAATCTCGCTTTGTGCGGTGGTTCTGCAGCTCCTCCTGTTTCACATAAGCTCCATCTGCTGGGAAAAGGGAGAACCTCGGTGGTTTTCATTCTGAACTGCAAATGCTTTTCCCTCAATTTGGAAAGATTTTCAAAATTACCTATTTCTGTTCCCCCAGCTGTGCTCTTGCCCACCTGCATGTCATATTTAACTAATGACAACCTAATATATTATTTGTATGGTATTTTGTGTTGTTCATTTGGGTCCAGCCTAAGCAATCTTTTAAAATACCACTTTTTGACTTGAATTTGAGCAGGCAGTTAATTATCCTTGGATGAGGAATGATTGTTTGCAGCATGTTATTGCCATCAAGGCACTCTCAGCGTGGCTTTTCAGGGCAGTGTTTGAAGAGGCACCCAGGGCAGCCTGTTTCTGTGCTAATGTGTAGCCAGTGCTGCTTGGTTTTGGCACATTTACAGACAGGAGTGAACTTATGACCTGGACATACATGCAGCAAATCTGTAATCCAGCCAACACTTGAACTTTTACCTTTGGGTGTAACATTGACAGAGCAAAAGGCTTCAGTATCCCATGAATCTCTCCTAAAAATCCCTGATAATGAATGGAAGTTTTTTTTCGTTTTTTTTTTTTTTAACTACTAATAATCTGTTGGCTTTCTCCCTGGAGTAGAAACTTAATGCAACTTGCTACACAGTAGTGTCTTTTCCCCCCTTTCTTTACATTTACACTGAACACTGGTGAATAAAGATGAGGTTAATCCTGTATTGTAAAAGCTATTCAAGGAGACAACCTGGGGGTTGCCATGGAAACAGATTCTACAGCCTAAAAGCATAATTCTACTTTTAAGGACTGGCTACAGACCTGTACTGATACATAGCTTATTTAGGCACGCTGTGTACACAAACACGATGTTGCAGCAGTGAAATGGCAAAGGTGCCTCCCAACTCATCAGATGCTAATTACGCCCCCACCTCCTCCCACTTAGAGCCCAGAGCATCAAACACTGCACGCCCTCCCCCTCCTGAATCCCATCTCCCTGGCCCTTCCTGCCAGCTGTTTGTCATCAGGGTGCACTGGGGAACCGAGGCCGTGTCCGTGTCTCTGGCAGGAGATTTGGTCACAGATTTGGTACTGTCACACAGCCACTGTCACAAACTACAGGGCACCTCAAGCTGGGAGTGGGGAGAGCTGCTATCTATCCTCAAAAGCATCAGCAAGATCTAGGAATGCTTCCTGGGCCATGACTTCAGGGAAGGGGTGACAAACTTAGAGTTCTTCTCCTTGTTCATATAAACATTTGCCCCCCAATTTCTAGATAGATTTCTAAACTTCCTCAATAATAATAATTATAGATTCATCTGCTCCTTTGTCATGTTTATGCAAGTAATGCAGAGCCCTAGGCTTGTTCTGTGCTTTTATAGGTCTCATGCACCATATCTCTTTCAGACAAGTGAAATAGTCCTGCCTTTGTGATATCACTGGGCTCTGTTCATACAGCAATAAAATACATATTTCAGTATTCACACAGCCGATAACAACCATCAAAATTTCCTTTTATTTGGAGGTTGTTTGGAATTGGTTTAGACAACTCCTACCTTGGTTTTGCTTCTACTTAATATCGGGGGGGGGGGGGAAGTGATATTTAACATGAAATAGTAATCTTAGTTTTGTTCAAATATTACATTTATTTTAATGATTCTCAGATCTCTATTATATCCATCTAGAAAGAAGGCTTTGTATTTCTTCCTTTTAGTCTCTCTCTTCCTATTCCTGCTGGAAAACAGATTTTTCAGCAAGATGGCTGACATCTTTTCTAGACAACATGCTTGCTTTAAGAACCAGGTCAAAAACTGCTGTGTAGCAGTTGATTTTTTTTTTTTCTAAACAAAACCCCAAAATCCTAATAACTATGTGGTATCGTGTTTTATTCTGGGGAACAAGTGTTTTCTCTGTGAGCTCATGGGCTGTTGCTCTGGCTGGAGTAGAAGATGTTTTTCTTCAAAACAAAAACTGACTCCTGTGGAAGGCCCATGTGTCACCTACAGTCACTCAGCCTTTTCACATGGGAGCAATTTGTACAAATACTTGAAAATTTTTAATTCTTAAGTCTTTTCTTCACAATGCTTGGTAAATGAACACAATCAATTAGTATTTTTAAACTGTATCTCTTCGGGAAATTTTCACAGAGTATATAATCAATCCTTTTCATATACAGTAGCAAACCCTGTAACTTCCAGGTATAAACAAATCTGGAACAAAAGACTGTACAATAACATAACGAATTCAGCTCTGAAAAGGCCCATGCATCTACATTGTCTGCCACCCTGAATACTAATGAATTTAATGAAACTATTGAAAGGCTGGTTACTTGTCTGCATAAACGTATTGAGACCTCTGTAATCATCTGTTTGCTGTCTGAAACCTCTTGTCAATAGTTTAATGACTTCAGAGCATATTATTCTTCTTGTATAGGCTTCATATAATGTTTCTACATAATTAAGCAGCTTTGTTAGAGGAACTGCCATTAGTTGCCCCATTTCATTTGGTTTTGTTATCAGCCAACCAGAAAGAAAAAAAGAATAACAAGAGAAAGATACAAACGCAGTCTAGTGAGAGATGTGTAGATTGGGAAGATGTTGTTTGGTTTTTTTATGCCATTAAAGCACTACTGTCAAGTTGCACATTTTTAAATAATTTTAACCATTTAAATGCAGTATATATTTAAATACTTGTAAAGCAAACACAGCTGGGTAAAAATCTTGCAGTGCATTTGGGAACCTAGCATTTTAAAAGTAGCTCTTGTAAGTATATAAATAGTAATACCCATTAATTTGTTAATTATCACTAAACATAAACAACACTAACATTTCTATAACCACAGTGAGAAAAGTGTTGTGATTTTTTTTAATATTCAGACAATTGCATAGTCCATCTTCATGAATACTTTTGAATTTAAAATATAAGTAATATAAATTTCATCTAATTTTTTCATACTTTGGAGAAATCCTGAGCATCTTCTTTAAATATATAAAAGAATTCTATAAAATTACCAACTAATTTCCTGCATTTGCCTAATCCTAAGCATGAACAGATAAACTGCAAGCTCACTTGCTTTTTTATTGCTATGAGATGCTGTTTTCAGTCACCTTTTGGGTCAAACCTGAACGCTTCTGCTACTCCTTATGTATAAAGTTAACTAACATGTATTTTCTTTGGGGTTGAGGCAGGTGTAGAGGTGACCAAGTGCCTGGCGTTGTGAGTTACCTGTGAGGCAGGAGAGGTCTGATCCCACAGCTCCCTTGTCCCCCTGGAGCCCTGCTCTTGGGGCAGCCATCTTGTTGGCAGGGCTGGCAGCCATCTTGTCCACAGACAGTCCCAGCAGCTTTCCCCCCATTTTTTCTGGATCAAGGAAGGCATTAACACCCAAACCTGATGTACACAGTTTGTAAAAATGTCAGTATTCTCGATTTAATTATAATTTCTGCAGTTTTATTCTTGTTATTCACCATATCTGCCAATACAGTTAAAAATAAAGAGAAACAAAGTAGCACAAAATACTGCATTAACTGAGTACTGAAATATCCGATAAGAGATCCTACTGCTGGTCAGGACTCCACTAGTATCTTCAGAAAAACATGCTGCTTGTAGCCCAACTATTAACCAGCACTAGTGTGGCACTTCTGACAACTGACCGATTTATGAGCTATTTCCTATCAAAACCATCACAGCTCCACCAAAAAGCCATTTTTTTTCCGTCACATCCCGAGATCCACAAGCAACACACGTGTGTGCAGCAGAATGCCTGCTGCCAGCCTCGGGCCGCAGGCGTGCGGGAACACGGCCGCACACGCCGCAGAATCACAGGGCCGTCAGGGCTGCAAGAGACCTCTGGGCATCATCCAACCCAACCTCTGCCAAAGCGGAAAGCACCGTGCGCTGCTGGAGCGCTGTACTTTGCGCCGGGGTTATATGGGGCCATGGCTCCGTGAGGCACTGGCGCCCTCCCTTCATAGCAGGCACGGCCTGTGGCCTTCCCGGCGTGGCGGGGACTGTGGGCTGCGAGCGACCCACGCTCGGAAAAACCAGGACGGAACGACCCCCGCTGCCCATCGCAGCTCCCACCGTTCCCCTCCGGCGGCCGTGGGGAAGAGCCGCAGCCGCGCCCGCCCCTCGGTGACGCCATCCCCACCGCCCGTCATCCCCGCCGTTCTCACCGTGAGCTCCTGGACTACGGCTCCCGACGTGCCCGGCGCCGCGGGGCGGTGCCGGGCGAACGCGGCTCCCGGGCGCTGCTGGGCGTCTGGGGATCGCCGCGGCCCGGGCGGCGGGACAGGAGCGGGGCCGGAGCCGCCCGCCCGCCCACCGAGCGCCGCCATGGCATCCATGCTGCTGCAGAGTTGCGGGCGGCGCGCCTGCCGCCTGCCCCGAGCGCTGCGCCGCCCGCCACAGCCCGGTGAGGCTCCCCGCGGGCCGCCCGCCAGCTCCGGCCCGCCGGGCCTGGCCAGGAGGGCAGCAGGGAGGGAGAGCGGCCAGAGGCGTCTGGGGTCTCCGGGCGTGGGCGGAGAGGCCGCTGCGGGAGGGAAGGGCCGGGCCGAGGCCGAGTCCCCGCCGCTCTGTCCGCCGGGGCTGGCGCTGCTCCCGGCCCGGCCCACGCTCGGCGGCTGCTGCGGCCTCTTCGCATGTGCTTCCGCGGCAGCGTGGTTGGAGGGGATGATTTACCCTAAGGGTACTGGGACACGCGTGTCTCCTAAATGCTGGCTGGCTGGGGAAGGGAAAAACACGTGCTTTTTGTTAAAGTGCAGAAACGCGTTACTACGTCTCGGTCCTGCCTGCCTTGCTCTCGGCGTGGCTTGGGTCAGAAGTGGATTGTCACTAGTCGTGTGTTTCTTCTCTTTATGCAAGCACAGGGGGATGTTTTCTTAGTCTGTGTTAGGGACGAAACAGGAATTTGCCTTTTTCCAAGTGGCTTTGACAGCTTATGAAAATAAAAAGGAAGTACATCGTGTGATACTGATTAATAATTAAGGTAATTTGGCAGTTTAAATATCTCTGGTTGGTGAAGCTTTGTGGCGTGAAACAACTGATAACTCGTGAGGTACGCGAGGCCTGTGGCTGCTCTTCACGTCCTGAGCTGGAATGGCAGGGGTAAGCGAGGACTTGCCTGTCAGTGACACAGAGCCTTGAGCTGGAATGGCAGGGGTGAGCGAGGACTTGCCTGTCAGTGACACAGAGCCCCGACTTGTCATGGGAGTGCTGTCACTGAGAGCAGGGCAGCTGCACTGTAGGGATGCTTGTTCATTGCAAAGAACAGCTGTCCTCTTGGTTACCAGTAGTCACTCAAGTGTGGTGCCTTCCTCTAACAGATGGGTTTTCTGAACTACTGTTATAAAGTAATTTATTTAGATTAAGCATGGACAGTGTCCTGAACAAAAGCCTGGGGTATCCTAACCATCCAGTTTATTTAAAATGGGGAACAAGCACATTCATGTACCTTCGAATTAGATGGGAGCTTTGATTATTATCGTGGCATAACATAAAAAGTACTGCTAATGATCACTGCAGTTTTGGTTGTTATAAATCTTAGACAACCTAAGCTGAAATGCTGTGATAGAATCAAATAATTAGTGTGCTGTGGTGCACTGTGGTTATGATACAACCAATACTTTTATTTGGGGTGTTAATCAACTATTAACACATTCTTGTATGTTGTATTTTTTCCCTGTATTGTTTTGCTTTACTTAGCTCATCTTCTTTGCTTTACGTGTAAGTAGTCTAAGATTAAGTTAAAGCTAAGTGCTTCTAAGAATCCTAAACGTTATTCCTGTGAAGATCAGACTGTTAAGTACTGCAAGCTTACACTTCTCTAAGGACTTACTTCATGATAGCATTTTATTTTTGAAAATTCTAAACATAGTAACAGTATGGCTGTTCTACGTTAAAAACTTTGGGTTTGATGCTTCATTAAATTCAAGTATGACGTTTCCCGTGACTACTTTTCCATGAGGAATATGTTAACATACAGCTTCTCTGGTACTGCTGCCCTTCTTTCGTGCTAAGCCAATGCTGGTTTCTTAAATGAACAGTGCTGAGTATGGTTAAACAACATTCACCTTGTTCAGGTGCTTTTGGATGTCTGTATTATGGCAGAAGGAGGGATTATGGACTTTGCCCCTTTCTGAAGGAAGTACATCTTTTATTTCAGGGCTGGTTTACTCCTAGGTACATGGTTATAAGAGACACTGCAAGACCTAAAGACCTGTTGTCAGAACTGGCAAAGTTGCAATTAACATTTTCTGTTAGCCTGCTCACACTCTGAACATGCTGTACAAGAAGCTTAGCATGTTTTCATATGGTAACCTTGGAATTTTGTTCTTTGCCCCCTTCCTTAGCATTTAATGAGCCTGGTTGGAAAGAAGGTAAGTCAAGCGAAAGTGTCTTGCTGCTATGGAGTTTTATCTAAGAAACTCCAAGCCAGTTTTGAGTTCCAGATCATCCCTCTTAGTCATAGGGGCACCTGTCCGTAGCAGGCAATGTCCTCTCCTGGTAGGACCCTTGCTTTGGGCACATAAAGCTTTGAGGGCTTCCTGGCACTCAGGTGAGACAGATTACTGTGCTGTGACTTATCCCTCCAGACACTGAGTACTTCTCTGCTTTGCTCAGCTGCTCCTTGAGGTCAGGGATGTCCTTCTGGGTTGGCCTCTTGGGTTAAGAAATTTAGCTGCTATTCTTTCTGTAAATATTCAAGACTATCAAAATGCCTTCACAGATTCTCAGGGCTTGCTTTTTGAGCCAGAAAGAGACAGTTTGTCCCTGCCTCTGCTTGCCGTGGCAGTGAGTGTTAGAGTTTGATACAATTTGCCATGGGTAAATCCTTTGACTTGATAATGCCACAGCTTTTGCTGTAATTTCTTCAGAGCCCACTTAGAGTGGAACATCCCTTGATTATCAAGGTTTTCCTCAGGTAAGTTAACTTATCTTCTATACCTTCTGACTTTCCTATCTGATTTTGGCAGCATTTCTTTTCCCCTTATAATTAGGGTATTTTGTTGGGGAAGGCTTTTGGTCATCAGCATTGGGAGCTGTGTTTTCTCAGATACAGATGTCTACTTTAGGTTCTGTCATAGGCTGTATCTTGGCTTTGATGGTGGGAAAGGGTACCACGGACCTCTCAAATGACTTTTGTATCCTGCTGTCTCTTAGGATTGACCAGAAATGGTAGGTTCTAGATGGGAGAAACAAACCACAGTATTCCTAATCTATCCAGCCTTCCAATTTTATTTTGGTTACAGTGAATTCTGAAAGGGTTGGCCAAAAAGAGTCAACACATTTGAAGTCTTGCTTGTGTGATTTTTTTTTTTTTTATGATCTGTCCAGAAGTCTTTTTACTCTTGGCAATAGCTACCTACTGAGTTACTGTAGCAAGGTGTTGATACAAGATTTATTTTTTTAAAGTTGCATTAGGAAGATTAATTCATTTCTAGCAGGATCAGGGATGGCTTTCAGTCATTGTAGATTGGTAGCATTTTATGTTGTTTGTGCTTTACTGAAGCACGTGACTTAGATGATTTATGATTTGATGATCTTCTGAATTTATTTCCAGAATGGATTCTGTTTGTCTGTGTACCTGGATAGAGGGTGCTCATATATGTGTCAACCCTTCTTTTGGACTTTATTAGCTACTGTTAGGACTGATTCTGCGGTAGTGTTTCAAATAGAATTCCTGTTGAGGGATACAGTGTTTTCTGGAAAGTTTTCTGGAAAGCTGACTTTTCATATGCTTTGGGTCAGGCTCTCACCCCTCCCTTCAAGACAATTTGTATCCTTTGCAGAGAGATCATGGGCTAGAGCTATTTTTACCAAGTGCTAATCAAAATGGACAGCAATATATTGAAATGATGTTGTGGTTCCACCTCTCTAGTGAAGTCTCTTTAGATTCCTGCTTGTGTTTTATTTGTTTTGCTTAAAACAAAACAAAAAGCCATTTTAATCCTAACCACTTTGCTGGGGCTCCATTTGGATCATCTGATACTATGTTGTCATAGAGCTGTTAAAAAATTACATTTGCTTTCAGTGAATTTCCTGTGCAGTGTAGTTTCTTGCCTGAGGGACTTGGAGACTTGTCTTCAGACAGTTGAACAAGGGGAAACCAACCTCACCCATCCACAGAATTCAACTCCACACGTTAAGCAACATCCTTTTTGTGCATTCAGAAGTAGGCATTTTTATGTAAAGATCAATCTTCTCACTCATGTATTTTTGTGCTGTTCACTACGTGAATAAATGTCCTCCTGAATTTCAGAATTGGTGCTAATTGTTGGTATTTTTCTAGGTAACTTGGGAGATCGGGCATGTCTTAGCTGTACATCCCTGAGGCTGGCAAACAAAATGTGAGTAAATATGAACATTTTTCTGAACTATCAATTAGTATGCTGTCATAGAATGTAGGTTTAAATCTAGACAAAGTGCTGAAATGTTAGCTCCAGCTTGTGTTAATGACAGATTAAAGGAAGTCTTGAGTATTACTCGTTTCACCTGGTTGGTCGTGTGAGAGCAAGAAAGTGAAATCTTCCCCTTTTTGCTCACTTCCTCCCTTTTTTGTTTCACTTCTGATGTGAAAACAGTAGAATATTAATCTCTGTCTTGAGTGATTCCAGGTCATAACAGGATCTCATGAGCTTGTATACTTTCTCCATGGAGTTCCATAGAGTAACCATTCAGTCACAGCTATTGAAAATCACAGTTGACAGATAAGAGTGTAGAGCATCTGAGTGGGATCTCTGTTAAACCAGAGAAAGGAGTTTATTGTATGTTGCAGCCTTGGGTGATGGTGTCCTCTTCTGAAAACAAATCCAACTGTTCTGTGTCCTTATGGAACTGAAGGAGTTGAACATTGGCAGAATCCATTCTCTGTTTCTGATTTGGCTCACAATGCATACTTGTAGATAAGAATTTCCTAATGCCTTTCCATGGAATGTTAAAATATGGGTTCTGTAGTTCATTTATAAACTAACTTTTCAGGATACAGGGGCTATTCTTTGATTTCCTGAGTTTTCATTTTAACATAAGGATTTGTCTCTAGACACAACCCTCTAATACAAAACAAACCAGTTCTTTTTTAGACATGCTAGTTCTGTATAATTTGCTGTAGAATTAATGACTTTAAAAAAATACATAAAACCTTTTCAAATATCTGGTTTTAGTATGTTAATGTATAAGACCTCTCTTGGGAAGCTGGAAAATTGTGGTTTTAAACCTGTTAGGCTGGAGGACCTCTCCTATGAAGGCAGACTGAGGAAGTTGGGGTTCTTCAGCATGGAGAAGAGAAGGCTCCAGAAAAGCCTTACAGCACCTTCCAGTACCTGAAGGGGTTACAAGGGAGCTGAAAGGGACTTCTGTCAATGGAATGGAGTGACAAGGCGAGGGGCAATAGCTTTAAAATTAAAGAAAGTAGGTTTAGATTAGATATAAGGAAGAAATTCTTTGCTGTGTGCTGGTGAGGCACTGAAACAGGTTGCCCAGAGAATTTATGGATGCTCCATCCCTGTAAATGTTCAACGCCAGGCTGGATGGGGCTCTGAGCAACTTGGTATAGTGGAAGGTGTCCCTGGTTGTGGCAGGGGGTTTGGAACTGTGTGGTCTTTAGGTCTCTTCCAACCCATTCTGTCATTCTGTGATGAAATAAACAGCAGAATATTGGGACAGAAAATCTTATTCTATTGAGAAGGTTTAGGGTGGGGTTTTTTTGTTGTTTTGCTTTGGGTTTTTTTATTGTTGTTGTTCGTTTTTTTTTCTAACCAAAGCTGCTATTAATATAATGTTGCTGCTTAAAATATGACAAACTAATACCCACACCCCACGTGACACAGATCTGAATGCAGGGGACTCTAGTGATAAGTACTGAGGACAGGTGGGATAGGAATTGTGTGTCTGACATCCTTCTTGTGAAAGTGTGTTCAGAGAGGCACATTTCTTGCAAAATTTTCATTCCCTGCAGACTCAGAACTGGTTCTGCTGTCAGACCTTTCTTCCTCTCTGCATGCAGAAGAGTGTCAATGTATGTAGGTGGAACTTGGCTTGTAGGCCTGGAGCTCTGCTTTTGGGAAATGCCTTGGAGTCAGGCTGGATTAATTTATGCAAGTGTTTTAATTTGGTTTTGAATATGTAGTTTATTTTCTTTAAAGTAATTAAACTGTAACTCTTATTAGTTAATATCTATTCAAATGTGTAGTTTTCTAGCTAGCTAAGAGAATGTTTTGTGTAACTGTATATTCCAGCAGTTGTCTGACCACTAAATTGTCAGATGCTAAAACTTCAGTTTAAACTAGAAAATAGTGTATCTTTAAAAAGTAATAACTTAGTCTTTTTTTTGTACAAAGCTCTATTTAAATAACATTGGGTAGACAGAACCATTCAAGTAAATTTAAACTCATTTGAGTGTGTAATGATTAAATTCAAAAAGTGTTTCTGATTAAAAATTGAGTGAGGCTAGCACTTTTAAGTGTACAATAAACCTTTTTTTTCCTTAAAATGTTACTAAGACCTGTAAAGCCACTTACACCTGTTTTCTGTTCATTGACTGAAGACACATTCTGATTTTGTTTTGGTGGTACAAGGGCTCCATGAAGAAAACACCTCAGTCATTTCTGTCCTGTAGGTGTCTTAGTGCTGGTATTTCAGTTTGAGTGACACTAATGAAACTCATTTATATGAAATATTTTATCTGCTATTTTATTTTTGTCCTGTTTTTTATTAAAAGCATGTATAATCCTACTTGCATATAATGAATGGTTCTTCTGTGTATATGAGGAATGTTAGTGGTCTTTGAGCAGTGCTTCCCTGCTAACTTCAGTCTACATTTAATTAAAGAAAAGAACAAAGTTCTGAACAAGGTAGGACAGTGTGGGTTCTCTCTGTGCCAGCTCAGTCCATGATGGAAATTTTTACAAAAGGTTCTGCTGAGTAAGGAAAACTGGATGCATGGAGGTAGTAAGAGAGGAACTCTAATGAAATCGGATTCCTCTGATACTAATTCTCTGACTCAGCACCTATCCCAACTATACAACTTGCATTTTTTTTGTCTCAAGTGTTTTGCACAAACAGGAGAAGTTATAGAAGGGACTTCATGTTACTTATGATTTTACATGTTAGTTTTCAAGTGTAGCTTCCTAAATGGAAAGCACATGTGGTGGCTGCTCTTTATTTAATTGAAGTAAAATAAACTACCATTTCGAAGTCAAATAATGGAAAATTCCCTGCAGGTTAATTTTTTTTTTCTCATTAAGTAAAGCCAAATGTTCTTTTCAAGTATAGACATTGTTTTTAATAATCAAAACTTATTTTTTCCCTTAAACATGTGGTAGATATGTCTCAAATTTTGTGTTTTATAAATACATAAATATATGTATCTGTGCAAATATATATAAATAGAAATAGCTAATGATCTGTTGCTAATTCTTGAATGCTTTTTTCTTTTGAAGGACTGTACACTTTAAATATTGCACTAGTGTCCCTCCTGTTTACACCTACTCCAAAAAAGCTCACTATTGTTGTTGGACTAAAGGATCTGAGCAAATACACTTCACTCTTAGGAGCTCTTCTGGCTCATGGACGCCACTAGCAACCGTGGGTGTTTTAGGTCCCCAGTACCTTCCAGTTAGGTGGTGGCATTCTTCACGTCCCCTTCAAGATGACTCCATAATTGAAAAGTCACTCAAGTCCTTAAAGGACAAAAACAAGAAGCTGGAAGAAGGAGGTCCTGTATATAGTCCAACAGAAGTGGAAGTTGTAAAAAAATCTATTGGGCAGAGGATTGTGGATGAACTGAAGCACTATTACCATGGGTTTCGATTGCTGTGGATTGACACAAAAATAGCTGCGAGGATGCTCTGGAGAATCCTGCATGGAAACACTTTGTCTCGTCGGGAACGGAGACAGGTACTGAGTAAAGTCCAGTTTCCTTTGGGTGTCCTTGGTGACTGCTCTGTTTTATTAGAACTGAGTTAGTTATTGCTGTTGTCTTCTGTTCCTAGAATTAGAATTCGTCATGTATTTCCTTCGTCATCACTATCTGGACACAAAAATTTTTGGGTATTACCCCAAAACTTTTTTCCTGTGTTCACCATTATTGAAGATAAATTTGTTATTTTCTTGTTGGAACAGTAGAAGATCCTTCTGTTTTGTCACATGGGCAGCAATTGTGGTTTGTTCTCAAGTTCCCAGCCATGTGCTATATACAGTCATTTTCTCTGCCTTTTCACTGCAGCTGAAAAAAGAGTGAGAAACACTGCTAGTAAACACTCCTAGTAAAGGTTGTATCTGTGCCAGTTCAGTTCCTGTTTGTTTTTTAATGGGGTTCTTTTGAATGGGATAAAAGCTGCAAGCTGAAATGGATGATTGATGACGTACTATCTCAGTCATAAATATATCTGAAATAATTTTAGCCCAGATATATTTCCTTTATTTATGGCATGTTGCTTACATTTATGAAACTAAAAATGCAACTGGTAATTTTAAAGGAAAGGGAAATGAAATCTGGAGTGCAAAATGTGAGTGCTTTCAAATTTGGATAATACATATGTATTGCAATAGTAATTTCAGGTTTTGGATGAAATAGGGGTATTAGAATGGAAAGTTATATGTGTATTTAAAGACATTAGATGTGAGTTCATATATGAAGAGACTGCAAAATATTAAGCTGGTATAGTTAATTTTTTTTTTTAAAGAATGCATTGATACTCAACTTCAGCTCATTGGCAAAATATCAAACAAGTGGATTTGACAGTTCTCATTTTACTGTTTTTAAGGACAAGCTGTTTAAGCAGTTTATTGAGATTAAAAGTTCAAGTCTGCCTTCCTGCCGTTATAAAAAAACCATTTCAGCTGTTGCTGGAAAGTTGTTCTAGGAGAAAAGCTGGAGAGCAGAAGGTGTCTGTGCTCTGGGGCAGGAGTGCACAGTGCTGCCTTTGGGCACAGTGTGGCTCTGCAGTTTGTACACCTGCATACACAATGTGCTGACTTCATATCTCTGCCCTCAAAACTTCCAGTAAATGATCAAAAATACAGATATCAGCTCATTGTTTTTATAATTTCCTAATAAAAGTTGGTCACGTTTGAACAATTTGGTGTGTAATTAAAACCCATCACCCATCGCATCTTAAATGCAGTACGAAAACGTTCTTCCTAAATTCACAAGGTTAGGCAAGTAGCAAAAATTGTTACAGGCACATGTAGCAGTTTGTGTCTCTGGCTGGATGTGGTTTCCTTTTGGACTCTGCTGCTCCATGGTCTCGGCATCTTCATGCTCCTTTAGTTTTGCCAAGAGAATGCTTGGCAGCTGATCCAGCTGAGACGGGTCTCAGCAATAAATAAAACAGTCTGTGCTGACGTGAGAGGGGATTATGTAGTACCAGAGGGAGTAACTGAGGATAGGGGAAGGTGAGGACTGCAGGACTTCTTGAAGTAGCAGTTCTGGCTTGTGCTGGTTTATTGAGAGCTTTGGGCAACTTGGAAAGCCAAGCAAGACAAATTGATTCATGGTTTAAAACACAATCAGAAATTCTCCAGGGGGAGGATTGGAACCTTTGATTTTCCTGCCTCTTTCATGTTTACTGAGCCGTACTTCTGAGAAATTATATAAACAGCAGTAATATTCCATCAATTGATAGATTTGTTCATTTGATTACTTTTTCATTTTGTTGTCTAGTGATGATAGAGCTGTCTTGCTCATGTTTAAGTAGTGATCTGGTATTTGGCCTTCCTAGATTTGTTTTTTTTTGTGCAAATGTTCACTTTCGGTATTAATTCTCTTTTTAAATGAAATGGACATTTATTTGTTTGCAGATATAAATTAGTGTTTACACTGGTGTAGCCTGTCTCTTATCTAATGATATATCTATGTGTTTATATGCATGCAAATCCGGTGTAGGACATGTAGACAAAATAGTTTTAATAACTACAGTAATGTTAGTTTCTTAATCTAGGTTTCGTGTTTTCTGTATTTGGAGGAAGAAGATGTTGTGTCTCTGGAGTTGAAGGCATGGTAGGCTCAGAACCCAGGGTCATTGTAAAGCAATCCAGCCTGCATCTGCAAAAACCCTTTTGGGTTTTTTTTAAACCTTATTTCAAGTTTGTTTCAACTCAGCTCATTTTTTTTATCAGTTCAACCTTAAATTGTAGTATACTCACTGATTTAAAGAAGTCTTAACATTTTGGTGCTGGATTACCTCCTGAACTTCAAAAAATATAAAATAAAAATTGATGTATATACTGCTTTAAAAGTATTAAGCTGCACATGAGCTGACAGTCCTAGAGAAATCTTATCTTCATGCAGACTGACAAATGAGTTATTTCTGCCTGCCCTTTCCTTCCTCTTTGGAGGCAATAATGGAAAGATATCCAAGTAATCTAACCACATGAACAAGCAATTGCAGCATGGCTAATGCAAAGGGACCTATTGCTTATGTAAACTAAAAGTCAGTTCCAAGATTCTGCTTGTACAATTGCTGGCAGGGTTTGGATTTAGCAGGGTCACATATTTACGCTTAGGAGAGAAGGCAGGAAGAAGTACAACATGATACTGACTTTAAAAAAACTAACTGCTCTAGTGCTGGCTCCTGCAGCAGGGTGGTTCAGGACATGGCAGTGAGGTGGCAAGCACAAGGGAGTTAGTGGCAAGTCCACCAGCTTTACAAACTCTTGCCTGCTGAGGAGGGAAGAGTGGAATACACAGCTGTAGCAGCAGATACAGAGTAGTCACAAGGTTCTGGTGCTGTACTGCCAGATACTGTGTGTGTAATCCTACACCATTGTATTAGGTTCCTGCATAAAGCTATTTTCCTTGAGTTAGCCAAGGGTGCAGTTCCATGATTTGTGAAAGCTGATCCAGGACAGTGCTGCTGTGAAAATCTTGGTTTCCCTCCTTGGTTTCTACTGATGCTTTTTCCCTTGTCTGTGTATGTATTTATGGGTCGGTTTTAGCTGGATCAGTGGTGTGACTGCCAGTGCACCTTCATGGCTCCTTTTACCTCGTCTCAGGTTAGCATTAAGTTGGCTTAATCCGGTGGTAAAACTGCTTCCTTGGATATGGATTTTGTAGAAATATTTGCACGCACTGTCTAAGAATAGAATCTGGGGAAAATATAAACTCTGTCCTCTATAGAAATTTCTGAGGCCTTTTTTTTAGGGAAAATATACTTTTCGTCTGAGTTTTAAGAATAGAATCTGGGGAAAATATAAACTCTGTACTCTATAGAAATTTCTGAGGCCTTTTTTGTTAGGGAAAATATACTTTTCGTCTGAGTTTTAAAATTTTCTTCCAAACTTTTTTACTTTTTTTTTTTTTTAACTCCATGGTAGTCATTTGCCTTCTATTGTTGGAATGAATGGAAAAATCCTTGAGCCTCTAAACAATGGACCAAAGCATCCCTTCTGGGAAACTGAATTTTTTTATATACAAAGAAAAATGCCAAACTTTGAATCTGTAGAGCATATGCATTCCACATACAGTGGTGCTTAAGATTTTGGTTGGTTTTATGGTAAGAAAATTCTGAATGAAGTTTTACAGGTTTTCTATTCTAGCAAATCAGTCCTGAGGAAGTGGGATCTGTGCTGGATGTTGCTGCTGTTCCCCTTGATTGCTGTGAACTGTGGGGAGGGGCTGTAGTGGGGAGCGTGGGTTTACTTTTGTAATGGTATTTATATTGCCAGTTTTTGCCACTCACAGCTGTTTTTATCAAATCTTGATTTGGAATGATAGTGCTGTGGCACAAGAGTACCAGAGTGTACCTCTGATTTAGGAGCTGTTGGGATTCCCAGCAACTAGTTTTTCCTTTGTAAAATGAGGTAGAGTCAAGCAAGATCTTCACTCCTCAATATAAACAAAGTTATTAAGCTTTCAACAGTTACTGAAAGGTTTGACAGTAGACTGTACAGCCTAATATATATATATATTTGTGACTGTACAGAAATCACAAGGACAGTATTTCATGCAGTTCAAGATTCAGTAATGAATGCCACCTGTTTCAGAGGATTACTGCTGTGGAAAAGCAGTGATTTAAAAAAATCTACCAAGCCGGGCTCATTACCCTGGATTTAAATGTACATTACAATTGTTATAAGGCAGAGGGGGAGGGATCTTTCATTTTATTCTTGATTACTTAGTCCATAGTAGCTCATGCATGTAAGAAGTAGTGGAGCACAAATAAAGATGCATAAAAGAAGTTAAGCAGCTTTAATGACAACAAATGACCACCTCCTGTTTTCAGGTGCTTTTAAGAGGTTTAAATGAGATACTTGTTCAATAATCCTATTGAGGCACAGTGAGGCTTTTGAAATACTTTCTATAGTGTTGAAAACTGGTGAAACTCCAGCACTCTCTAGTATGTAGCAACTTGAAAAAAACCACTAAAAACTGACTTTGTCACATCCTTTTATTGTATTATTTTAAAATTTCTTCATAGCAAATATATGTATGTGAGCCTAAGTGACAATTAGATGATCAAATCAAATATTTTTAAAATAGGTATTTAAATTTTAGCTTATTGATTTTTTTTTTCTTCCAGTTTCTTCGAATATGTGCTGATCTTTTTCGCCTGGTCCCTTTCTTGGTTTTTCTTGTTGTCCCATTTATGGAATTTTTACTTCCAGTAGCTCTTAAGTTGTTCCCTAATATGCTTCCCTCTACATTTGAGACAAAGTCTAAAAAGGTAAGCAAGTCTGAAATTATAATCCAGTGCTATTTTTTAAAAAATTAGAAATTTCTTGGTAAAAAAACAGAAAAAGTCTAAAAAAGTTGGATTTTTTCAGTATTGAGGTAATGCTTTTATCTTTCTTGTTTTGACAAGAACATATAATAATGAACCAGTGCCATCTTGTTTTTCTATGTTCAGGTGCCAAGCTATCAGAGTTGAAAGCCTCTCTTGTCTTTTCTGCTATCCTCATTTCCATTTTCTGTGACTCCTACAAAGGAGAAATAAAGTTATTTTTCTGGTTGTATTAAAATAGACATTGTAACATTCATAGTCTTAAACCTTGATACAAGGTTTTCCATTTGTATACTTAATATTTAAAATAGCTTCTTAGGCTTTTTTTGTTGTTGTTTAAACTTTATTTCTACTAGTTCTGTTTTCTCAGAATTATTAGAGCTTTGTAAAAACTCACCAAAAGAGCTCCACAAGTTTTTGCTTTCAGAGCGCATAGTGAGCTCTTCAGCTTGTTCAGTGTGATTTGGGAATCCTTGGGAAGAGTGAATGTCCCTTTGGAATGTGTGTATTATAGCAGAAGTCCAGAATTACTCCACATAACTTGTCTGGGGCAGAAGTGATGTTTAGTGCATGTGTTTCTGGCAGGAACGTTTAAAAACAAATATTTTTTTAACAGGAGGAAAGATTGAAGAAAGAATTGAGAGTAAAACTTGAATTGGCTAAATTCCTTCAAGACACCATTGAGGAGATGGCCTTAAAAAATAAAGCAGCCAAGGGAAATGTTACAAAAGATTTTTCAACATTCTTTCAAAAGGTAAAAAATTTGGAAAATATATTTTCTCTTCCTACAAAAAAAAACTTTGGCTTTTTTTTTTTTTATCTATGGTAATCATCACATGCCTTTATTTTGTTGAAAACAGAATGTAGTAGTTTTTTTAGGATAAATTTCTTTTTTGTCACTGTGATGAAGTTTTCCTATTATTAACTTTGGTGTTCTAGCTGGTGCTTTTATTCTCTAATTGTAAAAGCACTGTATTTCTGCTCATTTGCTTCTTCTTCACTTATTTGTTGATATGTTAACTCTAACATGAAACATGGTGTGGTCAGTGGTTACTCATGTAGGTTTTGACCTCTTTTTTTTAACATGGGGTATGAAAACTGGGAAACTACTTCTTTCCTAATTAACTGATTGAAACTTAATGGGGGAAAAGTAAATTTTTTTGGTCAAATTTAATTGTGCTTGTAAAAACAGTTTTTAAGTGCACAGTTGCTATACTGACTATAATGTGGTATAATCTGCGGTTTAGCTAGAATGTGGTTGCTGTGCAAAATTTTTCTATTTAGGTTCTGTTTCTGACAGACTTAAGTGTCAGACATCTGCCTCCTACATTAATGGCCTTTAGCTTTCACAGCATTTCCTTTCACCAAACTGTAGGTGAGAGTAAGGTACTCTCTGGAGAGATGAAAAATGTCTTCTTAAGTCTTCTCAGGACAGTACTTATCTCTGATTTCTCTTAATTGTGGGGCTGTTGAATAAGAGGTGGAGCCAACAGCATCACCAAGTGCTTTGTTGAAAGAAAGGCAGTGGTCCCCTCCTTTGGAGAGAGTGTGTGTTTGCACAGCAAAAGGCACATAAGCCCAGGGGTTTCACACATGAGCTTTACAAGCCTTGTCAAATAGCTTAAGATTTTCTTGCGTGTCAGGGCTAAGAATAAAGTGTGGGGTGACAAGATGATGTTGATAGTGCCACCTAGATCACCTCACATAATCATAGTGGCAAGTTTTGCCAGTCAGTAACTTCTTGCAAAGTCCGTGTTCTTTGAAGCCTCTATGCAGTCATCTATTTCTGTTCTTTTGAATCTGCAGGACATTGTAAGTGGTTAGTTATAGCAGTTAGTGGCTGAGGCACTGCCCCTGCAGGCTCTGGGAACTTGCCCACTCATGCTTCATGTTCGGAGCATTTAATTTTCTTCTGGAAGAACTGCTACTGAGAATTTACATTTGGCCGTTAATTTTCATGGAAATAGATGATGTTTCACTCCGCATTTGCTGGAGGAAGTCCCAAGTTCCTCTGATGACTAAGAAAGAAGTTTCAAGCCCTGCATTTCATATGTGTGGGTGTGGGTGTTACAGCTTTACATTTCTCATTTGTGCCACAGAGACAAACTTCATTGATCTCATTTTGCTGTACCGGATAATAAATGTCAGAGCAAGAAGCAGCTTCAATGTTTCCCACCTTTTTGCTATCCTTTAACATGGCTTCTGTGGTGAAGTATTTGATCCTGCAAGAACCATTGATTACAGGCTTCATATGCCTGCTGCATAATTCCAGAATTTGTCTCTGTTGGTTTTTAGCTAGTGGTGTACTAGAAAGCTTCAGTTTGTGCTTTCAACAAACACATGCTTGGCTCTGTCAAAATTAATCTTTAAATAAGGGAAAAAATACTTCCTGTGTTTTTGAAGTGCCGGTTTTGGCTCCTGTGGTGAAGGCATTGGTGAAGTGGAACAACAAGGCCTTTGACCTTTCTTCCTTCAAGATGGTTTCACTGCTACAAAAGTGTCCTGGAGGTTAATGGGCTCCAGGCCATCCTGTCTCCTGATTTGTACCTTTTTCTGTACTCAGTAGCTGTTCACTAAAATATTTGAGTTTGCAAGTAAAACAGGTAGGCATGATAAATCAGGCAGTACAGGTAATGTTAGGTTTTCAAACTGTACTTGATGTCACCTAGTTTTATGTTTTCTTTACAGGATTTAAAAAAAATAGAGGTAGGGAAAATGGTTTTTTATGTGTATGATTAGATCAAAGATGTTAAGACTGGGAGTATGTAATTGTAAGTTCTGTAAATTTTTGATGCGCTGATGTCACTAATAAGCTTTTGGTGTCATAATTAAAATAGAAAAATCAACATCTATACAGGTGATAATGCTTTACTGTGATCTGATGAGACTAGAGAATTTTTCTCCTACTTCTTCGAACTGTTATTTCATCTTCCAATAATTGGATTTAATGACTGGGAAGTCATTGGTAACACATCAGTGAAGCGCTTAACTTTGCGTTTGTACAAGCAGTTACATAGAACCTGCCATCACGAAGGATGCAGAGTCCTTTCCCAAACAGTGCTTTATACTTTGGCATAACTTCAGGTACAAAAACATTTGCACTGAGGTGCTGCGGAACATCTAAGAATTGAAAGCAAAAGAGTGTTGTAACAAATGTGGTGGTGGAGAGAAGTAGGTAGTTAAGTGTCCAAATCTGTGTTTCATGGGGACACCAGTGTTGCAAAATTTTTGCCATTGAGTGAACTCCTTACTTTATCTTCCCATCTTTATCTCATGTGTTTCTGTGTTTAGTAAGTATGGTACCGGAACAAATATCTGCCAGTGTGACTCCTGTAGCAACTATTTATAAACTCGAAGGTGTATATATATGTATTTCTTGAGGTATCTCACAGCAGTGCAGTTCAGCTAGACTTGCTCCTTAGTGTACAGGTGCATCCAATTTTTGTTTTGTTAGTTTTATCTGAAGTACATTATGCAGTGTTGTTGGAAAATGTCAGCATTATCAATTCTTTTGCCTAAGTAAGTTGTTTGTTTTTTTTTTTTTAAAACTTCTTTCATTCCTTCCTTATGTGCTATTTCTTATCCCAAAATTGTTGCAAAGTGCTTGACAAATGAAGAGAGTGTTTTTATTCAAAATAATGCCCAACCATAACATTTATTTCGAAAAGCTTTGTGTTTGTTTGGTTTTTTTCCTCACAGATCAGGGAAACTGGTGAAAGACCCAGTAATGAGGAGATCTTAAGGTTCTCTAAACTGTTTGAAGATGAATTGACACTGGACAATCTGACCAGGCCTCAGCTGGTGGCACTTTGTAAATTGTTGGAACTTCAGTCAATTGGGACAAATAACTTTCTCCGCTTCCAGCTGACAATGAGGTTGAGGAGCATAAAAGCAGATGACAAGGTGAGTCATTCTGAATAGGCACTGCGTAATAATTTTGACGCGTAACAGTAATGAGTGTGTGTGGATATATGTATGTTTGTTTTTCTAGGCACTTTCATTTTTTGTTTTAATTGTCTTATTTTTGAGAACTTTGAACAAAAAGGCTTGAAGAGCTTAAAATCAGAAGCACTCTTATTTGTTAAGAAAAAACTGATCATTTTTTAATCTACCATTAGTTGAAATGAAAATAATTATATCACAAAGAAAAACATTTCTATGAAACTGTAATTTGTAAGGGAGCTGATGGAAGTATCGGCTTAGGGCTTGGCTGGCCATGCTGGAGCTGTGGGAGCAGCTGAGGCTGTTTTGTGTTAGCGCAGCAGCCTCTAGTGGCTGTTGTAACACGTGGCTGTGCAGTGCTGATGGTGCCTCTGTTTTGAGCTCTAACACGGTCAAATTTCCTTCCCATTGTACAGATGATTGCTGAAGAGGGAGTTGATACCCTGACTGTTAAAGAACTGCAGGCAGCTTGTCGTGCCCGAGGGATGAGAGCTCTTGGTGTGACAGAGGAGCGTCTCAAGGAACAGCTTAAACAGGTATGGTTTTGTAAGACTGAATACACAGACCTAATTCCAGTTGTTAGCTCTGATGCTCTGATTTTTGTCTTGATTCCAAGAAGTCATTTTGATTCTGTTCTCCTTAAAGGCTTGGTTAAAACAGTCTATCTTCTTAATAAGCTTTTGTCACATGTACTTTGTAAATATGTAGTAGCTGTGGGTTGCTGCCTTTTGACCATGATATTTTGATGATGCAGATAGATATTTTAGATTTAACATATCTGAAATATGTTTTTAATATTGCAAGTTTGTCTTGTCAGTTATTATCTTGCTCTAAGGAAGTTTTCACCAAGTAGACCAGTTGTCTTTTGGTGTTGCCTGGTGTAGAGGAAAGTCTGTTGGAACATGTCTAGAGGAGGCCACTAAGTTGATTACAGGGGGCCTGGAGCATCTCTATTATGAAAATGGGCTGAGGGAGTTGGGGTTGTTCAGCCTGGAGAAGACAAAGCTCCAGGGACACCTTATAGCACCTTCAGTACCTAAAGGGGGCTTACAGGAAAGCTGGAGAGGGACTTTTCACAGTGATAGGTCGAGGGGAAATGGCCTTAAGCTGAAGGAGGGCAGGTTTAGATTAGATATTTGGAAGAAATTGTTTTCTGAGAGGGTAGTGAGAGACTGGCAGAGGTTGCCCAGAGATGTGGACTCCCCATGCCTGGAGGTGTTGAAGGCCAGGTTGAATGGAGCTCTTGAGTCACAGTTTAGTGGAAGATGTCCCTGCCCATGACAGGGAGTTGGAACTAGATGGACAATCTTTAACCCAACCCAAACAATTCTGTGATTTTAAGATGCCTGTGAAACAAATCACTTGTTCAAACATTCATTCAATATTTCTTGAAATATTTCTTCAAACAAAATACATATTCCATTATTTCATTGCAATGGCTGTAATTCTTAGCTGGTTATAGTCTGCAATTCCTGTGCTAGGATATTGACTGATAAGTAGTGGTAAAAAAATTTCTTTCACTTTTGCTTGATTTTATTTGTGAAAAAGAATAAAACATCCTGAAATTGAAGAGTTGTTTTTTGTATTGCACTTACAGTGGTTAGATCTGCACCTGAACCAGGAAATTCCTACTTCGTTGCTTATTTTATCCAGAGCCATGTATCTTCCAGATACCCTTTCTCCAGCTGATCAGCTCAAAACAACCCTTCAGACACTACCAGACAGTGCTGTAAGTATTGGTGAACATAGTGAGTAACTAACTTTCAGTGTCATGACTGAAAATCCATCCAGAAAAGTAGATGCTCTTCTCAGTTCCTTGCTTTTCCTTGAAAAACTAAATGATAGATAGGTTTATTTGAGTGACCTTCAAGCGCAGAAGTTGTGTTGTATGTGGAGAGATATGAGGATAAAACAAATACAGGGCAATATTGGATTACATGACAGCAGACAGTAATAGCATAAGAAGATTTAGAATACACCTTTCACATACTAAAAAACAATGAATGCTTCGGGCCTTAGAAGGACATTAATACTAAAAATACATGATGTTATGCAGAGAGAGAAATTATCAGAGTAGATTGTTGGTAGCCTTGAGAGAAAGAGAACGAAGAACATGTATGATTTCAGGGTGAAAAGTTCACGTTTCCACCAAAACTGAAAACTTTCTCCAGAGAGAGAGTCATCTTTTTCTGAGAAATGCAAAAATAGGGTAACATTTGAGGGCTTTGACTTTATTCATTAGCATACCTGTACTACTTATCTCAATCAGGATATCTAAACCTACTTTATGCAGCCATACCTGTATGTATATATACACACTTCTGTTAGGCTACTTTTGTTATTTTTAGGCCAAAGAGGCACAAGTGAAGGTGGCAGAAGTTGAAGGTGAAAAAATAGATAACAAAGTGCGGCTGGAAGCAACACTTCAGGAAGAGGAAGCCATCAGAAAAGAAAATGAAGAAAAGAAACTGTCTGAAGCTGCAGAGAAAGCCAAAGAAACCCTTGAAATTGCAGCCATGGTAAGTTTTGCTCACAACTGCTGAGGAGTAAATGTCAAGTGATGTGAAAACTAGCATGTTATGAGTTATTGCCTCTGCTCTGAGTATTGTTTGCAAGAAACTGGACTTTAAATCCACCTATGGAAGATGTGAGAGAATATTTAAACTGACTGCAACGCAAATTTTACTATAAAATGTTGTCTCAGTCTTACTTATCTTTGATTTCTCTTCCTTCTTAATTAAAGCAGTAAGAGAAGACTTCTTTTTCTGTAGTAAAGGTAGTGATTGTATTTGTTTGTTTGTTTTAATTTTCTGCACCCCACATTTTAAATGTTCTTATCTTTGGCTCTATTTCTCATTAACCTGATAATGTTGTTGTATAATATTTGACTGTAAAAGCTGCTGACCTGCTTTATTACAGAATTAAACCTCAGGAGCTCACAGAAGTAGTTCTTTAAATACAAGTGGGTATGTTAATGTGAAACCACTCAATATGTTGCAGTTTTTTAACCTCTTCTCATGAAAGTGTGTATTTCTACTTTGGCAGCTATTTCTATTTTGACAAGTCATTTTTTACTGATGCTAATGCAGCTAATGTTTTGGTGTTTTAAAATGAAGCCTAATGAGGTGTTTTAAATTCAGAAAGCAGCGGAACCAGCAGCAGATCTTGGAGCAACTGCTCTGCAAGCTAAGAAAAGCCAGGTGGTGATGGATACTGAACCAGAACTGGCACGGGCAGGTGCAGCAGTGCACTCAGAGGCACTGATAGACACAGCACCAGTGCTGGAAGGCATTAAGGTAATCTGGATAACCACAAATTTTCATACTTTCGAATGTAAAGATTCAGAGCATTCATGTGAGAACCATGATAAATTGCTTGTCTGTCCTTCACTTTTAACCCTCTCACCACATTCTGTCAGTTAAAAACCACTAGTTAGTGGATTGAAAATTCACCAATGCAGAAGCTGAAGTCAGAACAAAACATCTCAGAACATCTCCTTTATCTATCTGCATTGTTGAAATTAGTATACCTGTTTTGGGGAGCGTTTGCACTATCTGTAGATGGAATAGGCCTGTGTTTATTTTATGCTCAGCTTTTCAAGAGACAAGTGTACTTGACAAACTATGGATGTCCCTCCTCATTCTCACAAAGTTTATTGAAGATACCTTTTCTACAGCTCAACTTTCCAAACATTACTTTTTTTTGGGTGTAATTTAGCTTTTCCCATACATAGTGAATTGTTTCTCAGTTGTTTTAATTGCTTAGCCCAAGAATGAAGTTAAACATTCTTAAATGAGATGATCAGGTATGGAATTTCAAAAACTCTCATAATCAATCACATTAGCTGAACTTACTACTGGTGCACTTCAAAAAACTGCACCATAGCATCTGAACTGCCTTACCATTTAAAAATCTTTTCATTAGCCTCAAAATTACTATGTGGTAGTAGAGATTCCAAACACGTTAAAAGAATCTTGAGTTTTTTTCTGCTGGAAGACTGAAAATCTTGCAGGAAGATCACAAATGTGCCTTACACTAATTTGTGTATGTTTTCTGTTACAGGGTGAGGAAATCACCAAGGAGGAGATTGATGTGCTGAGTGATGCTTGCACCAAGCTACAGGAACAGAAAAAATCATTAACAAAGGAAAAGGAGGAGCTTGAGGAATTGAAGGATGATATCCAGGAGTATAATGAGGTGAAGAATGGGGCACGGAAGTTCTTTTTCTGTTCATGTTTAGTTTTAGCAGAAGTGATCCACAAATTTATAGATTCCCTTTCGTGGTTGTCTGTTAGTCTGAAGTTGGAAGCTGAGTGTATGAACTTTGTATGTGGCAATGCAGAGCCTCCTTTGTGTAACATATTCAAAGCCTAACTGTTATGAGTGGTTCCCAGCAGATGAGATTCCTGCTCTTGTTCCCAGGGGACTGGGGTAACAGGAGCTGATGGACTGCTGCATGCTGCAGTTCTTTCTTAGCAGGCGTAGATATCAGTATTACAGGAATTTCCAATATAAGTAAAATTAACCTTATCCAGTCTCATGAAGGATGTGGAAAATAACATTTAAGGGGTGCACGAAAAAGGCAGCAGTTTTAAAATTTATTGTTCTAATTCCGTCTGGCTTTGTATATCTCTACATTTGTATTTCATCTACAAATGGCTCCTGTCTTGAAATGCTGGTTGAAGTCAGTAGTGTCTGTTCTTGCCAATTCACACCAGCAACAGCTTTTCTCTGTCTTGACCATTTCTTCTAGGATTTGCAAGAGATAAAGGAGCTTTCTAAAACTGGTGAGGAAGAGGCAGTGGAAGAGTCAAAGGCAAGCAAGCGACTGACAAAGAGAGTGAACCGAATGATTGGTCAGATAGACAAAATTATTGTAGAATTAGAAACAAGTCAAAAGACAGCAGATGCAAAGCTGGATGGTGAGGAAACTCCTGCTGGGTAAGTGACAGGATGTGTCTCTGGCTGTTCACCTTCACTCTTGCTTTTGTCTAGTGTGTGGTTCTGAAAGAATTGATGAATAACTTGTTTAGAATATTGAGATAATTTATTTAAAAAAATAAAATCAACAAAATTATGCTGCTGATTTTCTGTCTTTTAAGGCTAAATATGGTTGAACTCTGATGAAGGAAAAAAGAATGTATAATTCCCCAGATCTTGAGGGTGTTCTGCAACTCAGTGTTGATTAGAAACTTACCATTTTGCCCATGTCTCTGGCACTAACAGGATTACAGGTGAAATCATCCCCTTAGTCATGCTCCTCACACAGTAATTTTGCTCTGTGCCATTGACTGAAAAGGTGCACAACAGTGTGTGAGCATGTCCATGTTTGTTGTTATTCAGTAACAATGGTGTTAGTGAGGAAAAAAATTTCAAGGGTTTATGGTATCTTGAGACAAATGAGGAAATGTGTCTAATGGAAGTGAGGAGATCATTTTACACACTCCCTTTCCCAAAAATTTACTTCATTTCAATTTTTAACACACAGATTTTTCAATGAAAGCTCTTTCCTGATTGTTTCATTACAGAATTCATTTATTAACACTTATCCAGGTCTTAATATTATTGGATAGTCTTTCAGGCAATCCTATGTTAAATGGTCATATACTGCTTGTTACACACACTGAAATACCTGGAAACTGTGACACAAACTCTCATGATTTGTGATCATGAATGCTGTATTAATCTGGTTTATGCTTGCATCGTTTTGTGTGAGTCATTAAGAGAATATGCCAGCTCCCAAAGAGCATAAGTGAACAGAAATAGGGATTCTGGTTTTGTTGCTGCTGAACTCTGTTTTTTTCCAGTCCCCAGGGCAAATGGTCATTTGTTGCAGATTTTGTGTAATGGCATTAAGGCAGCCACATGAATAGTGCTACAGAGAAGTTGTTGATCAAAACCATCTGAATTTGTGAACTAACAATACAATGCAGAATCTGCTTGTACTGAATGTAATTATACATTTTAATGGATAGTTTTCTGGATAATTTTGTAGGTGATTGTGGATGATTGAAAATTACTAGTTTAAATATTGCTTAGTTGTCAGAGGCTTGCCTTTTAACCTTCAGGATGGTGCAGTCATTATCAAGCTATGTCCAGGACATTTAGTGGCAGCTTAAGAAATGCTCCTTGCATAAAAGTCTGTCTGCACCCAGGAAAGCTGGGACTACACGGATAAAGCCCTTCTGTTTAGTATTTATTGGCTTCACTGTCTCCTGCCTTTCAGCTGGATCTGTGGTGGAAGATGTTTCTTCAAACTAGCAAAAGGCATAGGCAAGGAAGGGCTTTAGGTTGCAGGAGACAACTTGAATGTCATGAGGTCAGTGAGCAGGGAGTAACATCTGGAACCTGCTAGTCCTTCCTTCCCCAGAGTCTGGTCCTGAACAGGAGCAAATGAAGCTGATTTAACGAAACAGCTCAATTGCTCAAGTGATTAGTTTTCAGCTTTTGTTTTCCTGTGACTCATTGATTTTCTGTCAGCTAGCCTCTATATTTAAAAGGATGCCAGAAACATGCTGCTATATCTTTGGTAAATGGGGAGTGATGGGACAAAGGGCATTAGATACACTGGGAAGCACAGGATACTTTATTTCAAATGCTTCTGGGTACTTGTATTTGTTTAGTAAAACATGTGGAAACTAAATGCATGAGATTCGATGGCAAGATAAAAATTTACTTGCTGATCAGTAACTCCTTTTTGCTTTTTTGTATTCTGTTCAGGATTATAAATAATTAATTAATAATTTTACAAGCGTCCTGTAGCATAGTAGCTTCCAGTATTGTCTTTTGTCAGCCTTATTCCTTTGGAGTAACTGCTTGTCATGTGAAGTTTATTCTTTCTCTTCAGGAAGAATCTCATCAGCATTGCTGAGCTAATTAATGCAATGAGACAAATTCAGAAGATTCCAGAGGAGAAGCTAACAAGGATTGCAGAGGCACTAGATGAAAACAAGGATGGCCAAGTTGATATAGATAATGTTGTTAAGGTAAGTTTGTGGACTTCCTAAAGAAAATAAAGCTAACTCTCCTTCAAACATTGCACCTGTTTGGGCATAAATTCATAGTGCAGTCTTTTGCAAGGGTCTTTACTTGATGCCAGTGAGGG
>VWZV01002533.1:0-142527 GCA_013397155.1 Irena cyanogastra
TCTGCCACTACTTCTGAAAAATTGCCATTGGTGTCTCCTTTGGCAGGAAACCTGTGGTTAGAGGGAGCAAGTTAATACAATAATTAGTTGTTTAATCTTCTCTATGTCCAGCTTGAACTTGCAAATAATAGGAACACAGCCAGGGTGCTTTTGCTGAGAGTTTCACTGGCTTTCCCCATATTATCTAATGCAGTACTGGAAATAACTGAAATTTTAGACCTCCATTTGCAGGATTCCCCAGCGTTGCTATCAGCAACCTCCAAAACTGATCCATTCAGTCAGTCCTTTGATGTGCAATTAAACCCAGGAAAAAATAGCTTTGTGTAATGTATAAATAGAAAAGAGCAGAGATAAGGGTGGTGTTGAAGTTGCTGGCTGACAGCTTGGCATCCAAACGTTAAAGGTGAATGTCACTGCCACTGCTTAAGAAAAATGTCTGCTCCTTCCCAAATTTCAGCCCCCTCAAACTTAGCATTTTATTTACCTTGTAGCTACTTCGGTCAGTTGGGAAGAAGAACAAAACAAAACAAACACACATAAAAAAACCCCAGAAAACCCCGCAAAAATCACTTATAAAAAATCCAAAGCAAACATAAGGTCTTTGGGGCCAACCTAATTTGTCTTACTAGCAAAAATAATTTTTTGTTAGAAGAAAATATTGTCTGCTTTCAAGGACAGTTTTCTCATTAGATGGTTTTTCTCTTTATCTCCATAAAAACAACATTCTTGCAGGAAGTTTTTAAGTTTATCCATTCTAATAGATGAATTATTGGCATTTGAAATACAGACCTCTTGCATGCTGCAAAAGTTATGAGTACATGGGCTGGTCTTGGAGGGATGAGGCATCCAGGCACATTTTGATTAAACTGACAAAAATCTGAGAAAATCCAGGTGAAAGTGAGAGTATTTGAATGAACTTCAGCAAGAAATTCAATTTCACCTTCTGAAAGACCAAAAATAGCTGATGCCAATGAAAGAAGAAAGCCATTCAAATTCAGGACAGGGAGGAAGAGTGTGTGGAGAAAACAAGGATGGCACAGGAAGTGATTATTACCCGACCATTACCTGCCTGAGCCATGTGGACTTCTAGTCCCAGAGGGATTTCCAGGTTTAAAGTATCTCTGTCTTGTTGGTCTCATACAAGCCAAGTGAGATCTTCCTGTCTCTTGAGGATCCCGGTGGCCATCTGCTGCATGACTTCCAGCTGGTTGCTCTTCATCCTGCTGAACTGCTAAAAAATGTTTGGAAACTCAAAGCATCGTCCCCAATAATGTCAAAACAAAATCACAGAAAAATCTGTTCTAAAAAGGCCTACTCTCCTGTTTTTGGTTTGAACTTTTGTTGTTTAGGCCTTTTTTTTTGTATGAATGTTGTTTGGTTTTTTTTGCAATGATTTTTTTTAGGAGATTTTGCCGTGCATGGTTTTGTGGCTGCCAGAGGAAAAATGTGTGACAACATCTGCTTGTATAGTTTTGTGGCTTCTCAAATGTAGATAAAAAAAGTAGGTGTCACCTTTGCAACAATGACTTGAGAAGAGGAGGTTGATGCCTCTGGTGATGGAGAGTGGTGAGAGTCAGGGCTTGGGGCTGAACTCATTTCTAGGTGCATACGCAAAGCAGTGACACATGAGCTACAGCTTAGAATGGAGAGAGCACCAGATCTTCCAGCTGCTCCATTAGCTATTTAATGATGGTCTGGCCTCCTCCTTTAATAAGATTATCACAGTGACACACTGACTGCTGTGCTCTGCCAGCACCCTTGGTCTTTGCTCCTGCTCTTCTGCTCATGGTGACTCTGCTCTCCATGAAGAGGGGAGGCTGGGGCTGAGAGGAGGTTTTGCTGTGGGCCAGGGGTATCCCTGGATTTTGTCTTAGATAAATAATTAACAACAGCAACAAAAAAGTGTTTATGGGAATTGTTTAGCTTTATTGTTAAGTGTGGTATTATTACTATTATTTAGCAACTTTCTCAGGTTATCTTTGCTGCATGCAGCTCTTTGAGCAAAAAAAAAATTCCTCTTGCTGCAGAAAAGCCTTTGGTCCATGCTGCTGGAGGTGAGCCATCTCCCCAGGGCTCTCTCTCTAGAGTGTTTATTTTGTCCCACCAGAAGCTCGCCATTTCCCTGTTGTAGTGAATTTCACTTTCTTCTATTTTCTGAGAGGGAATAATAGTCCTTACACGGCTTTGAAGTGCATGTAAGTGTTGGGGTCACAGATGATAATACAACTGCTACAAGGACAAAGGCAGTGAGAGTGCCAGAAAGGCATGGCTGTATGCTTTCCTAGTGAGAACTGGTGATTTTTATCTAGGTTTTTTGTATTTTTACCACAAAATCTGTGCCAAAAAAAAATAAAAACCAAACAAGAGTGTTTACCAAATAAATGTGCCCACACTGGGATTAAATTCATCCAACAATTTTTGACTCCAAAATTAGAGTGTGGAATTCTGAAGAAAAAAAAAATGGAGTTTTCTTATTGAAAGGTGTACATTGAGACAGATGGAGAGGAAAAGAAGGATGAAAGAGAGGAAACATAAGGGAGAAGATAAAAAGAATTGGAGATTTTTTTTTCTCCCAGAACATGAGGAAATGCACTTCCTGAGGTATTCTATGTAGATTTCACCCCCACAAAAATATGCTGTTCCTTCAGTTCTTTTCCTAGATTCTGTCATTAGATCCAGCCTGGAATTGACATGTGACCTGCAGCAAGTGACGACTTCTGTGTGACTTGGCTCACCCTTCTGCAAACCTGGGGGTTTAATGGGTTTTGTTCATTAAACCTGCCCAGCTCCTCTGCAAGCTGGAGGTGAGGGTGGCACTATGTGCATGCCAAGTCTGGATAGAAACTGTCAGCCCTGTCTGCTCTAATGAGACTTTTCTCCTAAAGAGGACATCAGTGTGTAACCCATCTGCTGCTGTCATGTACACACAGCTTGCCATAGAGGCTGAAAAATATTCCTGGAGGTGTGTTCCTTCTCTCAGCTTTTTTTTTTTTTTTTTGTCACTCTGAAGATAGGAGAGCTGTGTTCCCTTAATGAAAGTTGATGGTGAAATAGCTCAAGAATTTTGGAAAATAGAAGACAGCTTCTTTGCATCAATGACAGGTGCTCCTGCCTATTACATGATGCTTCAGCCAGGCAAGCAGGGAAGTCATTGCCCCCACAGAAGGAGCACCATGAGATGGTCTATTTGAGTATGAAATAGGTGCTGGAGTCTATCACAGCAATGGAAAGCAACAGTCATACATCACAGTATGACATAATTTTTCATCATCCTCTGTCAGCTGAGCTGTGATTAACGTGTTAGCAGGTTTGTCAATTGTCAGATCATAAAACTGATCATTCGAGCTGCACTAAAATGTGCAAACTTTTGAAAACAGGCCAGGCTTTCAGGCTGATCCAGCACTGAATTTGCCTGCGAGTTTTAGTTCCCTCAAATAGAGGGAGATGATGTGCAAGCAACACCCTTGTTCCCCACGTGTCCTTACTGTGTGCTATGTGTCCATGCTGTGTCCACATTAACATCAAGGAGTCCTGTGTGTTCCTCTTCATCCAAACACCCTTCAGCTGAGGCCTCTGACAGCATCTTATCTCAACAAGGACAGAGATAGATGCACTTTGGGCTGTTCAGGTTTCCCAACCCATTTCTCAGTGTTGTTACTTTTAGCACAAAACACAATGACAACGGTTTATGTGTAATGGGATTAGACAACTAACCACTGACAAAACAATGGCTAGTTGAACTAACAAGCATGAGAAAAAGAAAAGAGAGCTGAGGAGCGTGACCTAGAACGGGAGAGAAGTTAATAACAGATGCCTTTGCACAGTATTTTGCTACTGCTCGTAGTGAAAGAATGCTCAGATGTTTGGGGAGTAAGCCAAGACTTGCACTGGTCAATGGAGACCCAAGGTGTTTGATTTACAAACAGCTAAAAATGCTGCAAAACTTTGAAAGTGTATTTACAGCCTTTTTTTCACCCTGTCTGCTCGCTGGCACGTATGGAATTACGAGGGAATGGTTTGGGTTGTTACTGTGTTTTTACTCTTTTACAGTTGTTTCATGCACCATTTTTTTCCCCATTTTATGGGTCCCTAAAGATCCACAGGCCACCCCTTGAGAACCAGCAGCCTGGAAAGACAAGGTGGAAAATCTGTGCTTTGGAGTACATTTATTAGAGTTCCTTGGTTCTACAGGAATGCCAGGATGAGGAAAATCACAGACTTTGGGTGCTTTGCAAAACGAGCTGTCTTGCTGTGACAACGAAGGCTTTTCCTGAGACAAAAGTAGGCAAGTCTGAAGTTGTCGTGCAGTGAGTTCACCGTGCTCACAGGAGAGAGTGTCGCGTGCTGCAAATGCACCCAGTGCCCTCCAAGGCAAAGCCTGTGCAGCCAACAGGCTCAGTCCAACCCTCCCAACAAGACCAGTTGTACAGACTTGCCCACCATTCTCCAGTACACCCCCAGGGAATGGGAGGAAACAAGGTGCAAGGATGTAGCATTAGCAAGGTCACCCTTCCCCTGACTTTTTGCTTTTTTTTCCCAGAAGAGTGGATTCATTGAAGGGAATAAAGGTGTTGTGTTAAAGATGTCCTGCTTGGCACCCAACGCCCCTTTCCTTCTGGCAAAGCCTGGTTTCTCTGCACACTTTGTGTCTACTGTGCCATGCTGTTCCTGCACTTTCCATGAAAAAGTTGATCCTTGAACCACTGAGAGGAGGTGTTTTTGGTGAGGTTGAGTTACATGGTGACCACACAGCTGAGGAATGCAGGTATTTGGGACTCCTCTGGAAAGACCCTGCTACAAGATCTCCAGGGTGTACTGTACTAAGTGTAAGCCTACCACCCCCAGGGTTTGGAAGAGAGCAAATTCCTTCCAGGATTATAGGATTAAGAAGTTGAAAAGTGATTCAAATTCTTCATTAAACAGAAAAAAAAAAAAAAGAGAGAGAGAGAGACATGAGGGGAAGCTCTTCAATGCATGCATCACTCGACGTGTTTTCCTTGTAATTAAAGGAAGTTATTGAAAAATATTTGAGGGGATTAAATGCTCAGGGTATATGTGCCGATCAAATAACACAAGAGTCTGCATTCTTCTGGGTAATCAATGGAGAGACTTGAATGGGGAGGTTCAAGAGAGCACAGTTATTGTTAAAGTGCCATTGTAGTAGTATTCGCCATACTGTATGGCAGATGGACAGGCCCAAGGGCTTCCCAGCAGGGAAACCTTGCTATAGCTGGAAAAAGCCAGGGTCTAGAACTCACATGTGGGTATTTCCACAGCTGTTGTTAAAATTTCAGGCAAGCTTTTCTTCCCGTTGTGCGGAAGGAGATAATTCTAATTTCTTAATTTCCTAGTTTGAGGAAGGCTTCTTTTGGACTGAAACAATATTTCTCTTTTATTCAAGGAAACAAGACATATGTCCACATGCTCTGTGGACAAGAAAGGTGTTTAAGGACTGAGCACAGGGCCTAAGAAATGGGAGGTTCTCCTGTGGTAAACAGGGAATTGTACTTACCATAATTCTTTATTCAGTCTTCTGACAGCTTAATTGTTAGTGGTCATTATTTAGCCATTAATTAAGAGGTCATTATGTCCCAGACACCTGGTGTCTAGAATAGCCAATGTGTCCTGCAGTTCGTACACAGCACCATGACCACTGCGGTGTTCTGTAAGTGCTTTCCTGTGTGTGTGACAGAAATATTTCTCTATCCAGAGATCTTTGCTTTATTCTGATTTTTTCTTTGGGTGGTTCAGTGCTGAAATGGGCACAAACAGCAGTGGCATAGAGAAAAAAGAGATTCAAAGGGTGTTTGAAGACTCTGAAGCTATAGGATCTTTCGTCATGTTACAGCAGAGTGATGGGAATCAAACTTCCCTGAATTACCAGTGTCCTGTTTCCAATGCTTTTAGAGGAGGAAGAACCTGGCTTTAGATAGAATTTGGCCCCAAGGTTGCACTTCCCCCTTTGTTCCTGCTCTGTCATTACAGCCTGTGGACAAAACACCTCACCTTTTTAGCTTCCTTTGGATTTTATAAGTGAGCAGATTAATGGCATCCCCTTCAATTCTTGGATTTAACTAAAAGTGCTTTGAGATCTTGATATGAAAGATGCCATATAACTGTACAGAGAAAGATTATACTTATTCGTTGTTCATTGTCTCTTTATTAAGTGGTTCTCTNGTAGGAAGAATTTTCTACATTAGGTCCAACACATCCCATCCTCACCTCTGAAGGATATCAGGTCACCAAAGGTACAGCCATCTGGAGGGTGAAGCATGAGTCTGGTACTGGTGCTTGTCACCTCAAGATGCTTTCTCTCTAGAGCTGTTCATGACAGAATTCTTGCCAGACCAGGCTCAGGAGGTCACAGAATCCATCCTCCCTAAGGCAGGGCCAGCTCTACCCCAAACCCATTTGTATGATTTGCTCCCATGCAGGTCCAGCAATGCTGAGTCCTTCAGCATCCTGCACCAACATGCAACTCTCCTTACCTTTCACTTGTTTCCTTAAATGTCTCATCTATATTTCCTGCACCTCAGTTTAATTACATAATTTCTTATGCTACCCGCAGCAAACAGTCCCACATTAGTTCCTTTCTCTATGCTTTGGCCACTTATAGTAAATCAGTCTGGAATTTGATCCAGTTAGGAAATGAATCAATTTCAGACATCCCATTATCCTCATGCTTTTGCCTTGCCAGAAATGTCCAAGTCAGGATGGCTGTGTCTTAGCCAGTCACTTCAATCCTTTTTAGGCACTTAAAAGTAAACTTTCTCAGAGAGAGGCTTAGCACATCAAGTACCCAAATTGAAGTTAATGGATGCTCCTGAGAGCAAGTCCTGTTTATTTTGGCATCTCTCTGTGCAAATAATTATAGGTATCTGCATAAGAAAGTGAAGACAGAAGAACTGAAGTTTCTTTCTTTTTTCAAATATTTTTCTTTTATTTTAAACTACTTGGGCAAATCAACCATACATAATCTCACTTCCTCCTTCTAAAAGCTAGCTAGACATCATATACCAGCATCCAAATTTCCCACTGATGGTTTGTTTATCATTCAGCCACCTTGAGCATGCAGTGGAAAGTCTGAGCTGGCCCTTGGGTATGGTATTTGCTGGTAACCAAAAGCATGATTTGACCAAGTTGCCATTTAAAAAAACCCACAGTCCAGTTGACTTTGTGTATGTCACACAGTATCAGTAGGTGCTGAAATTCAGCAGAACTGAGTATAAAATGGGCTTTGAAATCCTGTGTCTCATGCCCTAGGGGTAATGCAGCGGGTATTTTTCTAACCTTACAATTGTGGTTAATAAAATAACAAATGAGGAATGGGTGAAAGAAGTTTTTTTTAATTTTTTTTTTTATTTATTTTCTTTTGGCTCCACAGATGTGCTTAAGCAAACATAATCTCCTGATCCTGCAAACAGCAGTTCACTTGGCAAAATGGTTTGGGAAGGCTTTGGATAACTTCAGTTAAAAAACACACTTGCAAAAAAATAAGCTGTCAGAGAGTAAATATTTAACTTTTCCATTTGTTTTCTTCTTTTCATGGAGTGTACATGACAAACCTTATTCATAGCTGCTAATGTTGTAGTTAATGTCAACAGGGTTATAGCTGGAAAGGAAATTGCCCGGACTGTCATGATTTCACATCCTTTTTGCAATTCCTTCTTCGGACAAATTGGTTGTTCATGACGACAGACACTGAAACAGATTAACCTGCCAGCCAGCTCATAGTGACACACACTAAAAGGCAAGTTCTGGAGTTCTGTATAAGAAAGAATACCCATAGAGAGTAACCACCACAATGAGAAAAACAGAATAAACCCACTGACCAGAAGTTAAAACCAGCACAAGTTACAATAAAGAGGCAAAGGTTTAACAGATTAAATCAAGATGGTTCCTGGAGACTGGTTGTCTTGGGACATGATTTTTGAAGGATATGTGGTTTATTTGAACTTTACTGGACTTGAATGAGGTTGTTCTGCCCCTCTGCCCCTGTGCTCAGGTGAGACCCCACCTGCAGAGCTGCCCCAGCCCTGGCTCCAACAGCACAAGGACGTGGAGCTGCTGGAGCCAGTGCAGAGGAGGCAGCAAGGTGATCAGAGGGATGGAGCAGCTCTGCTCTGGGGAAAGGCTGAGAGAATTGGAATTGTTCAGGCTGCAAAGAGAAGGCTTTAGAGTAATCCAATTGCAGCCTTCCAGTACCTGGAGGGAGCCAACAAGAAAGGAGAGGGACAATTTACAGGAGTCTGGAGTGACAGAACAAGGGAGAGTGGCTTCACACTGACAGAAAGTAGGTTTAGATTAGATATAAGGGAAAAATTCTTGGATGTGAGAGTGGTGAGGAACTCACCTGGTTTGTCCAGAGAAGCTGTGGCTGCCCCATCCCTAGAAGTGTCCAAGGACAGGCTGTAAGAAGTTTGAAGCGACCTGGGATGATGGAAGGTGTCCCTGCCCACGGCAGGGGGTAGAGCTGGATGAGCTTTAAGACCCAAACCATTCTGTGACTGTATGATTCTGTGATGCAGGGCTATTGTGGTGTGTAATCTACGGGTGGTAAGGATAGATGAAGTCTCTCTCTCTCTTTTTGGATGTGTGATTCACAGAGAGACTCGTTTCAGTGTTCTCTCATCCTCAGCTTGGCCCACACAAACTGAGGTCCTGGTGGACATTCCCCTACATCTTGCAAGCATGGGCACTGTAGAACACACACTTTGCAAGCAAGACATCTCTTTTTCACTGTTTTTTTACACTGGAATGAGGCAGTGTTGAATTAAGCCAGGTGTAAATTGTATGTGAAAACCATTAGGCAAAGGCTGCTTTAAACAATGAGACTTACCACGATAATAAGTGTTAAACTTGGTAGCCAGTAATAACAGGGTCAGTGCCTTGGAGAGCAGCTCATTGCAGTGTCAGGAAAAGGGAAAGTGATTAGCTTGAGTTTCCAAGGGAAAATGAGCAGTCCACAAGTTCAGTGCTAGACTGTCTGTAGTCATGTTAAGAGTCTTTGTGTCTCTTCCCTTCTGCAGTGGGATCAAACTCCCTACTTGGGTATGTGCCGTCCCTGTTGCTAAATCCATTTACACTGGGATTTGCTGGAACATAGAGGAAACTCAGTGATCTGAGCAGGCAAGAAACCCAGGATGTCCTGAGTTCTCATGCTAAGACTTGGCAAAAAAATTGGCTCCTGCCATTTCCTCTTCTCCCTGCAAAGAGTATAATTCAGTAATTATTCTAAGAAACAAGATCTCTGCATGCTTGGCGAGAGGCCAGAGATTCATCCAAACTTGTGGGCTTACTTCACTGATGTTCAGGCCAATTGGTGCACTCAGGCTGCACAATGAGTTGCAGATGTAGTGATCTCATGTACTTCATTGGTGAAAAGCACAGAAATGTTTACCCTGTAGTCAAATGTAAATGTAAAAAGATGGTTGCCTGAGACTGCAATCTGAACATCCCAAAACAGCATCACAGCAACCTTCCCTCAATTTAATCCTCTTCTTTGTTGCCTCATCTCTCACATCTGTGAAATGGAAACAATTCCACTTCACTTTGTCCTGCTTTGCCCTGAGGAACTGGAATGAGCTAGACCTTTCAAAAGGACTTTGAAGACAGATTATTGTTTTTCATTACTGTGTGCAACACTTCTCACCATGAAGTAATATTTCAGAATAAAGGTACAATTCTGCTCTGCCAAGAAAGTAATGCTAACCTTCCACCAAAAAACATCACTGCTTTGTTAGATGAAAATCAGCTGTGTTTGACAGAATGATTTGTAAACTTTGCCGATGCTGTGTGGTTCTGCATGACCAGCCTGGACCTGGTGGACTTTATTTTTTCCCTTACTTTCTGGGGGGGATTATGTGCTGTGACTTTGACCTGGGACATTTCCTTTCTTCAGGAGGATTAAGCTTCAGTTGTTTTTCTGCTAGCAGTGAGTATCATTTGCAGACTAAGAAATATGATTTCCTTCTTTTAAAATGGGTCAGACCCTTTTTGGTGTTTTAACCACAAACAATGGAGTTCAGAGAAAAATCCAGAGGCATACGGACTTGGGAGCCTTTGTGGCTTCAGATGTGAAACAGGCCTGTCTAATGCATTCAGTTCCTTGTCAGTTGTGAAAGAAATGTCTAAAGTTTCATAATATCATATCAGTTGTGCAAGCAGCTTGTCCTTTAAAGTAGGTGCTTAAATCTGCACTTGGTTTTAGTAAAGCGTAGTCTATTTTTATGCCTGAAGAAGTTTCATTTTCTAAGGGTGGTGGGAGGAAGGTAAAGAATTAATTTAAGAGGGTTTTTTTAGATAGCAGAGACGTAACTCCATTTCAGATGTCTGTGTCTCATTCAGGGCAATTAAGGATTTCATGTCATTTGATATTCTCTTTGAGAAGCACAGGAATTGGTTACAAGTTTCTACCCTTGTTAGATTTAAACTTCATTTCATTTTAACCCTGGGGAATTAGTCAGGGTTGAAGTGCATGCATGCATGAATTAAATCACAGCAACATTGCTGCATCTCTTTTTAGCACAGAGCTCTCAAAGCTCTTAATCATGTGTTCATTTCTCAGACCTGCCCTGTGATATGGGTACAGTAGCTGTATAATTTCCAGAACAGCAGAATCCGTGTGCAATAAAGCTCACCTCTTCCTTTCTTCTTCTGCAAGGGATGTTACCTTGAGCAGGCTTCTACCTCCACTGTGCAGCCTCAGCTTGATGTGCTTTGTTTATAGCTCAAGCAGAGGGATGTGAGTGAGGCTGTTGCCTAATAAAGGACGTTTTTAGCTGGTTGAGCAGGAGTAATTCCTGTTTAAATGCTTACTATCCCATTGATTTAATCTGGCACAGTTTCAGCAGGCTAGACGGGTGAATGTCTGCTGCTCAGAGCCATCAGTGGCCTTAGGGCTTTCTCCAGTGGGGTGTGAGATGTGGATTTGAGAAACAAAGAGCTTCAACTCGGGCTCATCTGTGTGATCCAGCCTTGTGTAAGAGGTGAGGTTTGCAAGGGGACAGCCATGTGTTGCAGAGGGGACAACCTCGCTCAGTTCTCCAAATGAAAGTCTGAGATCCTCATGCTCAGGCTGCATCCATCCTAAGCAGTGCAGCCTTTCATCAGCTATTTTTTTGTTGCACCTTCATATGCCACAAACATAGGCACAACAAACATAGGCACAACAAAAAGCACAAAATAGCCTAGGAGGCAGTGAATGACTCTGCAGAGCTCAGAACTGAAATTAATTGACATCACTCTCCCGTTGCTGGTGAGGGCCTTAATGGGGCAGCTCGAGTCCCTCAGCAAAAGCTGCAGCCCATTACATGACAGAGCTGGCTGCTAAAATCTGGAGAGATGAACAGCATGACAGCCGTGGTAGGTCACCTCCTGCAGAAAGGATAACAAAATATTTGTGTATCTTAGGCAGATGGAGGGACAGGCAGCAGAAGCACATGGGGAAGCAGGTATGTTTGTAATTACCCGGAGCTCACCTTCACAGACCAGCAGAGCTGGCTTAATGTGGCAACAGCAGCTATTGCACCAGTTGAAGGAACAGCAAAGCTGCCATGGCAACGTCTTCTCCTCAGGGGATCACAAGCAGAATCCTGGCCAAGCCAGACCAAATTTCTCATGTGCTTTCCACTGGAAAAGTGCCCCTCCAGCTGGCTACAAAAGACAAGATCCAGCCCATAAGCTGAAATAGAGTAAATATTAGTTAAACAGTTACAACTCCCAAGATCTGACAAGCAGTAGGAGCAGCTGTCAAGCTGGGAGACAGCTCCTCCAGTGCATGGCATAGCCCAGCCACAGTGTGTCAAGGATGCTGATGGTGGGACTGGCTGAAACCACAGACCCAGGGAGTGGCTCGAGTGATCCAGTCCAAAATCAGTTCCCACCCAGGTGACTCAGAGGTGAGAAGAGCCACAAAGCACCATAGATGGACAATTTTGTTACAAGTTTCTACCTGGTGAAGGCCTTTCCTCCCATGCAGTCCATGAAACACCATAGGAAAAAGGTTCAGCAGCTTCCTTCGTGAGAGTACAAAGAGTGCAGAAAAAGGCTTTGGACTCCTTTTTCCTCCCAAAGTTGGTGCTCAGACTTTTTCTTTTTAATGAAGCCATCATGCAATGCTCAGTTTCATGTGTTCCCCCCTTCCTCTAAAGCAGCTATGTCTGTTTTCATTAATCATTAACTGCTTTGGCTGGAACACAGACCTTTAGTGTGGACACTCTTGGCAGAACACAGCAGAAAAAGGAAGTGATCTTTTCTCTTGTTTAATGCTGCCTCCCAAGGAACTGCAGGTATTGATTGGTGCCTCTCATGTTTCAGATATTCTCTGTGATGGGAAAAAAGTCATATTCCCCTAAAGTGTCAGTTGTATTACATATCAGAAAATATATCTCTTTAATGAGCTCAAAGCATCACTTTTTTTTTTTTTGAAGTGTCTCTTTCTATCTTGTCATATAAAAATAGATAGATAATATGCATCACTTTTTTTTTTTCTCCTAATGTGATTGAGTTATGGTAGTAAAAATTTTCCTTTCCCCTCTGTCATTTCACACAATAAAGTATATCACAGCTGTAGACACAGGAATTGCTCTACCTTAAGTAATTGTTTCTTGTGTGTCCATAAATATGAATAAATATGGTAGCCATGGCTGTCAATGATCCTTTGTTTCAACAAGCTGGCCATAATTAAGCATTGTATAAACATAATTGAGAAAATTAATGTCTCTGAATATCCCTGGAAGTTTTAAATCCTTCAAATTGCAATTACTTACTTTGTGGCTAATTTTATAAAAGATGTAAAAGAAAGGTATGAGTGTTTTATATAGATCTTAATCTTCAAAATAAGGTCTCCAAAGATCAGGCTGCTTTTTTAAAAATTTGGGAATAAGATATTAATGTCTTTACTAATCAATATGCAGTGCAAAGCACCACTCTTTCCTTGAATAAAATAAAATATATTTTCTAAAGCTTTTCTTTCGTAGATTTTAAGTCAGAAACTGCAGAAATATTATTCATCTTCTCCAAGGAAAGCTAGCTTTAAACCAAGGCAAAAATGGGACATAAGTATTTGGGAAACATTTTGAAGAATGATTGATTTAAGGAACCAGAGCAACAACTGGAAGAAAAAAGAGCAGACAGTACTTCTGGAAATTCTGTGAGTCTATATAATTTCAAAAGGGAAGCTTGTGCTGTGTCAGCACTGATTTCTTTATTTACCTTCAGAGACCATATTATTATTTTTTTTAATTGTGGAGACAAATGACCCCATACCTCAGATGTCTCATTTGAGTAATGGGTGTAAAGATACATTTGTATTTTGTGATGTCCTTTGAGATTCTTTGAAAAATGTGCTACATGAAGGCTAAATATTCTTCTAGAATATATATATATATATATACTTGTGGGGTGGAACAGGGAATGGATGCCCACATTGCTTTGGAACTGAGAGGAGAGGAATAATTTAGCAAAGGAAAAAAGAAAGAAAAGGATCCAGAATTCTGGGCAAAAAGTCATTGGATGTGATGGATGAAGGTTTATCTGCTCTTTATGGTGACAGATAAGTAATGAGGTTGAACCGCTGCGATATTGTCTGGAAATAGAATAGATGACATTTTTAATAGGCTCAAATTGACTCTTAATAGTTCAGACCATCTGCTGAAACTGTGGAATAATAAAACTAGTACTTTTATTATGACCTTCTAAAGCACTAAATACTCTGGGAAAATATGTGGACATTTCTAAATCTATATTTTGGTTGGACAGTTTGAATAAAACTATTTTGCAGTGGGTTTGAGGGTCAGGCTCTGGCCTGGTTGTTATAAAAGCAAACCCAGTGAGATTCCAACTCTGCTTGCAGGTGCTTAACAACTTCATCATCCATTTAAGCCAGTTCCTTAAAAGCCAAGTGTACTAGAGTACATATAAGAAAAAATGCAATACTAATACCAATACTAATGATGATGATAATAATAATAGTAATAGCAACAATAATAATTATGCAATTACAAGTAGTAGTGGTAGTAGTATTTGGTAGGATATGGCTCTGATCAGAGTTCTTAGATCAATATATTATCCAAATGATGGGTGGGGACCACTTATAACAGTGTAGTCTGCTCTAGACAGGCACAGTGATAAAAAATCTGTTAAAGGCCAAGTTCTTCAAGAGGAATATTCAGTTTGAAGCAGGAAGAACAACGCACACACATTGCAATAAATATGAGTTGAAGAGAGTTCTGTAAGGCAGAGAGAGCAGAACTGAAGGCAAGGAGAGATGTTTATACTTTGAGATGTCTCCTGTTCGTGTCCATTAGGAAATAGCTTACAATTGGCTGGAACCTTGTTGTTACTAGGTGTGTTTGGAAACTGATCATAGAAACATTGTCATCCTGATATGATTAGCTTTATCCAGTACCTATATATAGCTGTGGGGGCTTTTTATATGGAGATGTTTTCAATGATATTCTTTCACTTTGGCTGTGCTAGATGGAGCTCACGAAAATAAAAACCTGGACTATCCTTTCTGTTATTGTGCAGTGCAATGTGCAATAGGCTCCTCATCCATGATAGTATAAATAATGGCAATGGACTAAAGAGAATTAGCACTTGTGCCAAATGGCTATTTCTAGCATGTTTAGTGTTCACACAACCCCTTTTTATGTGTGTGTGTTTTGGTTGTTTTGGTTGTTTTGGAGGTTTTTTTGATTTTTTTTTGTTTGGTTTTTTTATTGTTGTTGTTGTTGATATTTTAGTGATTTGAGTAACTGCCTTCCTCACTGTCCAGTTTTTTTCTTCAAATGCAGGGATTTGTTTGATATTTGGTGTGGATACTGATTCAGAGGTAAATTTAAGCGAACTCCATCCAAAACTATTTCAGATGATGACTGAAACTTGTTAGCAATATATATTGTAATTTATGTTAAAATATATACTGTAATGCCATGGAGCCCACGTCAGACACCTTTTCTTTTGGAGGTAAGATAAAGAGAACAAAGAGGTGCTTCTTAGATATTGGAAATCAAGCACTGAAAAAAAATTTCTCCAATAGATTCATGTACTCCCAAAGTATAAGAGAAATAAGGTGTGACTAGAGGTGTCAAAGTGTTAACTAAAATCCAGTGCTTAAAAGGCATTGTTATAATTCAGGTAACAGGAAATCTGTTCCCACTTGCTCTCCAGACCTGAGTCAGTTACTCACCTTCTCTGCTCTCTAGTTTCTCTGCTTCTGAAGGGTTTAAGGCAATATTTATTTTCAAAGATGCTGAGACAATAATTTATTAATATTTTCAGTCTTCTTTCAGGTCCCTGGAAAGCTGGGGCATGCAGAGAGATTGGTCTATTAAAGCCTGTCTTAGTTAAGCATAAAGAGGAGCAAGCTAGGTGGGTGGAAGTTTGTACAAAGGTCTTAAATTTTGAAAGGGAGAAGGGACCACTTGGCCTTCAGACTTGGCAATCTGAAACTGCATCTGCACTTCCAGAGAGAAAATACAGCAATCTCTTCAAGATAGAAAAGGGAAACAAAATATTAACCAAGGGCAAATTGGAACCAGTAGTGTTTTTTCCAGTGATAGTGGTTAATCACTAAAAGAAGGGCACAGTGGAAATGAAGAATTCTTCATCTTCTTATGTCTTCAAGATTGAAGGCGTCTCTGGAGGAAATGTTTTAGACAAAAATTATTGGTCTCAACAAAAGAGGAGCTGGGTAAAAATTAAAACTCTATGACATATAAAAGATAGATGATGTGCCTCTACATGTGTGATTCATTTCACACAGCTTTAGATGTTTGAAGTTAGATGCCTAAGTTTGAACTGGTCACCCTGGACTCCCTTTTTTAGTCAACAGTAAGAAATAGGTATCTCCAGGGAGCAATCCATTTGACCTGCCTTGGATGCCTGTTTGAGTGTGATGCAAATTGTCCTCTGGGGTACCTGTTGCTCCTCACTGACTATCAAGAAGCCTATGGTGTTTTGTTCACATCCCACCATCTCATTTTCAGATGCCTGAGGAAAGACGTGTCTCTCTGTGGGACACCTAGGAGCTGTGGAACAGCAGCCCTTAATTTATAGGGCAGAGGCCTTTTTATAAGGCAGTACTTGCCTTGCATCCTTTATGAGTCAGTTGCTGGGTGAGTTGTATTCCTGTGTTGTTGAAGCATTCTGTGTTTTGAAAGGAGGAGCTAAGAACATCCCTCTCATTTCTTCGGGGGCACCGACGTAGGTAGGGGTGGGCCAAATGCTGTTGTTACTCTGGTATAAAGTCACAGCAGTCTCACAGAGTTTGGTGGAATTACCTTGCTTTACATTTTAAGAATAAAAGCAGAAATGAGCCATTTAGAAGGGATTAATCCAACTGCTGCAGCAAATCTGGATCTTTCTGTTCATCAGATGATAAAGGGAAGCTCTGGAAAAAATGCTATATATCACAGAGTATTTTTAAAACAAAGACTCTTGGGAAAATCCTTGTTAAGCATGTGGAGACAGTGTTAAAAACTCTTTCATCTTTCATTTCTTCCTGTCCTGTAGCCTTCCTGGCGCCGCTCCAAATTCACTTCATCACTTGGTGTTACTTGGTTGAGACCTGTGCCTCTTGCTAATAGTGGATTCCTGTGTAGTGTATCCAAATTCCTCAAGTCTAGCCCTGTCACTCAAGATGATGAACCTGTCATCACGCCGGAGGTGTGCTCCGAGCTGCTCGAAGCTCTGCTCAGCCCACATCTGAGGAGAGCAACTGCAGTGCTCAACAGAGGGGCTAAACCATCCTGAACACCCTCCCTTTTCAAGGGAAGGAGGGAGTGCCTCCAGCAGGCTCCACAGCACAGGGAAGTCTGTTCTCTTTATGTGGACCACAGGGAGGAGATTTGTCCTAGATACTCCAGCCACGCCTGCAATGCAAGAAGGCTTCAGCAGTTGGTGTTGGCTGGTCTTGGATCACATATTAGCTGGAAAGCTTTGCAGTGCATCAGTGAATATACAGAGGATTCCTGAGGCATAGGGATTTTATCACTCTATATAATTGCAGAGAAGTCAGGTATGACCATACAGCAAGTCTTGGTCTCCGACAGTCGTCACTGTTACCAGTCAGGTCTGTTTTCCTGGTCTATTTTCTTCCTGGATAGTTACTCTTAAGTGTCCACCAGCAGCTGCTGTCCACCAAAGCAAAGGCAGGGCAAGCCTGGCAGATCTCAGTGGTTTGGACTAATCTGTGTTTCAGGAGCTCTGTGAAGCAGAGGGGCTGTATGGACATGTGCAGCTGCAGACGCTGTGCCCAGACTGGGTCTCTGCACCACCGATCCCAAAGACAGCAACGTGCTGTCTCTATCACAGGGCATGCACAGCCTGATGTGCAGAGCAGGGATGGTGCAACCAGATGGCACGAGAAGGATCAGAGCTGTCATCATCAGGCAGCTCTTTTCTGACTCCTCGCCCATGCAATTTGTAGGTTCCCATGGCACTGTACCACAGGCTGTTTAGCCGCTCCTGCGCCACAGAGAAATCCGACCCCTTCCAATTATGGGGGACGTGACACTCTTGCCACATCCAGCTATTTCTGACACAGTAGTTATGTGCATTGTCTCAACCTGTGGTGAGCCTCCTGCCTGCTGCAGCAGCACTCCCAGGGTGCCTGTGTTAATAGGGTGGTTGAGGTGAGTGCTCACCTGCTGCTTCCCTTGGAGGCACTGACCTTGTGGTGAGGCGTTTTCTGTCCAAAGGTTGCCTGGGGGAAATTCTCTGTACACTGACCTCAGCTGTGGATGCAGAGGAAACTTTGCACTTTTGGAGCTTATGCATGCTTTCAGCTTGTAAAAATTCACTGTCCCAGTAAGAAGAGACCCCTCAGTGCAGTTCTCTCTCCTACGTGACACAATCCTGCTGATGACAACAGCAGCTTCACTGGCACCACAGGTACACAGAATGCCCAGGGAGTCTCTCCAGCAGGAAATAAACAGCTATAGCTCTTAGGATGGCCTGTGAAACCTTAGTTCTGAAGAGGCATGTGTTTCTCCCACTTTGCCAGATCTCACTCTGGTCTGATAGATTGTGGGCAATGCAGAAATCTCTATAACTGAAAAGGCTAAAATTTAAAGATTTGTTTGCTGCTTTTTTTTTTTTTTCTGAAAGGTCTTGATTTTTTTTGGTTTTTGTTTGTTTTTAAAAGGGGATCATTCATGTTTCTAGTCACTGAGATTGTACCCTTCTTCCAACAAAAGTGAAAATTGGAAAGAGCTGGTGATAACCATTAGCTGGCTTGAGGATTTGAAAAAAAATCAATACATTTAAAGAGCAGTTCAAGAAGTTGATGTCTTTGAATCCTAGAATCACTGGATTGTTTAGGTTGACCCTTAAGATCATGGAGTTCAACCACAAACCTAACACTGCCAGGGGACTGTGAGTCCCTGAGACCCACATCTGGTCTTGTTGGAGGCACCAAGATCCTCACAGAGATGTGCAGCACCACGCAGACTTCCTCACCACTTCGGATGCTCTCTCACTGCTCACTGCTTCTCTGGCTCGGGAGCATCATCCCTACTTTGGGAAACCTCTTCTAGGATGTAACAATAGCCTTTGTCCCATGATGGTGCATCTGTTTGTGAACTGCAGAGACGTCTTGGAAGATGCAGAACATTTTCCATAGACTTGCAGATGCTTAACACTGTCTCAAAGTTCTCACCTGACTGCCTTATGTCCAGGGCTTCTGCTAGACCTGAGAGGCAGAGCTGGGGCAGTGTCAGAGAATTTTATTTCACCACTAAATTAATGAGTTCATACTCAGAAAGTTAATGTTTAGTATAAGCATGTGATGAGCTAAACCTTTCTGTGTTATTGATGATGAAAGCTGGAATGCAATAAGAACTGGCCTTCATTCACTCAGGAAAGCTTCCTAGATACTAATACTGAGTAAAGGAGCTGCTGTTTTTTAACTCTGGAGGTTTGTTAAACATTAGATCATAGGAACTGTTACACCAGTCAAAGTCTTATAGTTGTCTTATTATACGTTTCCAATTACTGACTGTAGACAACACCAGATGCTTCAAAGGAGCATGCAAGAAAACATGTAGTAGACAATAAACATAATTTGATCATAAGAAAAATAGCTTTTATCCACTGTCTGTGCACAGTGTTTGGCTTATACCCTGAGACATGACACTTTATATTTTATTATACATACGTATTTTAAAGTGATAGCAGTTTTTGAAAGAAGGGTCTGGAATCTGGGAGGTCTGAGTGAGATTTCAGCATTATCCTCTCGCTGGAAGATTGACACAAACTAAATGACGTCATCATTTGATGGCAAATGTGCCAACATTTTCATAATTTCCAAGAGCACCTCTATTTCCACAGCTAAATACCACCAGAGACCTTAACACTTACGAGGTTCCTGAGATCTAGGAACTAAAACTGTTGTGAAAGGGCAAGGGAAGGTTATGTGAAAAGTCAGATTTATATCTTAAATAGGAGCAATTATTAAAAGAAGTGAGAGAAGTTAAACCAGTGCAAGGGAACACAATGTGCTGTTGTCTTTTTTGGATTGTGTACTCCAGGCACTTGGCAGTGCTTGTGTGTCAACTGATGGGTGTGCAATCAAGTTGGCTGTTTTCCCCATGCAGTCCCTTCACGGGGAAATAAGTGGAGGGTGCAAACCCTCCACTTATTTGCATGGATCCCTCAGTCAGTGCAGAGAGATGTGCACTAAAAACAGAAAGACAAAAATTCCCCAGGCAGCCACTTCAGATCATACTATTCTCTGTTATTATTTTAAAAAGAGGAACACAGAAGTACAAACAGAAGGTCCTTGTTCTGTTCATCTTCCTGCAGATGACTCAAGAAGCTCCTTTTGTCCTTCCTTTGCAAAGAGCGAGTTAGGAAATGAATGACATCTGAAGGCAAGAGCTGGGCTGCTCACCCCAGATTTCCTCTGAAGGTCACCTTGCAGTTCTCTGTGGTTCAGAGATGTTTTTATTATTCCTCTTTTAACCTTAGGGGGTTTTTTTATTTTTATTTTTTCTTTCATCTCCCCCTTCCCACCTCCCCCCACTGAAGCTAAATGACAAGTTATGAAACTTTGTGGTTTTCTTGTTCTCTAATGTGAGCATTGAAAAATGATAATCTGCCGAGCGCGTGTGACGGAGCGCTCCCTCCTCCCGCTCCCAGCTCCCTCCCCGTCAGCTGCCGCGGCTCCTCATCGTGTTTAACCGCTCCCAGCTTTCAGAATGCATCGGTTTCCGTTCTCAGACCTTCTTTGTCTCCTCTTGCAGCTGTTTGTTTCGCAGTGTGGTCAGTGTTTGTGGGGTTAGATCAAACCCCGCTTCTAAACTCCTCTCTTCCCCCTCCACGCTCTGCAAAGGTCACAGAGCTGCCGGGGGTTCTGGGGTCACACTGGGAGATACCAGCAGGGAGGAAGGGAAAACATCAATAAAAGGCGAGTGGAGCAAACTGCAGAGTGGCAGCAGGCTCTGGTGCTACACCAGTCAGAGGGCAGGAGATTCAAAGTGAGCCTTGAGGTTCTTCTGGCGCGTATTCAGGGAGGCGGTGGATAAACGGTGTGACTCGAGCAAAAGCACTCATTCGAAATGGGAAGGCACCGAGCAAGGCATCGAGCCTCTCTGTTTGGTTTGGGGGTTCTTTTGCCTGACTTTAATGAGCAGGTATCCAGTTTGAGGGAGACAAACAGTCTTTCCATAGAGCCTGTAGTGTCAGATTTCTGCTGTGAATCAGCAGTCAAGTACCACTTGTGAGGGGATACCCAGAGTCTTCCGTAGTGTGCCAGAAAGGTGATATTTGTCTGTATATCACAGAATCATTTAGGTTGGGAAAAAAACCCAAGACCATTGAGTCCAACCTTCAAATCCTATTCTGGGCAAGGAACTGCAAGTTCAAAGTACAAATAAACTTCTATGAAGTAAGATTTTGCATGACAATAGTCATAGCTGGTCAAAAACAAGTTTAAGAGCCTAGGCGAAGCACAAAGTGTAGGCAAGCCTTAATTTAGAGTTTCCCAGATTAGATTTCTTCCCACTCCTGCATAGTGTGTACACCTAGAGAAAGGACATGGCACAGCAGCTGCCAGGGTAGTATCAAATAGAAACATTTTCTGCGCCAGCATGCCTTAAATGTAGTTTCCCTTGGAATATTCCATTGTAAGCCCACCAACCCCTACAGAATACACTGGTGGAGAGTTAAATATCTGTTTCCTACACATGTTAGTTTCTGCATAAAACACGAGGGACTTTATAGGTTTATTTTTTCTTCCTTTCCTATGGAAACTCCTGAGTGAGAGTGGGCCTTGTGCACTGCGTTTCAGGTGAGAAATGTGCTTGTAGTCCTCCTTTGAAATTGCAGTTCCTAAATATCCCATATAATTATTTATATATTTAACCTGAAGTATTGCTGGAGTGTTCTTCCATTTTAAGAATGGCTTCTAAATGGTGTCTAGCAGTTTACACTCCAAGACAGGAAATTTATATATGAAACAAAGAGCAAGTGCTTCTTGTAGTTTATAAGGTGCTACAAACTCTAATAAAAATAGAAGAGAAATGTTAAATATTCGTTATACTGTTACAACCTTCCTGGTTAATGGCAAAAGGCACCAAAATAATTTCATTCAGTAGTGTTTTGGATTTATGCCTGCAATCTATTGTTTCAACAATGTCAAAAGCTGTGTAGCAACTCTGGTTCATCTGAAGTAGTAACTCAATATTACAAATCTTTACAGGAAATAAGGAAATATAAGTCTATATATGCTCATTTCAGGCCCTTGTAGGATTGAAAAAAATAATAAAAGGAAGAAAGCAAATAGAAGTTAAGAGGAGGAATAACACCATAGGTATTTATAAAATACTGCCTCTCTTGGCCTTGGTCTATAGTTTCCACTTTCAGGCAGTACTGCTTCCTTCTGAATGTTTTATATTCTATATTATCTACAATAAAGAGTTGTGCCATCAAAAAACATCACGCTATGCATGCCAAGAATCCAGGTACTCCCATTAGAATAAGTGTGACAGCAAAAGACGTGAAATATGGACATCTGATGAACTGGCTAAAGCCCTTGAACATTTCTCAAACAAAGAGAAAATAAAGCACCCTCCCCCCCTCCCAAAATAAAATTAAAATCTCTATCAGTAGTCCTGGGAGATAAAGTTTTATCCTAAAAACAGCTCCCACTGTAACCCAGCCCATGACTCACAGCACTTAAGCCTGAAGAGTCACATTCCATGTTGACACAGACCTTCAGTAGTCCCATTAAATGTAATGGGGTTGCACAAGATGTAAATCACTGTAAAATATGAACCCTGATCTGATTTCTTTCTCTGAGATTAATTACTTTAAAGCCATTGTTTCTTATTTCCTCCTCCTCTAAAATCCTAGAGCAACAGAATTTTTGAGGGGAAATTATTTTAACTATCAGCACTCCTGAAAGAAAAGCTGCTGTTGGCTCTCTGGCGCACTTTGAAATTTTACTTTGAAACACAGGAAGAGATTTTTGGTTTGAGACTTTGTGTCAGCTGTGGGGTTTATTGGACAGCATAGTCGTGGCTGGGATTACTTTGGCAGTGAACTAAACGGGCAAGTACAATTTATATGTCCATGTATTGGAGCATAGTGGGGAATAATGTATGTGTTGTGGTGAAGACCTAGTGGTCTGTTGCATTATTTCCATGGTAATTAGGAAGGAAATGACCCTTCTGATGACAAAATTGAATTATGCTTGTGAATATTTAGTAGGGACCATTGTACCTATTGCAAGAGGGTGACTTGATTGGCCTGAAAGGGCTCTCCAGATGTAATATTTATGGCTTGGTGAGTGGTAGATTTCAAGCCAATACTGAAAAAGGACAACACCAATAGTTGGAACAACCTGTACACATGTCTCTGCATGACAAACAGAAATGAAATACAGTAAATCTACTTGTCTCTGCCTTCTCATCTACTTCATCTACTGTTCCTAGGGAGACATCCTTGTACCCAGTACCAAACATCAAAAAGAGAAAAGAAACAAGCAAACAAATGAAACTTCAGATCTTGACCATCTCATTTGTACATTGCAATGAGTAACATTCTGCCTTGTACAAAGGAGATTTTTTTCAACCATATTACACTGTGACAGACCTTATCTTTTTTAAACTAATCACAAAGAGGTTTTGTAACACCACATAAAGGCTTAACTACAAAGTGTTTATAAAGCACATTTAAAAGTATTATGGTATAAAGAATGTTGCCCTAGGTCACCACTTGAAGGCATTCAATGCTGGACCATCACATTTTTCCTTACTGAGACCCTCAGTAAATGATCACATGGAAACTGAGGCACGTGATACTATGGGGATGGTGGGTCAGATAACCCTGTACTACTCAAAAAACCATAATTGTCCTTAGAAATGTTTAAAACAATCCCAAAATAGTTCACCTATAAGAGAGGTTGATAATCAGAAAATGGGTGGAGGGTGGTGATGCCTTGCAGATTTCATCAGTATGTATTTGGGATGACTTGCATAACTGATTCATGTCCTCATCACCCGTGATTAATGCGCTATAAAGTTACAGGAATTGAAACCTGTCACTGGCACTTGGTGAAGCTGGGTCCTTGCACAAAAAGAGCAGTATGTGAGCATGTAATTAATGCCTGCACCATTAATGTGTTTGCACAAATGGACTGAGTTGAGGCCACGCTCACAAACTCATCGAGTTATGAGACCTTTCAGGTTCTTGTCTTTGCTATGTGTAATGTTTTTATGACAGGCTTTTAAGTAATTTATTATATATACTTATTATAATGTTCTGTAAACCAGTGTGATTACTTAAAAGTTCACATGCGTAAAAATTTGGGGAAATAATAATAGGTAATGCACAATTCCTCCTGCATGCTGGTTTTCTGTTCTTACATAAGTGACGTACTTGTCAGCTACTTTTATAATGTTACTGCCCTTTCATTTAGTCCTTGGATGCAAAGGGTTAAAGCAGTTAATTCAATTAAATGTGTGTGTCTCTGCCATATTCAGTCTGAAAAGGCCTGGACTGAACCTGATCCCTGTTGTGGTGGGCACTGTGAGAGATAGGTCTTGCTCCTCAGAGATTATAGGATAAAGCAAAAACAGAGATATGCAGCAAGAGAGGGAAAGAATTATTATTGCTGTCCTTTCTGGTCAAAAAGACACAGAATTTGGGACAACGTTCTTCAAAGTTTTATTTTCTTTGGAGAACAGATTTCATCCTTGTAGTCCAGCTATAGTCCGTGGACATCCAGATCACAGATTAGATTTTACATTGGGCTAATCATCATCTTAAGTCTCTTTTTCTCTCTTACCAACCACTGAAATGCCTCTGGATAGCCATTTACTGTGTTCCTGGATCAGGCATCTTGACTAGGGAGTGAGCCCTGCTCCTAATCAATCCATTTCTAAATGCCTAAGTAGGAGATGATCTCTTCTGGTGTTTTGGCTGGTAACAATAAAGTTCCTTGCTCAAAGTCAAAGAGGGTACAAGAGAATAAGAGGAAACAAGAGGTTTTCTAAATACCTATCCAGTGTCTTAATCACAAAATCTTCTTTCTTCTGAATAAGCTTTTCCTTATCCTTTGGGCTTGATTTTCCAGTAGGTTAAATAAGCTCCTTTATCAATACTTAAACAGGGCTTGCCAGTAGTAGATCCACTCTGGCAGAGAGCAACAAATCTCTTATTTTTAATGGAGATTCCTTCATTTTTCCTTGACAGGGAGGGTGATAGCCAACATGCAACTGTTTTAAACTTTTAAGCATTTGAAGTATTGCAAGCACATGAGAGTAGGTGGGGAGGAGACAATGGCAGTGAGAAGAAAGCTGCACGCTGGCTCACAGTCAAGAGCCCCTTCTCTGATTTCAGATAGATCCAGAGGACTGCCCTACCATAGCTGGAAGAAAGGCTAATCCCTGGGATCATTATATTCACAATCCTGCCTTGTCATCTTTATAAATCTCCCTCTGAACACAGAGGATGAGCATCCTAGTGGGATTGTCAAAACGCTTTTTTGTGTGAATGCTGGGTTCAAAAGGAAAAAGAGCACTGTGAAGTGCCCATGAAGAAGCAAGCATCTGAAGGTTTGCCTTATGAAAGATTGATTTGCATCCTACAGTTTTGATTTTGTTTTGGTTTTTATTTTTTTCCCCTCACAAAGGCTGTTTTAATGGTTCATGTTTTAAATGAGCACTGTTTAATTATTTATGCATCTCGAGCAGTATTCTCTGCGTTTGGAACTTTTGCCGTGGCACTAACCTTTTTATTTCACACCGCTGAAAGCTCGTGCTGCACTGTGTACAAAACAGCCTCTAAAGATCCCCTGGAGAATGCATACAGCAAGTGTGTAAGGATTGTTTAAGCGTGTGTGTGAGGTGGGTTATTTGCTTGATTGCTCTCACTGGTGACTCAGGGAGTGTGGCAAACCCAGCAGCATCCCCGCAAAGTGGTTTCAGGCCCCAGAATTAAATTTTGCCCTGTAATAGTTTTTAATTATGCTTTCAAAAGAAGTGTCTTCAGATGGTTTGCCAAAACATTATGTCCCAAAAAATTATGCATGGATAGATGTGATTTTAAAAGCACTTGAAGTTGAATAAGAGACTAAGGAGAAAAGAACCACATGGATGTCCCATCCCTGGAAGTGTTCAAGGCCAGGCTGGATAGGGCTCTGAGCAACCTGGTCTAGTGGAACGTGTCTCTGCCCATGGCAGAGGATTGGAAATGGATGAGCTTTAGGGTCCCTTCCAACCCAAACCAGTCTGTGACTCCGTTAATCTTTGATTCTTGCTACAGGCTTGATAATGCAAATATACAAAATACCCTGGAGTAATGTGCCTACATTTCTAATGCAAGAAAGCTCAGGAATGAGACTCTTGTAAGCACTTACTTCTTCTTGAGACTCTGTAGATGTGAACTCATACACAGACTGGAGTGTAGGTCAGCACATTTACTGAAAACCCACCTTGCTAAGCATCCTTGGTTTTGGCCATTCTGACCATGAGAGATTTCTCAAACCTGTGTCAGAGTAGCTGTGTTTCCACTATCTACAGTAAAATTCTCCAATGGGATTAAAATAAAATTCTCTGGGAATACTGTTGAAACATGGGAGGGAAGAATGGGAAAGATGTAGGTAGATAACCTTTGTGTCTCTTCCTATCATTACACAGTTGCTCTCTGTGGTGCTTTCTCCATCCTCTAATAATTTTTTTAGTCTTAACTGTTCAAAAAGTGTGTTTCCTGTTGTATTTGTGGGCTGCCCTATAACTTAATACTTCTTCCTGTCAGCAGGTTCTAATATTAAGTGTGAACTTCCTTTCATTTCATCCCTTTTCTCCTATTTGCATTGTCAGCTGTCTCTTCAGATGTTGATATCACAGTCAGCTGTCTCTTCAGATGTTGATATCACAGACCTGGGACTGAGAAGAAGGATTTTGCTCAGCCTTTTGGCATTCAGTGGGCTCTGTTTTACTGTGGAGATTGCACTGATGTTATTGATTGAACTTGCACTTGAATATAAAGATTAGCTTAAAGAAGGATAGATGCCTTCAGAGTTCAGCGTTGGCCTCCTGGGGAGGGAAAATGTTTAGATCAAGCCAAAATTGACTTTATCTGAGTGTGTATTGCAATCAGACATTGTCCCTTTTCCATCTGCAAAGCAATCTGCAGAATCTGGGCAAGTTTTCTCCAAGGGAGATGTCACGGCCTATTGCGAAATAACTCTTCATTTTCCAAAACACTCTTGTAGCTCAATCTTTTCCCATACATGGAGTCTCCTCTCTACAGCACACAGCAGTAATGATACCATGCTGTATATAGTGTTTGTGGGAGATTTTTAAGTTTTTTCTTCCTTTCTTTTTTCTTTTTTTTTTTTCTTTTCAAACTTCTTTCACAAGAAAATGGGATCAGGCACTTTGAAAGCCCTGGTGTTTATTCCGGGAGAAATCTGTCCAGGACAAGTGAACCATCAACACCTACTTCTCAGTAAACAACTGTCAGGGTTTTAAGTAAATGAGGGCTCTGTGTGTGTGTGTGTGTGTGTGTGTGTGTGTGTGTGTGTGTGTGTCTGTTGGTGATTTAATTGCTCCATGAGTCTTCCTGTATCCCTAGTAACCTTCGTGTTTTCATTTGAGTTACACCAAAGCTCTGCAGCGACATTCCCCAAACCATTGCTGCTCCTGAGACAGGATTGTTAGAAAGCAGCCTGGCTTTGTTTGCCACTCGTGTTACTCTGGCGTGGGCAGGAAATTTAAACAGGCACCTGTGACCCTTCCTGCGTGCTGCAGAAAGGACTTTGTGCTGCTCTGATGCCTCTGAGGCCCCCTCCCTAACACCTGCATTAAGCCTCGCTCTCCTGGATGGGCCACGCTTCAAATCTTTACTATCAGGATAAATTGGTTGGAAGTGAAAAAATTTAGCTCTTTTCTTCAGCTCACTGACAAAAAAAGGTGCCGTTGCCTTAGCTCTTGCTGCTTGCCCAACAAACAAACACACACTTCAGGTGAACTTTGCCTCTTGCCTACTGCTTACCTAACCTGCCAGCAGGGGAGAGATTCTCATCTGTGTCCTGAGGTTGCTGCCCTAATAGGACTGGAAATCAGATCACTGGAGCTTAAACTAGGTGACCTGCTCCCCTTACTTCAAGGGAAATGTGGGGGGTTTTTTTGGTTATTTTTGGTTTTTTCCAGCTGTTAGTCAGGGCCTTCGGAGGAGGAGGTGAGCTAAGACAGTCAAAATTTAATGAGTGTCATCCAAAGTTTTGTTCTTTTAATGTTTTCCAGTCTGTTTTCCTTTGAAAAGGAAAATTGTGCAGATATCCTCTCTTCAGCAGGGTCTCCTCTAGGGTGGGAAAACACACTCTCTGAAATATCTTCTTTACTAAAATCATGACTTACATAATGCTATTATTTTGGCCTGTGCCAAATTCGTGGTTCAGTGTTGCCTAATAATCACACTGTGGAAAACTGTCCCTGGACTCATCAAAGACCAGGGAATGCTGGAGTCAGAAGCAGATACAAGAACAAAAAAATGATCTTCAAAATCCTAGATCAGTAAGACCATGTTGACTACCCCAGTCCTGAGAATTTTTCCTGGTAAAATAGAAAGAAGTGAAGAGAAGAATGATAAATTGGTGATGGAAAGCAAGAAGAGGGCGTGTTGGTCCTCTAAAGGATGCCTAAGCAAGGGCTAAGACCTGGCCCAGCCTCAGTATGGTCAAAATCTAGTGATCACATGTGTGGGGAGACTCCTGCTCCCCATGCCCAGATATCTGACATCAGGCACTTGTGCTCTTCCTAGAACTTTTCATAGTGATAAATTGTTTTTTCCCCCTCTGCTGAGCCCAAAAGCCTGGGGAAGAGGGACCAAGAGCAGAAAATACATCTGCAGCAGACAATACCTCAAACCACATTTAATCTCAGCAGAGGAAAGCCTTTCTAATCTCACAGCCCTCATCTGCACTTGTCTTAGAGCACTGAGTAATGAATTGCTCATTAAAGGTGTGGTGATAGGATGAGGCCTCTCTGGAAGCACCACAAATAGGTCAGGGATGCTCTTGTGGGAAACAGCCTACAGAAGGAAAGGATGCCCAGAGTCACAAGGTGCTGCTGTCCTGTGGGCAGCAGGAAGCTGTTTGAGTTGCATCCTTCCTGTGGTCAGCTGCTCTACCTTGTGGTTAACAGAATATCCTTAACTCAAGATTTTACTGATGAGTAAACCTCAAAACACCGAGTAAAGGTTTGAACAAGAAGACAGAAGTGTGGTCATCTGCACAGCATGACCAGCTTGAATCCTGGTAACAGATTTGTTCTGTTTCCAAATGTGTGTTTGTGCAATGTGGCATTTTCAGAGGGACTACAAGGAAATGTGATATCCTGCAAAAAAAAGGCTTAAATTCAATTGTGTGCATAACTTTGTTCTTTGGATTAGTTTTCTAAATACTTCCTTGTCTAGTAGCAGTGAGGAATGGCACAGAGACTGAGCTGTATTCAGTATTATCTCTGCTCTTTCATGGTTTGCCTCAAGAAAAGAAAACCAGAAGATCAATTAATATTAAGACTTTGTGCTATTACAAGCTGATGGTGAGGAATGAAAATCCTCTTCTTCAGGTGGGAGGGATGATGTTAGACAACCCCATAATAAACCAAAATTTTAATCGAAATGTATTTTCAAAAAACTTCAAGGATCGCTAGGCAAAAAAAAAAATAATAATTTGGAAAACTTCAATTCTTTTCCATAAACAGGTTGGGCCTCACTATATTTTATTGTTCAAGAAAAGCTTCCTAAACACTTTTTTAAGTGTGTAGTTCAGCCCATTTGAGTCTGACAAAGAGCAGCAGGAAAGGGATTACAAGTCAATAACAAGACCCCGAGGTGAGTTAGGCTATCTGCATCCTACCTCCCACTGGATGTCTAGTTTGGGTGCCCAAACTAGTTTCCCAGGTGACCTAGATAGCCAGCAGGATGAGTTAGCATGCCTGATGTCCTCTCTGGAGGCCTCATGGGCCGTAGGGGAAGCCAGGCTCCCAGACCAGGTGTTGGTGACAGCTTGGTGGCAGAGCCGCAATCTGGGAATTCTCTGCTCCAGCTGATGAGCTGCACCAAGCTTTTCTACACATGAGGCTGGGGGGCCAATTCCTACAACATTTTAACAAGTGCCATTCCGAACCTGACCACAGTCAAGCATCACTCCATACCTGGCCAGGGTGCTCCAAACTACATCGTGGCAACAAACAACCCAGTCATGGGGAGGAGACTTAGATTTGAACGCCAACCTGAATTTCTTATTTTTCCTCCAACTCTAGGATTCACTTTCTGTGGTTCCTGAGTGAGAACTCTGTTTCTGGAGGGAAGGAGCCCTGAAAGCATGAAGTCTTTGCTTTGATTGCAGCCTTTCCTCTATCTTGCTCGAAGCAAAGCCCTGGTGAGCAGCAGACAGCCCTGCTGGGCTGAAGCCTCTGTCTGAAGCGACCCCTCCTTTTCAGGCAGGAGATGCACAACAAGTCTGCAAGGGAAGAAAGCCTAATTATATTGCACATGTTCTAATTTAAGTTGCTATACATTGCTGGAGTTTGAGCATAAGGAGCACAAGGTCACTTTTTTGCCTGCCACAGTATCTTCTGCTTGGTGAGAAGATGATAGAGCTGATAGCATTTCCTGGTGTAATTACCTGAAGGGTGGGTAACTAGGGATCTTCCCCAGATTTCATTCTGTGAGACTAAAACCCATTCTTTAAAATTAAATGCCCACCAACACACTCATTCACACGCACACACCACGGCAGGTAGAGAACTGCAGGTATGCTGCAACAGCAGGTGCATGGATAATCCACTTCATTATCTCCACAAAGCTAAAAGTCTTTAAAAAGAACACTCTCATGGGTTTGCAGCACAGAAATCATAGTCCTGTAGGTATGAGACCTCCTGGAATCCCAGCTGACAGGCTGTGAAAAGGTGTTGCTGTGCTGAAACACAGATCCATGCTATTCCTCCTCTGGCAAACAGGGATTCCAGCTGTGTCTGTAATAGGCACTTTAGATGGCACATTCAGACTCATACAGCAAGGTATTACTTTGTTTGCATTCCAGCCAGATATTAATTTATTCTTAGTCATGTTCATCTACATTGTAGAATGCCTTGGAAACGTGAAACTTGTGGCCTTGGTCATGGGAATCTTCATGGTCATCAGCAAAAATGAGTATGAGGAATACTCACTAAATTCTCCCTTTTGCACTGGTCAAGGAATATGAAACACCTTGGGCAAATCACTGACCCTTTATATTTCCATCTGTAGTGGGATAATGACTGCTACTTCTTTCATGAAGTGCTTTGAGGTTTATTTAAGATTGACTTTAGGTACCAACCAGGTATTTTTGCTTTGTGTGAATGATGCAGAGATGTAATAAACTTTTCTTACTTGTTTTGTCATTGGTTTGTAGCCCTCTGCTCCAAATGAACATACCAGAACACTGATTTTACTCACTGAAGTAAAATTTTTACGAAATGNNNTGATCTGGATATATTTAGCAGCAGATGACACCAGATGGGAATATAGAGGATGAGGAAACTAGAACCTTAATTTTTAATATCTGCTGCTGCAGTCCATCTACCTGAATGTTTGTCAGTCAAGTTTTTGTATCTCTTGTACCAAAACCTAGCTCAACACTGCCTTCTCTTTAAATATTCCCTTTGTCAGTACAAGTAAATGCAAAATATGTTACAAGTGGGGAAAGGAGTGTCAGGAAGCTTTATTTCAGTTCTCTCTTCATCTCTGGAGATATTATACATGCAAGAAAGCTGACACCCTCAATTATACCTTACCTATTCCAGAAAAAAAAAGGGGTTGGGGGAGGCAAAAAAATTTACTGTAATAAATCTCATGACCCCTAGTCAGGGAAAAAGTGAATTCTCAGATATCCATAACGAGCTGAGCAGTCTGCAGCAGCAGAAATTACAAGTCCTGCACACTGAACTAAATTCTCTGGCACTTTAAAGTGCACATTTCCCAGCTTTGCCCTTTCCACAGTATTCCACAGGGGCCACCCATAGCAACTGCTGATAAGGTCGTGTGCAGGATGGGTGATGAATCTGCCCTGATTTCACAAGGTTGTTGTGTCTGGTACCAGAAAATAGATATCTGTGTATTCTTGGGAGAAATCCTTGAAGGAGGATTATGCAGAACTGTGTGTATTGTCTCGTGGAAAAGAAAAAAAAGAGAGGAAAACACAGAGGAAAAGAATATAATAACTACTGAGTATTAGGTAAATACTTAGAGCAAAAAGATTTTTTTCCAAGATGTTTAAAGCAGTCACTGAATAGTTTTTGCAACAGTGACTTCAACATATGCATCCCTTTTGTACAGTGGTTTGGAATTTAGCTTTTGCTCTTTTTTTCTCCCTCTGCACCCAAAAAATCTCCCCAAAACATCCCTCAGAACACCAACTGTGACATTTGGATTGAGGCAGAGGTCTCCAACTGTTCAGAGCTCTGCATTTGGGCTCATGTTTTGAGACTGTGGTGTAGCATACAGAACAGCAGAGAAATTTAAGCCAGAAAAGACCAAATCAATATGTTCCTCTATATTTAAAACNTGTCTAAAACTGACTCCAGGGTTCCTCATTCTTCAGATCCAGGATGTTTTGGTTTTGCAGTGTTTTAGAGACATCTTTGAGGCTCAGATCCAGATCAGGTGATCTTTAGTGCCTCATTTTAAAGCTCAGAGCCAAATCTCAGCTATTTGGCGAGGACAGAGTCAGTCTGGAGGAATATTTCACACAGATTTGCCTCTCAAAAGTCCATGCTCAGCCAGGTTAGGGGAATGCCCACGGAGATCACAGTAACTTTCCCTGTGCCAGGTTGGTAGCCTGAGTGTGCTGAACTGGTGGATTTTGGCATCTCTCATCATTGCAGGATGAGGTGTGGTACAACACTGCCCATCTTCTTTTTCCAGAGGGAACCACATCTCACTGGCTTGCCAAGGCAGAAAGGCCCTTCCTAGTAAATCAACTCTGTCTTACCCGTGGGACACACTGCTTTACAGCAGCAAGGGAGTATGGCAAGAGGAATGAATTGTTTAAAAATGTGAAATATTCTTTTTGGTCCAAGGATGAGGGGAAATTGTTGGGATGAAGCCAGAACTGAGGTACGTCTAGGGATGGAAATGGTTCCAGAGGAAGGGAGAAGAGTCTCTGAGCAGTGAGATTTATTGTGTTGGGATATAGACTCCCAGAAGAAGGGGCTGAAGACACATTGCTGGAATTGCTTAACACCAGGTTGGACAAAACACTGGAGGATTTAGAGAGGTTATATAGTCACAGATTTTTAAAGCTAGAAAGAACCACTTAGTCAAACCTCCTGCATGACTCATACCATGGGATTTGCCTAAATGTATTCCTGTTCCAAGTCCAATAGCTGTCAGAAAAACACCCAGCCTAGTTTTAAAAGAAACTTCCAGTGCTAGAGAACCCACAGATTTCTGTGATAAGGTGTTCTCATGATTATTTACACACCCTCTTAGAGTGTGAGCCACGTTTCTCATGTCAGTTTTCCTAACTTCTGTGTATCTGCTAAACTAAGGACCTTCCGTGTCACTGCTGTCCCCATGTATTTTTATTCACTTTGATGTGTATCTCAGATGCTTGTAACACCAGTTCACCTCTATTTTAGCCAATCTCCCTTTTTCCTCAACCGACTTTTGGAAGCACTTACATTCTGCCAACTCTTCCAATTCCAATCCTTCAAAATAAGTACATTTTGAAAAGAAAGAGGCATAGCTTCTCTCCCTCAGCAGTGGGCAAGTGCACTCTGATATCTAAAATGAGTCCTGCTGCTTGCGATTTGCCCCGTTTGCCAAGCTCCTTGGGTAGGAGACTGTGCCTTCAGTGCCAGTGTTTTTATAGGCTTACTCAACTCAAGCACACAGTCAGTATTTAAGAGGAAGCAATAGCAGGGCTGGGAACGGTTTTGCTTCGTCAACATGTATAGAGAAAAGAAAGGTAGTTAAGTGAGTTACTACAACAAAGGCAATTAAAAGGGCAATGCTCTGAGGTGCCGGTGGAACCACACCATGGCTCTGTCTGGTCTGATGCCAATCCCAAGTGGAGTGTGTGCATGAAAATCATGCTTTTATGCACAGGTTCAGGAATGTAAGGGTTTCTCCAGAGCAGATTCTCAGCATGGGATAAGCCACTTCTCACCTAGATGTTCTCCAGTTCTGTTCTGGATGCAAATCCCAGGCCTGAATTTATATTAATGTACTACATATTCAGTCTCATGGATGTGAGACTCAGGGCTCCATTTTACACCTGATTTGTTGGGTGAGAAGCTAGAGAAGTATTGGAGGACATTTAAGCACTAAGCTGTGCTTAAATGGGTGTTTTGCAATCTTCCTTTCTAGATCACAGCTCTCTGCCCTTTCTTTTTCTGGTCTGTGCTGCTGTGGATTTGTATGTGTGGAAGACAAACCTAAACTTGGTCAGGGCTTTAAAGTGATGCTGTTGTACCTTAATAAAACTGTATTTAGCCTGGTGATATTGTGAAAACTCTTGAAAATATCTTGAAAGTATAAAAGCAAAGGACAGTTAAATCTTGGGATCAGCTCCCAAATGGATTTGCACTGGAGATTCACACTTAATAAAATACAGAAAATTGCATTTTATTTTGGTACATAAATACTGGTAGTGGGGGACTGTGGCATTTAGAAGAGAGAATCACTGCACCAGAAAACTCACTTCAGCAAAATGATGCAGTCCAGTTGAGCCCTTTTTATGATCTGAGAAATGACTGCTTTTATAGCACACTAAATAAAACCTGCTATTTGAGCTGGAGGTTTATTAGTAAAGGTGATTTTGTCATAGCTGGGGAGGAAGGGGAGGAAGAAGAGATGAGAGATGAACATCAAAGCAGAGATAGGTGTAATTTAGGAAAAGCACAGCAATGTCCCAAAAATGCAGCACCTGACGTCATCACCACACCTAGCACCATCAGAGAGACATTTTATGTCACCATTTTGTTGTTTTTGTTGCTCCAGTACATTGCTACAAGCCTGGCTAAATTTCCCCTCTGGGAAAGACTTGGCTATGGGTGTGTTGAGGAACCTGCAAAAACTTCTGTATGGAAGAGTTATCTGCAGGGAGACAAACCCAGGGGATGGTAAAATTGGTTCTTAGAGGAGAGCAGTCAGATTTAGCCAGGGCAGCTTGTGGCTTTGCAGCTGCCCAAAATCACCCCTTCTGTGGTCTTGAAAGAGGACTTGCAGCTGAACATTTTTATTCCAACAGCACATGTCCATGTCCCAGGAGTCCCAGTGCAGTGCTGGGCATCCTTCTCCAAACCTGACTTCCATCATTCCTTAAAGACCCTATGGATTTAAAATCCCCTGACTGAAGAAAAAAATCTTCACCAACTGTGTCACAGAGGCATCATCTCTAGTCCAGAAACAGAGATGTCTGCCATGCTTTGGCCTTTTCAATGTGTGCAAGGAAATTTCCCCATCTGTCTCTTTGTGGGTTTCTAGGGAAAAGGGAACAGGGATCACTTTTTATAAGATGCCAGTGGTGAAAAATAGCCTCGTGTTACGGAGAAACTGGAGCATAAATCTCCTGAAGCCCTACTCATCCTGTTGCCTTTTGCAAATGGAATAGGTTCCACTTCATGTCTGCTTGCACTGTTGTAAGGTCTGCACTCAGTGTTCAAGGGAAGATGAGAGTGTTCCTATTCACTTCCATCAGAAAGGTATTATTTTACTGGTGGAAACAAAGCAGAATCCCACTTTGCAGTCCGATCCAAGACCAGCATTTTGGGAGAGTCCAGACCACATCCTGTCCCTGGATTTGTACACCCCACAGCACCCACTGGCTTTGCACGAAGTGCAGTGGCTCTCTGGTGTGTACTCAACAGAGGCAGAAATTCACCAATTATGACCTCTCTAGGCAGAGTTTGCAAGGGGAACAAACCTCCCACGTTTTGGCTCAGGTCACTGGAGCTCAGCTTTTCACAGTGAATTTGCCGAAGGCACAAGCAATGCTCTCACTGAATTCATGGAACACAACTCAGATCTTCATTCAGGGAAGTCAGAAGACACTGTGTATTTGACCTGTCCTGCAAATTTTCAAAGGGTTTATAACCCAGCTGTTCCTGATAGATGTTCTGGCAGATTTCTGGACTTTCTGCTAATGCTGTTGCACATTTAAAACTTCGTGCTAGACCTTAGCTGCAATCAGGATGCTTTGAAAGAATTAATCTGGCGGTCAGTAACTGCTAAATGAAGTGCATGCTAAAAGAATGATGAGCTAACTGACTGCAGCTCACAGCTTTTATGAGCTTCCCCAAATGCCTGTTTTCAGGTGAATTCAGCATCTCCTTGACATTTAAGGACTCAATTTATAATCAAATTATTTAACTCTAGTGGAAAGAATCACTGGCCTCGATGGAAAAGCCATTTATATTTCTCCCATCCCTCAGAAGAAAAAAAAGAGTATTCATGGTAATGCTGCAATTCCTATATTAAATGAAGGATAAAAGAAACCTTTCAATGCAAATTAAGAACTGCAGGCTTTTAAAAATTATAACAGAAACTTAAAGTGCACAGCACAGCTGTTCACATTCTTACTTCAAATTAGCAATCTCAGACATGCTGAGGGCAACTAAGATGTTGAAGGGCCTTGAGGGGAAGCCACATGGGGATCAGCTGAAGTCACTTGGTCTGTTTGGCTGGAGAAGAGGAGACTGAGGTCAGACTCCAGGGCAGTCACAGATTCCTCATAAAGGGGAGAGGAGGGGCAGGCTCTGATCTCTGCTCTGTGGGGACATGGACAGGACGCAGGGAATCGCCTGAGCTGTGTCAGGGGAGGTTTAGGTTAGATATCAGGAAAGGTTCCTCATCCAGAGGGTGTCTGGGCACTGGAACAGGCTCCTCAGGGAATGGGCACTGCACCAAAGCTGACAGACCTCAAGAAGAGTTTCTACAATGCTCTCAGGCACAGGAAGGGATTGTTAGGGTGTCCTGTGCAGGGACAGGAGCTGGACTGGATGATCCTTGTGGGTCCCTTCCAGCTCACACTGTTCTGTCATTCCGAGATTCTGCAATTAACATCCTAGAAAACACCACAAGTCTTTCAGAGATTCATACCTCTTACTGCTCCCATTTCTGCAGGTCCCAGTCTGTCTTGAGATCCTTCTGCTGTTTTATTTTGGCTGAGGCACTGTACGAATGTGCATTGCCCTCTACAGATTGAAATTACAGAGGAAAGTGGAAGAGCAAGATGAGGTAGAAACTTGGACAAGCAATGTCTTAGTGACACTCTGGTGAGAGTAGGCTGAGCTCCACAGAACTAACCATTCCTAAAGGGATGGACATATGTCATATACGTGGATATTAAAGCCTTAATATCACTCCTGCAGTTAAGTTCATTAGCAAGGGTTTTGAACAAGTGAAAGCACTCAGCTAAGCAAAGGCGCCTTGCTCTGCAAGCCCTGGCTTCGTAGATGTAATGTCTGAAACACTTGCCTAAAAATCCCTGCACTGGCTTGAGGCCAAACAAGGACAAACCAGGGTTGTCTCAGAAGCTGAATGGGGAAAATTGTATGAGTCCTATTGTAGTCCACCTTAGCTGTTTTCTCCCAGCTGCCTAAACTGAGACGGCAAACAGTGTTATGGTTAAACATGATATTTAAACTGCATTGTTATGTCGGTGATGATGGGCTCTTTGTTGGAGATGACAGAAAAATCCCATTGTTTAGAGTTTTCCCAGACTCGGTGCTTAATACAAAGCTCTGAAAAGCACAGGGTTGTTTAAACATTTGATAAAGAAAATATGTGCAGCGATGGGTCTATTTTACCAGTACGGAGCAGATCAGCCTGCAGCGCCAAATCCTACCTTTATAAATTCAACATGTTGCTGCAATTCGAAAAAATAAAATCCTCAATCCCTCTATGTGGAAGATAGAAGTGTCTGCAAAGCAGCAGAAGATTGAAACAGTGTGCAAATTATTCAGTTTAAAGCTGGTAGCAAAATGAATCTGGAGTAACTTTGGAATTTCTGAATTATTTAGAAAATCAAGACGCTTTACCAGGAATGCATGAAAAATTACAATTCACAACCATGTGAGCATCTTTGTACTGTTCAGTAATCTCTGCATTGATTTGTCTTTTCCTTGGATAAGTGCTTTAGACAAGGTATTCTCAAAACAACCATGATGCCAAAGCCTGAACTCCAGCTTCTCTGTATTGACACGATCACACAAACACACTCCACAGTCTGGGATGCTTTGTTTGGTGAATGGACACAAAGAGGTGTTGCTTGGCTTTTAATTAACCCACTCCCACCCCATGCTGTGTCGTGCTCTCATGGGCATTTTTGCATTAATTCCTGCCTGAAATGAATGTTCAGGGCTTGGAACTAGATTATCTTTAAGGTCCTTTCTAAGCCAAACCATTCTATGATTCTGTGATCCACACTCCTGTGAGCGTGATGGGCTTTGTGCTCTTTGAGACCCAGGGAGCTGTAGAAGGAATAAAGTCTGGGAGTGATAAATTTGCAACAGTACTCTGGAAAATGCCCCATTTTGGAACCATAACAATGAACTTTGTGTTAGTGTTGCTGATGAGTTTTCTATTGGTGTTTCATTTTTAATTAAAGACTTTACATCAGTTTTGAACTAGATTCAGTGGAGTTCCTCAGAAGACACCACTGTTTGTACTTTCAGCAAGTGTTGTTTTCTAGTTTGTGTCCCTTATCCATGGCTAGAGTCACTGAGGACCTGAAGAAATTCCTGAGACCATTTCAGAGGCTTGCAGTTATGAACTGAATTGACTTGATCACAGGCTCCTCACACCTCATGTCCATGACTGCTCAACCTGTAAGCCATCAGGGCAAAGTTATATTTGCCTGAGCCTGCTGTCTCCTCCACTTGGCATCTTTTATTTACAGGGTAATTCTGCCCTGGGAAAGCTCAGTTCACTCACCAAAAGACATGAAATATCTCCAACCTGTAGCTCTGATTAGAACCTGCAAGTGAGCAGTTTACAGCTGTCCCATTGGGACACACGGGGAAATGCTCAATTTTGAGCAAAAGTATGAGCTGAGCCAGGATTATTTTTATTCATGTGTTGGAGCTAGAAATCTCTCTTTTTTTTTTTTTACTTTCTTTCAAAGGGTTTTTTTTTTTTTTTTCCTGCAGTAACATGTGTTCATGCATGTCTAGGAAGTGGAAACTAAAGAGAAAGCTTTTTCAAGGGGAACAAATAATCTGGAGATTCTCCAGTTTTTAGGAACTCAGGACAAGAACAGAGACTGATTTTTCAGAATGCCAATTGCATTTTCAGTCAGTGCCTGCAGATTTATTCATTCAGCCTGGAACATCTCAGGCTGACAGTTTGCTAGACTTCAAAGTTCTGCCATAAGGATTGTCTGAAGTACTTTTGGGTATAAACCCAAGTTAAGCAGGTCTAAATTCAGGCCTGCCTTACCTCTGAGCTGGCTGGGTACAAGGAAGGTCCACCCTGCATGAAGCATCTCTGCCACAGCAAGCTGCTGTGTCTGAGCTAATAGCCTCCTCTGCATGGTTAGGAGACAGCACCTGGGCACCCAGCACCTTCTCAGCTCAGGAGGAAAAGCAAAGCAAGTGCCCACATACATCACAGCTCCACCCCATGGATTTCCAATGAGATGCCAGCTCCTGGGTGGCAAAATGGAGGCCAAAAAAATGCTTACGAGTTCCTAGACCACACAGAGGTTTTATGTGATGTTTTGATGAGATTTGCTCTTGCTGGTGAGGCACGGGTGGCCCTGAGATAAAAGAAAGCACTTCCCAATACCCTGATTTTAAGTGACATGATGCATTTAGGGAAGAGTTTCCTCTTATTCTTTTCTTTTTATTTATTTTTTCCCAATTTTCTTTCCATCCCTATGAAGAAAATAACAAAGGATGGTATGTCCCCAGAGCACACTGATGTGTCACTGTGGATGCCAATCCCCACAGACGCTCCTGATGTTATTAATTTTTAAAACAAACTTGCTGATTGAGGTTCTGACTGCCTTTAAATTGTCTCTACAAGGAGACTGTGTACTAATTAACCCACAGAAACAATCAATGATGCACCTTTTTCAAGTTTCAGGGTGATTAGAATATGAAAATGAAGAGCACAATGGTGCAGATGTTTTAAAATCACAGCAGACAGCAATTAGTGACATGGGAACCAGCTGCTTATCTCTACAGATAAAGCCTCTTAATAGGGAATTACACTTGAGGAGCCATTACACAGATGGATCTGGGAATGATTTAAAGAGGGGGCGTTGTAGTATTAACTTTGATTTGCAAGCCAGATTCTTGACAAGCTTTATGTGTGTTACCTCCTAAAAAAAGGTGCATTTGGAGTAGGAGGGGACTATCCCTTTAAGCATTCAGATTTTTTTTTTTCAGATGTTGGGTTTTTCTAAATGTATGGTTTATCATAATCAGATTTTTTTAAGTTTTTTTTTTTAATTTGGATTTTTTTTTATAATCATTGCTATTATTTTACTGGGCCACTGATTTTTTTGCTGTCATCTCCTTACAGTTTTTGTGTTTAGATTGGAAGCAGCGTGTGGGTTTAGATGGAAGCTTAGTCAAGAGAACAAGTATACAGACTGAAGCATCCTAAAAGAGTCTCTGGGGGATGGGTTCTGCTGCTGGGTACTACTTGCAGAGCAGGGTGCTGCCCTTCACAGGACTGGTACAGTATCATCCCTTCAGCTGCAAGGGCTGCACACCAGAGTAAAACTGCAGGTGCAGAGTTGCACAGGACTGGAGGGACAGGTATAAACACACAGCATAAAACCTCTTCTTGTCTATGACCAGTGATCACCAGTGTATGGGGTCCATCCTGCTCACAGATCTGCCCACCACTGCCAAAGCTGAGCCCTGAAACCCATGAGTTTGTCATTCAAATCTTATTCTACTGATAAGAGGATTCTAATCTTATTCTTCTAATAAGAGGATTGTAATCTTATTCTTATAGTCTAAGGTTTAGCATGTGCTGGATCAGGTTGCTCAAGCCTTTTTGCAGTTACAAAAGCTATTATCTTCTTTATGTGTATTTTATTTTCTTTAAAGGAAAGCTGAGATTATTTAACCTACTAAAAACATCCAGTAAACTGTATATGAAGAGAAAATCGATCAAGTATGCTGAGTTGTAGTAAATTTACATGAGTTAATTCACATTTCTACTTCCACAAAAGAAGAAGGAGCAGACTCTCAGTGCAGAATAGTTGACTGAGGAAGAAAATCCCATTTAATGAAAGGGCAAATGACAAGCAGGGGCCAGCACTGAAGTTTGAAGCATTTTTAGGGTCTCATAAACCAAAAAGTAAATGAAGAGAAATCCTTCTGTTTTCATGAGAAAAAAGCCCTCTATTCTTGGTGCTGGTCTCGGCTGGCTGCCATAGGAACTCTATGCAAGTCAACAGCCCCACGGAGCTGGAGTATATTACATACTTACTGACAAATAAAGTAAAGAATTTGGGTGAAAGGTATCAAGATATAGGTTTCTTAAGATTCCTTCACCATCCTGACAGGTCTGACATCTGACATCTCTGTCAGCTTAGCAGAATCTTGGCTTAGCTGCATTAGGCCTTATTGGCTTTTTGGGATGGTGCTCACACAGCAGGGAAAATTGAAGCCTAAACATTAGGACCAGTGGGATCAAGCAGCAACCCAGATGAATACATGGGGGATAAAATGCACTTGGCTGCTTTACTTTCAACTGATTTAGTAGTGCTTTTAGGTAAACAGTCCCCACATATCCATTGCAGCCACTGAAACCCAACCTGCTGCAGCAAAACTGTCTCTAGTCACTGTGCTGCAGAAGAATTATTTTTGGATGGTATGGATGTGACTGGCAAGGTAGAGCCAATAAATGTTACGCTGGAAGAAGTTTCATGAGGAAACCCAACAGACTGTAATGTGCTTGGGCAGATATATAGTTCTGACATCCTGCTTAGGAAATGGAGTCCCCTGATCCTCCAGACCGGTCATTTTTTGAAGGCCTGTTGAAATTGGAGTGCTTATCTGCGTGATTAAATGCCTCCAGCGTTGGCACCTTTGATGACATAGGCATGTCTTTCTCATGAATTTTAAGATCGATGTGGTGGTGGCCTGTGCTGCTGGAGCCATGGCAGGGCTATCATTAGGGATGTGTTGGGGGTTGCATCATCACAATGCAGTGTACAGGCCAAAGAAATGAGGCTGGAGGAGCCAAGCCATATATCAGCATTCATTGCTGATCTATAGCTGGCCTCTCCTTTCTGAGCCCTTACTAACTGCCCTAAAATACAGATCAGACATTATTGCTCCTTCTAGACCATGGATCTCCATGTGTGTGATAGATATGGAGGGACTAGGATGTTGCCAGAGTGCAATGTTTTTGTTCCCTGCTGTAACTCTCCTTCTTATTTTTATCTCTTTTTTTTGTTTTTTCTCTTCCAAATGACATGTTTCAGGTCATTTAGTTTCACGGCTCAGCACTTGGAAGTGACGTGGGCGTAAAAAGCTGGTTTGGCTGCAGGCAGCAGGCTGGGATCTGTTCAGAAACAGCCTGGCCCTGCCTCAGTGTGGGTGCTGGGGCCTGAGAGAGGCCTCAGCCCAGCATTTTCAGGGCTTCTTCACATCACAAATTGTGGTACCTCGGGAGGAGGAAGTTTTATGTGAGGTTGGAGTGAAGCACAGCCGTCTCCCATGGGGACATCACCTGGGGATGGCCCGCCCATCTCCTTGTGCCAGGACACCCAGCCTAGTGGCTGGGCAGCAGGAGAAGCCCAAGTGGCCCAGGCAAAATGGATCTCAGGAGCTTTGGGACTAGTTTAAAATAGTTAAAATAAAACAAGCTGTAAAACTCCAGTGCTGATGCTGCTGGTTTCCCCTCTCTGGATCCATCCCAAGATATGGGCACAGATGGGGCCCCTTTTCTGAGGGAGGGCATCAGTGTGGGTTGTGTCTTCTGTGCACTGCAGGGCTCGTGTGTGGGAGGCCACTGTGAAGAAGAGGAGGAGAAGGATTCTTTCCCCAGGGGCTGTTTATGCTTTCAGCTCTTTTCTCAGGCTGAGGAAACTGGGTGTCGCTCACCCACGACATCTGCAGCTCCACCACAGCTGCATGCTTTCGTTCTCTCACTCCACAATTCCTGGAAATCTCTGTTTTCCCTGAGCATGGCTGGTCCATGTGCATGACAGCTGAACTATCCACAGGATTTAAGAGTCCCTGACTGCTGCTCAGACAATGGACCAGAACAACTTCATCATTATTGCCTGTTCCAGGAAAGCCACATGTCTATATTTATATGGCCATGAAAGATAGCTCAGCATCAATTTGTCAATAATGTGCATGTTTAGTAGCCACTAAATAATGCACCACAGGACTTGTGTTTGTCTTTTCAAACTTCTCTGAAGTTGCTCAGAATTAGGGACACCTCATTTCTCAACTCAGAGCCCTCTTATTCCCTTTTGCCTTCATGCCCCAAAATTTCTGTTGCAAACACCCCAAAGGGAAATCTAATGAAATTAACTAATCTAATTAATTGTAACAGGGTGTTTGCAGAAACATAAGACACTCAGCAGTTATTATCTACTTTTCTTTCCTTGGTTATGTTTTTATTTTCAGTCTCATCATTTATTTGACATTCACAACAGTGTCAGTAGTTTGTACACTTAGTACTGCTTGCAGTACTAGGTGTACAAAAGCAGTCGTATGGTCTGACCCACAGCTTTACAAAACAAAATCTTCAAAATAAAAAAAAAAAAAAAGATCAATCAAAGAAAGTAAAAAAACACAAATAGATAGATACTTTTGCTTTAAAAGGAAAAAGTTACAGCTGAAGTAAACATTTTTTTTTTTTTTTTGCTGGAGGCCCACCAAGAGAAAAACAGTAGAGTTTCTTCTGCTCTGTAAGAGTCTTCGGCATAATTCTGCCCTTGCTGTAACCTCTGTGGCTTGAAGAGCTCCTGTCAGAGTAGAAATCATGTTGAAAATATCTCTCACCAACATTGCAAATAGCCGAGTTTTAAAATGGAAAGGGAGTAATGCAAATCTTGAACCTGCCAAGTGTGCCTCACACACTTGACGCTATGCATATGATTTTAAGCGCTAAGTATGTGGGGATGGCTTCCATGTGGAAATTCAAGTAAATCTTTGCAGAATCTGCCTTCATAGGGAAGTGGACCCGTGGGTTTTCCTCTTGTTTGTTTCGACTTCCAAGATAATTTTTTAGTTTTCTTGTTTACAATAATGAGTTTAATTGCTGCTGTTGAGCCTCAAGTTCTGTGAGTGATTATTTTTCAGGAAAAAGACATTCTCACCAGGAGGCTGAGTTGTACCATTCATCCATTGAAAGGGAATATTTCACTGGTGTTTTAAATTAAAAATCAATAGAATATGTTCCTCAGCAATTTTGCATTTATAGAAATATTTCCACTGTTTTTAGAGTAGGGAAACCAAACAAAACTTGTTTACTGTGCATGAAATCTAAACGAAAATTTGGCCCAAGTATAGGAAGATTTTATAAAGGTTCCTAACTCTTACAAAGTCATTGTTGTTATTCACTGCATAAATAAAGAGCTGCAACCAGTGGTTATGAATGGACTGCTAAACTAATTTTATTTTTTCCTGTTTGTTTCCTGCTCCCTTCCAGGTTTATGACAGGCCACAAAAACATTCTTCTCTGCACTATGATCCGGGCCTCCAACAAGACTTCACCAGTGACACCTTAAAATCAAAACACCAGCAGAAAAGTAGCAACCAGCACCACATTGACTGGTCAGCGAGCTCCGACACTGGACTCGCTTCTCAGAGTTGCTTCATCAGCGCAGAGCCCAGTAGAGAAGCAATTAGTGCCACCAAGGTCTCTGCTCTGGAGCCAGGAGTTTCCTACAGCAAATCCCAGGCCAAGAAGTCCTGCAGCAGCAGCAGCAGTGGCAGCAGCAGCAGCAGCAGCAGCACGTGGGGGCAGCTGTCAGTCAGCAGTAAGGAGCTGGTGATTTGCAGTGCGTTGCCGTCGCCCAACGGCATCAGCACGGCCGCCCAGCCGAGCAGTGCCTCCGAGTGCAATGGGCTTTTGCCTCTTGGAGATCAAGAGGGAGGTGTGCAGCTGGAGGCCCCCGATCAGCCCGCTGGAAGTACTAAGAAGAAGTCCAACAAAAAGGACTTGATGAGCCAAACCATCCAGACCACAGATGATATTGAGTGGGTAAAGAGTGCTCAGAAGGCATTTGACAGCAAATCCCATGACGGTATGGAAGGAAAGAAGGAGTCTTACTCGATGGACAGCATGTTGGATACATCATCCTCGAAGCAGAATGCCATTTCTGCTAGCAGTTGTGAAAGTGACACCAATCACGTACGAATTACTATCCCAATAAAGTCTCCAACAGCAGATGCATCTGGCCACAAAAGGAAAAAGAGGCAATCCATTAAATCCTCCATAGAAAAAACTATCCAGGAGAAAAGCCTGCCTTCTGTGCTTGCTTTGAGCAGTGAAATGGCAAACAGGACCAGCTCTCAATCAGAGGGGAGTAAAAAAGATCTTCGAGCCACAAAGCCAGGGAAAGTGATTGAAAATGAGTCCCCCTTAGCAGCAATTGACAGTGGTGTGTTCACAGACAAAGCGTCCCCCAACAGTGCCGCCCGACTCAGAAAACCCCTACCTGTGACGTCCACTCTCCTACCCACCAATCTTTCCACAGCTGGCAAATTACCTGACATCCAACACCCCAAACATGCGGCTAAGCGTCGGTGGACCTGCAGCAAACCCAAATCTATTCTCCGGGAGACCTCCCTGACGACATCTGAGAAGCTGATGGTGGAGCCTCCTTCCGCCTATCCCATCACACCATCCAGCCCTCTGTATACCAATACAGACAGTCTTACTGTGATCACACCTGTCAAGAAAAAAAGAGGACGACCAAAGAAACAGCCTTTGCTCACTGTTGAAACCATTCATGAGGGGACCTCCACCAGCCCAGTGAGCCCAATCAATCGTGAATTTCCAGGAACAAAGAAAAGGAAGAGGAGAAGGAATCTGGCCAAGTTTGCCCAGATGGTTCCAGGAGAGGACAAGTCCATTAGTGAACTCAAATTTCACAAAAAGGTCGGGAAACTTGGGGTCTTGGATAAGAAGACCATCAAGACCATTAATAAAATGAAAACTCTCAAGAGGAAGAACATTCTCAACCAGATCTTGTCCTCCTGCTCCAGCAGCATAGCTCTGAAAGCAAAAGTCCAGCCACCGTCTAGTGCTGGGCCGACCACCATTGATGCCAGACTAGGGAAGCAGATCAATGTCAGCAAGAGGGGGACTATCTACATTGGTAAAAAACGGGGCAGAAAGCCAAGGGCAGAGCTGCAGCCTCAGCCAGAAGAACCTAAGACAGCCATCAAGCACTCAAGGCCTGTTTCCAGCCAGCCAGAAAACCCAACAGTGCCTTCCAACCTGCAGTCACTTGTGGCGTCGTCACCAGCAGCTATTCATCCGCTTTCAACACAATTAGTGGGGATCAACGGCAACCTCAGCCCTGCAAGCACTGAAACTAATTTTTCAGAGTTAAAAACTATGCCAAATCTTCAACCTATCAGTGCTCTTCCTACAAAAACCCAGAAAGGAATGCACAGTGGAACTTGGAAGCTGTCTCCACCCAGGCTAATGGCTAACTCACCTTCTCACCTCTGTGAAATAGGTTCTCTGAAAGAAGTCACGCTGTCGCCAGTGAGCGAGTCTCACAGCGAGGAAACCATACCGAGCGACAGTGGGATAGGTACAGACAACAACAGTACCTCTGACCAAGCCGAGAAAAGCTCAGAATCCCGCCGGAGATACTCCTTCGATTTCTGCACCCTGGACAATCCAGAGGCTATCCCATCTGACACCAGCACAAAGAACAGGCATGGTCACCGGCAGAAGCATCTCATTGTGGATAACTTTCTCTCTCATGAAAGTATTAAGAAGCCAAAGCACAAGAGGAAAAGGAAAAGCCTGCAGAACAGAGATGACCTCCAGTTTCTGGCAGACCTTGAGGAACTCATCAATAAGTTTCAAGTGTTCAGGATTTCCCATAGAAGTTATACATTTTATCATGAAAATCCATATCCCAGCATCTTCAGGATTAATTTTGATCACTACTACCCTGTGCCATATATCCAGTATGACCCATTGCTCTATCTTCGCAGGACCTCTGATATGAAGTCTAAGAAGAAGCGTGGTAGACCTGCCAAAACCAATGACACCATGACAAAGGTGCCTTTTTTACAAGGGTTCGGTTACCCTATTCCCAGTGGGAGTTACTATGCACCCTATGGAATGCCTTACACATCAATGCCTATGATGAATCTTGGTTACTACGGTCAGTATCCAGCTCCTTTGTACCTGTCTCACACGCTTGGAGCGGCTTCCCCATTTATGAGACCTACCGTGCCCCCACCCCAATTCCATGCAAGCTCTCATATGAAGATGTCCACCACTGCCAAACACAAAGCAAAACATGGAGTGCACCTACAAACCCCTGTGGGAATGGGCCTTGGAGACATGCAGTCCTCTTTAGCTCCTCCGAAGGTTGGAGGAACAAGCCTTTCAAGTGGCCGACTTCACAAAAGGAAACACAAACACAAGCACAAGCATAAGGATGAGCGGATATTGGGGACTCACGAAGATCTGAGTGGTCTCTTTGCTAGCAAGTCCACTGGCTTCTCCAGCCACACCATCAACGAGAGGCTGAGTGGCTCAGACAAAGACCTGTCCTTGCTCAATGAGAAGAGCAAGCATAAGGAGAAGCAGAAGCACCAGCATTGTGAAACTGGGCACAAAGGCTCCAAGAGTAACTTTGAAGTGGATACGCTGTCTACGCTATCACTTTCTGATGCCCAGCAGTGGTCACAGAGTAAAGATAAAAGTGACTCAAGCAGTGATCCCATTGACTCTTGCACAAAGAGATACTCTGGTAATGCTGAGAGTAATGGAAGGTCAGAGTCCCTGGACATGTTTGGTGAAATAAATTCCTCAAGTGAGAAGCGGGACAGTGATGCAAGTGGGAATAAAAGAAGAAGCTTTGAAGGCTTTGGAACTTACAGGGAAAAGGACATTCAGCCCTTCAAGACAAATAGGAAGGACAGAAGTACTTTTGATTCTTCAGCCTCTTCAGGTAAGCTTTGTTTTATTTTATTTTACTTTGACTATTTACTGCACTTAAATTTCAACGCTGAACAAAGAGGGACTCACCATTTACAGCGAATACATTTATGAGTGGTTAACTTCTCTGGCTTTTTTAACTGGTTATTATTCTTCATCTAAACTTAGGGAAGATCAACAAGAAAGTTGGCCACATCTTAAACCCAAAGTTTTACAAGTCTTTGAGTTGTTACACACCACTTTTATAAATATTTGTCCTGTCTTCACCTATCTCTCATGGCTTGTTGCACTTCTTCCTAAAATCTGACCATTGCATTCTGCAGCAGCAACAATTGTAATACCTGTTGGCAAGGTGGTCATCTCTCTAATCAGTGTCTAACATCACATGGTCAAAGTCACTGTCCAGTGTCTGGGAGAAGAGCAGAGAGTCTCTGCTCTGCTCCATAAGGTGACCAAAGCCCATTTGTTGATGGGATGGACCAGACAGGTGGGAAGGTGTGAAGCTGTGTCTGTGTGTCATTAATGTGTTCTACTGCTGATCCAGAGGCATCCACCATGGTGATGGCTGGGCTGAATATTTGGAGATCCTGAGTACAGTCCCAATGTAAATCTGTCACTCCCAGTCCACAGATGTCATGTAAAATAATTATCCTGACCATTGAGTGGCTATGGGAAGGGACCAGTGTCAGGGAAACAAACCCTCACCAAAGGACTCTGAAGAGTTTTAGGTCTCATGACTTGGAAATACAAGCTGGGTAGATGAAGAGGGAGGAAACTCCTCTCAGCTGCTAAGGACACCTGTTCCTCTCCTGCAGAGTGGGGAAAAAGGGAGTCTGAATCTTGCCTGAGAGACTGAATTGTACTTTACAATAGGGAGCTGCTTTTGTGATGACACAGAGGCAGGTGTTTTGGTGCATTACAAATGAATTTAGCTTGGGAGCAAGCCCAGTGCTTCTACACCATCAGATATTTATCACAAAGCAGATTTCACACTTAGTTCTGGGAAGGGGTGAGCTGAACCAGCCAGTGGTGGGTGAGATTCTGATGTGCTGAAAAAGAGCTTCAAAGAAAAGTGGCTGATAGCCTTCAAAATTAAAGGAAAATTAACTGAGAGCACAGGAGTAGAGAATTTGTATAACTTGCCAATGTAAGACTCTAAAGTTTTTTACTGACTTTTAACTGATCAAGTTCCAAAGACCACTCATGCTTAAACCACTTAAACATCTCCAATTTTTCACCAAAAGCAGAATGTGAAATACAGTAGTGAGAAGCTGTCTGAAATGACAGATTACTCCAAGAAAACATTCCCATTCGTGACATCATATTATATTAGACCAGTTGTGACATCAAAAAATGGTGCATCCAAAAATATAGGAAAGGAGGTTTAAATAAGTCTCTGAACATCAGAGTTGCAATATGCCTGACAAGGAACAAAGGTATTCTACACCAAGTGCAGTGGCTGTTTCATTCAGGAAGTTGTGTCCTTGCACATAGGATTACAAGGCTTCAAAGTGTTTAACAAGCTTATTTTTCAATATTTTTAATGGAAATTCACATTTTTCAGAGTTTGATAGCAGCCTTTGCAATGTAGCTTTTTTGCACTTTGAACAGAAGATGTTTGCAAAATCTGTAATTTTCAACATATTTCACTAAGGCATAGCAAACTATCAAAATTTCCGAAGTGTTGAACTCAAATTTAGTTTCCAAAGCAGGGGCACGATCCCCACCAGACTGACTTGAAGATGGAATTAGTAAAGAAAAAGTCTATTTCATGTTATTTTGCTTCAGTTTGTTCCCCATGACAATAAAAGTATAAGATGGAGGGCTAGAACTTGTCATGGGATTTGCAGTTTAAACCTTTTAAACTAGCTCTTGTTTAAACTGAAATTATTATTTTTATTTATTTTTGTTCTTTGTTATTACAGCCGCACAGCATTCCCTATGACCTAATCCATCAACTCTCAGATTATTAATTTATTTCTTCATTGTCATGCTGTTATTTAGATGGAAAAGTCATCAGCAGTTAGCTAAGCAGAGCCAGATAACCAGAGCCATACCTTGCACTACAAGGAAAAAATACTAAAACTAAACAGGTCTGCCAAGAAAGGCCTGGAGCCAAGACTACTCATTAAAGCCTAGAAACATCTGTCTGCTTATGAATGCCTAAGATCTCAGTGCAGCTTTTTTCCTCTCTGCCTTTGACCTTCACTGGGATTCCCAGCAGAGGTCTGTGCTTGAGTCTAGCCATAACTATTTAACCAGTTCCCACAGAAGCAGGATTGCTCTCCTCCATGATAAACTTCACCTTCTTCCTCCTAACTCACCTTGCGTTTCCCTGAGGAGATTAAACCTTAAATATAAGGTAAACAAACAAAAAAAAGCTCTGTGAGGACACATGTCAGTCCCATGAGGCAACTTCCATAGCGTGATTGCTCTTTCCTTTCAGTATTTGTCATCTTTCACAAGTTAAAAATAATGTATAACAGAGATAAGAGGAGACATCCTGAATATGCTGATGAAAGCTGAAATTAGATCTATATCACAATTTCAGTCTTATTTCTACTGCAGTGGCATTTGGTGTGCTCAGTACTGCCATTTGCAACTTCATTGCATTCTTCTAGAGATAAAATACGTAGCAAAACCTACCCACACTTAGTGGATATGTCTGAGATAAGAGGAATCAGAGAATCATTTATTGTTCTTTGATGATTCAGGCACTGCAATTTGTTTCAGTGTGGTTGTATTGTTATTAATTTATGGTTTTGTCTCTGTTGTGACAGCATTTAGCCATTTTTGAGAAGTTTGGTGTTTCTTGGTGATAAATATGCTTATGGTAGAAAACAGTCCTGTTGTACACTCTTTAAGCCTAGGTATGATTTTACTATCTAGAAAGATACAGGCCATAAAGGGAAGAGCTGTCCTTCTTACCCTTTGGAGAAGCTGGTTGTAGTCCTGGCACAAAAAAGGTGCCTGGCACAGGTTTCCCAGAAAAATTACGGATGCCCCATTGCTGGCATTGCTCATGGGTTGGGTTGAGGTTTGAGTACTTGGGCTAGTGGATGGTGTCCCAGCTCAGCCCAGGAGGTTTGGAAATAGATGACCTTTAAAGGTCCCTTCCAGCCAAACTATTCCATGATTCTGTGATGTACAAATCTGTGCCCAAAGTAGCATTGAGAGAGTGTCACCAGTTACTCTGGTTGGTCACAACAAAAGTCTATTTCTTGTTCTGCCCCAACCTGGACTATGACTGGCCACTCTTTAGCGGAGGCCTCGTGAGTTTGGAGCCCATGTACATCTTTTGGAGCCACTTTGGGCTAAATGTGCAGTGTTAGTGCATATGGCTAATTTCCCAGAGGCCTGTTTGCACACCATTGTTCTGCAGAAGCTGGTGTTCCTTCCATAATAACAAGTTAATAACTCTTCCCACCCACTCCTCATGTACTGTTGCATCCTGATGCCTTTTTCTGAAATTGTTATTTTTGCTAAATTTCTTGTGCTTATCCAACCATCCTGCATTTAGAAAGACTAATTAATCAAAACTAATTTAACATTGGTTTTCTATTTAGCTGAAGACTATTCAGTCTGGCCTACAGGCAAGAATGCAGCAGAAAGTGTTTCAGAAAGTGTTTCAGTGTTTCTGCCTTGCCACAGACACCTGGACATATCCTAGACTGAGCTGTGAGGCTGTGCACACCAAGCCTTGGCTCAGTTGACTCCTTCCTCCCTACAGTCAGAGGTACACCTCAGCACGCTTGCAAAACAGTCTTGGAGTCCCTCTGGCACTGTGTGACCTGAGGCACTGTGCACAGCTGGATGGCTGAGCCTTTCATCTGCTTTACAGGAGTTACTAAAGTCCCAGGTGAGGGACCCAGGGAGAGGTCACAGATTGGTACCGCAGCTGGGCTGGGGAGACTGAGAGTAGAGCTGTTTTTTTAAAGAGGCCCTTGTGGCAAACTCCACATCTCCTTCTCATGTGTCTGCCTGTTTCATGATGCTGGAGAAGAGACTTCCATTGCTGATGAGCAGTCTCGATGCCATAGCTTGTCCTGCAGAAAAAAAGCAAGGTTGTTTGTCTCTTACCTTTTTCCTTAGGTGGAATAATGAGGAAAAGCACATTTAACCTTTTAAGGTGCTAGATAAGATGGCAATTTACATGTACAACCTGTCAGATTATGTCCTAGGTGCAATCCCTGCAGGCCAGGACGTATCTGGAGGTGAAGCAGAGGTTGAGAGTTGCTATATGCAGGGCTACATTTCTGCTCTCTTTGTGGTGGCACTAATCAAGGTCTGTGCTACCTTACTGTCACACTATTTATGCCTCCTGGTTTTTTTTTAAACAATGATTATATGAACAAAGATTGCCTTGCTTGCTTGTTGGGTATCATGGCTCAAAGATCAGCTAGGAAGTGCATTGGTTTTATCAGACACAGCACAGACACCACACATGGTATATTTACAGGAATATAAAGTTAATCATATGCAGCTATTAGGAAAGCAGTAATCATCAGTCTCTGAATTCTGGATAGCTAGCATGAAAAACATGCTTTATAAGTTAATGCTTAACTTACCTACAAGCCTCCCAGGGCTTCCCTCCTCAATGTCCAGTAGTGTTACAAGCTGAATTTCTTCTGACTTGAATTTCTGACTTGACCTTTCCTCCTCACTTGTTTTGTATGGTGCTTGTTTCACTCTTGAAGGAATCAGTATCAGCTTTAGCCCTGATGAGTGACAGTTTCACACAGGGAAGGGATCAGTATCTCTGTAGTGGATAAGCATATTTGTTCTAAATGTATGTGGTAGATGTAAGTAAATAGTGTTAGCCAACTTCCTTATTAATCAAACTTTGCTGATTTTTCATATGATAATACTTTCCACAAATAATTTATTATTTTTCATAAATCTGGAATCACAATGTTGGTTCATTATTCTTCAGTGAATTCACTATTTCAGTGAGAGTGGAAACAGTAGGACCACACAGTTTGTGACCCACTGTTTTGGGTCCCTTACGGCAAGAAGGATGTTGAGGTGCTGGGGCATGTCCAGAGAAAGGCAACAGACCTGGAGAAGTGTCTGGAGCACAAGTCTGATGAGGAGGAGCTGAGGGAGATGAGGGGGGTCAGTCTGGAGGAAAGGAGGCTCAGGGGGACCTTCTGGCTCTGCACAACTCCTGACAGGAGGGGACAGCCATGTGGGGGTCGTTCTCCTCTCAGGTAACAAACAATAGGAAAAGAGGAAATGGCCTCAAGTTGCTTCAGGGGATGTTTGTTTAGGTTGGATATTAGTGAAGATTTCTTCACTGAAAATGTTAAGAATTGGAACAGGCTTCCCAGTGAAGTGGTGGAGTCATTGTCCGTGGAAGTGTCCAAAAACATGTAAATAGTGATTTGGTGATGGGCCTTGTCAGTGCTGGGGGAATGATTGGACCTGGTGATATTAGAGGCCTTCTCCAGCTTTAATGCTTCTGTGTTTCTATGAACATCATGTGTGGTGAACATTCTCTCACCTGGCCAGCTTAAAGACATGACATGAATGCCTGTTTCTGGCTGGGTGTTGCATATATATTTGTGGATGAACCTTTACACACTGGAACAAGAGAGGAGAAGTGTATATCAGGTGATGAAGGAAGTTGAATAGATATCCAGCAAAACACATAAATAAAAACCCAGTCACCTGGGTTTCTTCAATGGCAAAGATTTGACTCAACAGGACCTATGTTTTGTGTGGCACTGTGTGCATAAATTCAGACACAGACTGATATGTGGTCTAGGATTTTCAGGCCCATCTTCCACATCTTCGTTTTCTCATGTAACTGCAGAAAAAATGTCCTAATTGCAGTTAACCTCAGTGCTTGAGTGGGTGAAGGGGATAAAAGCAGTTTCCTGCCATACACAGTGAGTTCTGATGCTCACCAATGCCCAGTGAATGCGGAGTTAGACCCATGGCAGTGCTTGAAGTGGATGGCAGAAGAGCCAGGTAAGAACTTCACTGACTGAGAATGGGCTGTTAATTACCCTTCCTTTCTGCAGTTCTCCCTCTGCTGGGGTTTCCTCAGGCACCCCAGGCTCCTACATATCTCCCAACAGCTGCAAAATTTTCCAAGCCCCAGTTTTAGTAGGGATTTTTTCCCTCCCACTGTGTCCCGTGATGAGGGACAAGTACTGTATAGTTACAGGGTGAGTGTTTGTGCCATCTGGCCCATAAAAGTTGCCATCAGAGTTTTAAAAAAAACCCCATTATTTGTAAATACAGTTACATTCATCAAAACAGATGTTTAGGACCCTAAATGTTTAGGAAACCAAACAAACCAAGCAAACCCAAACTGCTGAAACAACTTCCAGAAGCATTATCTGGCCCCTTTGGAATAAATGTCCTTCTCATTTTCCACTAAGTTTCCTATCAGTTCTGTAAAGAGGAAAGCAAGCCTCAAGCAAGTATGACTGTTGCTCCTTTCTGCATATGGTGTATCCTAAAGGGACATGCTGGTGATGGGGAAAGTGAAGCAAAGCTTTTCTTGAAAGTGTTTTGACTAAGGCAATTTAAATACAGTGAGTTTTGTCGCCGTCATCGTTGTTGTTGTTTAAAGGCTACCTCTTGATTTACTGTGTTGCTTCCAAAGTCTGCAGTGACCAAGGAGAGAAGAAACAGGAGAGAAGCTGGAGTGGGAGAGGAAGCAGGACTATTTATCACCAACCTAACTTTTATTTCCTCTCTTAACGATTGCATGTTTATTGCACTGCCTGAGGCTCAGCACAAAGTCCTTTAGACCAGCGATGAATTAATCAAATCAAATTCTCTGACCCTTTTGCTTTTTGGGAGTGTTACAAGCCTCCCAGCACCCTGCCTAATTTCTGCTTCTTACTTTGCTCTCTGTCCAACAGTCAAGCAGTTCTTCCTTCACAACTTGGTGTCTCCCAGCTATTTATCTTCACTCTCTCTGGCCAATGCCAGAATGCCTTGTTTGAAGTTTTTATTCAGACCACTGCTAGTTTATGAAGTTGTGCAGATTCCACGTTGGGTGTGCAGCTGCTTCACGTCAGACACAATTGGCCTCTGCTGGGATCTTGGCTTTAAAAGGCGATAAAGAATCATGGCCAGATTCTCATCTCGGCCCAGCATAAATCAAGCATCTCCCCATTGAAATCAGTGAGGTTGACTTCAGGAGTGAAGTACCTACTGAGGCAAAATGGCAGTGTGGGGCTAGAAAGTTCCATCCACAGCTTCAGTGGCACACCAGAGCAGGACACGGGGCGTGCCAGGGTCCTTCTGTCTGTGTTCAACCTGCCAGGTGCTGAAAAAAGCCTTGGTTCAACATTTATAGGATTTTCTTAGCCTAGAGGGAGTGGATCTCTTAAGACTTTGATGGTGCCAGCCTGGGTACTTGTGTAAGTGGCAGTTTAAAAGTTAGAGAGAAGCCTGTTTGCTTTAGTTCTGGGCTGTACACAATGCTGTTTCTTGGCACTAATAGTGTAGGTTCAAGGCCTGTTTGGATGCATGGAACAGGTAAAACAGAACAATGGCTGCACCTTTGCTACAAACCTGCTGATCAGTGTGACTCAAAGCTGGACATAGGAAAATCTGAACTTGAGGCATCTGCCAGTGAGAGTGATCCTGATGCACTCAGAGCAACCTGCATCCTGACCTACTCAGCTGCAAAACTGAGCTGGGGTCTGACCTCCAGAACATGATCTCCATTCCCACTGCCTTCCAGGAGTTTTATATCCATGTGTCACAGCAAGAGAAAACTTAAAAGGACTCAGCCTGCGTGACTGCAGTAATGGTGTTGAACAACAAAAGAAGAAAGAGTGTCCTGTTTAAAGATCTCAACAAGAAGGGACACAGAATAACTCCCCTGTAGAAAAAGGGCTGAGGAGAGGGATGGGAAAGAAAAGCTTTGACTGTCCGTGGAGGAGTCTTTATACAACCTCAACAACTTGAAAAGACCCAAGCACTCATAATAAGAATCATTAGTGGTTTGTCATTGAAAACATGCACCTGGGCGTAGATCCCTATGGGCTTTTGCAGCTGCACTGAGTCTGACCGAGCCTTCTCATGGCGCAGTGCAGCCTTCAGGAGGCTCCAGGACTATGTGCAGTGCAGAGTTAACTGTCAAGCAAGGGCAGGACTGGATGGCTCCAAGGGATTTGCTAATGAGCTATCAAGCTGTGGGTCGCCGGTTGAAATTTAATCTGTAAGAACAGTGACAGAAAATCAAATCAAAGTGCTGACGTCAGAGTGATGCTGGAGCAGCGGCGAAAGCGCTGCTTGTGCCTTATGCAGCACTCAGAGGCAGCTTAAATGCACCAGGAGAAAACTGTGAGGAGCTTGTTGGGATCTCAACTGCAAAATACAGCTCAGCCAATTTGAGTTACACCAAGTAATTCCCGTGTCTTGCTGCAGTTGCTTGTGAATGACAATGGACTATCTCCTCAGAGAATCTGACCCAAACAGCCTTACATAGAACAGAAAACACATTTGTGGAGACACCTGGGTAGAGTTTGCTCAGCAAAGAGTGTCACAGAATGTGAATCAGCAATGTACCACAAGGCTCAACAGCTTGTGGTGCCGCTGATAGAGTTTTTCTTGTGATTAGGTCCTACACTGGGGTCAGTAGTAATAACATTCCCATCTCCATCTCAGGGGAAATTTGGTGGTTTCACCATAGCTTTCTCAGGGCTGGAGAGGGCCCACATTACTGCAGGCTATTAAACCAGCTCTTGTGGTTTTCATAGTTACCACAGGGCAAGTTAAGGAAGGAAGGGACTGAGGCATCAGATGCCCTCAGCAGTGGTAGTGGTACTGGCCTGTTGGCTCAGGAAGGCTTACTCTGGTGTCTTTTACCCCTCTGGTGTTATCCTCTTCACTGATTTTTTGAGGGAATTCAGTCCCTAGAATCTGAGCTGAGGATACAGAATTTCTCCAGATGGCACAGACTTGCCATTACAGCTCTGTGTCTCTGGCCTTCCCCGCCTCCACTGTAGGCAGGAAAGGGAGCAATAGTCAGCATTGTTTTTTGTGCCAGCTATGATTAGTTGGCATAAAGAGCACTTAAGTAAGATGACACAGCCTTTGATTTGCTTGGTTTGCTAAAAAAAGGAAAGAAAAAAAAATCCCTGGACTGCTACAGGGTGTCTTTGCTGCCTGAAGTCTCATCTGCACCAGTTAAAACTAGAGATGAGCTCAGCTGCAAAAAGTTTGTCATCCAGATATTTATTTAATTTTTACTAAAAAAAAAAAAAGTCTTGGAGAGCAACAAGTTAAAAAAATATAGTTAAACTCCAAATTCATGCAGATTTCCTGTTTTGCTTCTTAACAAAACCTCAAAACCACCTTGAGCAAGTTTCCCACCTCAGCTGAGGGTGGAGTCGTGCACGCCCCACACGAGTTCTCCAGAAGCGCACCCAGGGAGGGCAGCACACCTCCCCTGGCACGGTGGGGCTGGGTTTACTGCTCACAGGGCAGTCAATATGTAAGCCTGTACTTGGCTGCCCACAGGAGCTTCTGACTCAGCCAGTTACCCTGGAAAACTTTAACTTTGCTATTTCCAGCAGAAGAGGCAAAACAGTAGAGACGTGTCAGGCGAAAGCTGGAAGCGGTTGATAGAGGGATGCCTCCCCAAGATACTAGGCAGATATCAGCTGCTGTCAGGGCACTGCTGTAATTTCATTGATTTGATCTACCGAGACAACATCTCGGTAAATAAGAAGAGCAGGGAAATATATTGCGCTGAAATTAATGGTTTGCTGCCTGATCTCCTCTTAAATGAATTCATTGCGATCTGAAGCAATGTGTGTGTTTTGCAAACCCAGCATTCCTTGGCTCCTACGCTGCATCATGACATTACTTTAGGCGGTGAGGAAGATCTTATTTGTGATATAGTAGTGTAGCCTGGGAACTCTGGATGGAGTTATGGCATTTTGGGTGTGTAATTCTAAGTAACAATAAGCAGTGCTTAACATTTCCTCCCACATGAGAAGCGCACCCATTATAAGTTTAGCCAAGTCAGCTGTGCAAGTTCTTGCACAAAAAGACAAACTCCTGAAGAGCTAATAGGAGGCACTCTTATGTTAAAAAGTGGGTAGAGCATGCATTAACCCAAATTCTCCTTCTCTGCTGCTGATCAGTGAAGAGTCTTGCTGAGATCAAAGAAACCCCTAGCAGGTAAAAGTGGTAATAAATCAGGCTCAAGCCCAGGTTCAGAACTCGTGAGTCGTTTTCTCAGCTCTGTTCCTGAGATACTGCATAGCTTCAAGAAGTCAGTGAATGTGATTTAGACCATTCATGAGTCAACCTAAGCCCCTGTGAGAATGAACTAGAAATGTCTAAGTCTCAGGGAATGGCTCAGTCTGTTTCATCTGAAGAGGAACCTACTTCCCAGAGAAACTGAGTGTTACATGTAAACCTGGACAGTGTGTTTTAGACCTGAGAGGAACTTAGACACCAAAGCGTTTGGTTTCATTTGTGTTCAGTGACTGACAGCCTGTGACAGTCCATCACAGGTGGGTAAGAGGCTGCTAATATCTCCCCAAGTGTGGAAAAGGGCCCACCTCATTAAGCCACAGTTTGATCAAATCCACCACTTTCAGATGATATGGAGCTAGCACAAAACAACTTCAGCAAGAGAAATTTGGAGCATGTTCACACTCTTTATGTGGTCCAAAGCAGAAAGACAGTCTATGTCTCTGAAATGCTCACAGCTAAGAGCTGCTAGCAGCTGGAGCTGTCAGATGATCCACACTGCACAGCACTTGATCCTGATCTCCACTGGACAGCATCTCCCTGTAGACCTGGTGCAAAATTCTAAGTATTTCTGGGTTTGGAGGTTTGTGTTTGGGTTTTGTTTGTTTGTTTGTTTCCTAGTACAGATGCCAAAATGTTTTATTTTTTTCTGCAGCTGTGTGTTGCCTGTGTGCCCTGGGGAGAGATGGGAGGGTTGTTGGTGCTTGAGGCTTCAGGCTAGCACTGCAATATTGCACCAGGTAAAGATACAAAACTGTGTGGTGCTTGTCCAGGCTGTGCCAGGAACAGAGCCTGCAGCACACAGGTCAGCTTTGCCATGACCAGTTTTCCTCTCAGATGGAAAAAATGACTCCCTAATGGCCAGCTAATAGCTGCAGAGTGTGGAGGACCTGGGTACCAGGATACAGCAGACATGCCAGGCATGTCAGTCTGGCAGTATGGAAGCACCCAGGCATTCCTAAGTGGCAGCTAAGTCTGGATCACCAGGGAAGGCCTGTTCCCCTGCTAACTCAATTCATGCCATTTATCTGTTAGACCTCTGCAACAGAAGCTTTACAAGCAAAAGACCTCCCTGTTTACTGGGTTGATGTCTCTAGTTTCTGCATCCTGCACTGCTGGTTGTTGAGTGGGTGACCTTAGCACCTCCACTCCAGCCTTACCTGTCTCCTGGAATAGCTGGGGCAATGGGAAGTGCTGGGGCTAGACCCTCTTGGTCTGGACAGCCTAGATCTCCACGTTTCTATTTTCAGGATAAGTGCTCAAATCACTAATATCTTGTGCTTCCTCCCACTTATCCCACAGCCCAGGTGCTTGCCCTTCAGAGGGGAATTTATATTTTGATTCCCACATAAGCAGGTTTGCACACTGTTGAGCCTTGAATAAAGCAATTACCCAGCCGCACTTGTGAGGATAATACTTCCTAGTGCTTATGCCTGGAGTGGCTGCATGTAATCACATTAAATCATCCCATGAAGGGCCTACAGCTCTCTGTTCTGTGGATGGAGAAATGTGTGAACATCACTTGGGTTCTACTTCAGAGGCATCTGTCACTGCCTTGCCTGTGTGGTTTGCATAGGCACCTGCCCTAAGAGATCTGAATCATTCTGCTGGAGCCAAGCACCTATTTTGTTTTAGATGTTGCAATGAATAAATTGAGTGCCTAAAGCAGACAAGTCTCAATGTGACCTCCAGGGTCTCCACATTCACTAGATGATAGAATGAGATAATAGTCCTTGCCCAACTCATAGAGCTGTGGCAAGGTTTTAATTAATTAATACTGGTAAGGCTTTGAAACACAGAGAATGAAATGGGGTTTACAAAACAGGTGTACTATTATGACTTGATGGCACTTTCTACTTCACTTTCACACCATACCTGAGCAGAGCACAGGGTGGCTGCATCCTCTGATTCATCATGAATCATGAAGAAGAATAGTTAAAACGTGGATGGTATTGATGTACTCCCACTAGTTAAAATGTTATAGGGAAGAGGGATTAATTCTCACTCCAAGAATGCTGTCCAAAGTACTGGCAGCTCTCCCCTTTTTATTAACTCTCAGTATTAAACCATCTCTAGTGGAGTCCTCAGTCAGCTCATACTCAGTGTTTAAGCAAGATGTGCCAGAACTTAGCTGGAGATGTGAGACTCCTGCTAGGATTTGCAGAGGACCTAATTATTCCCCAGTGACAGTATTGGCTAGCCCAGGTTCTCATTCTCTGCACTGTAGTCCCCCAGGTAGCTTTTGGTCTTCCCTTTCTCTGGCATGACTGATGTTAATTATAGCCATGCAGTTGCAGTGGTGGGCAAGACACCCAGGAGAAGCTGATATCCCTGAAGTCTTCCTTGTTCTTAGCATCAGATTAGCACACAAAACTCCTTGGGCTAAGTCCCTTGGCAGGTCACACCATTTCATCAAATTATAAAATAGCTCATTAGGTTCCCAGTCATATTCCACCTATATGTAAATTCTTAATGAAAAAATATTATAAACTTACTCACCAAGCACTTTGCCTCCACTGCTGTGTGAAACACAGGTAAGGGCTCCAGGGTAAGGACAGGGGAGCGAGCGTCTGCAGCTAAACTGCAGTATAACTGCAGGTGGTGTCACTAAACACCCAAGGGATGCTGTTACTCCACTGGCTGTCAGGAAGAAATGGCCTCAGGAGGAGGTGGCTGAAAGGCCATCCAGATGGCTGGAATGACCCTACAGTAGATCTCCTGCACCAAGGGCTCCTCTTTTCTTGTGTGCAACATGGTTTTGTTAGATTTTTTCTCTCCTGGCAGTGTGCAAGAGGAATCCCAGCATTGCTGGCTGGCCCTTGTACATTTGTCCTGGTAGTGTTCTGTCCACTAAACTGAACCCAATAAAGGACCTTGTTATACTGACCCTCCATACAGAGGAGTACTCATTTTTCCAACATATTTTTGTAACTAGAAAGCATCATACTTTCTGTTATTATCCCAGAGAAGCTGTGGCTGCGCCTGGATCCCTGGCAGTGTCCAAGGCTGGGCTGGACAGGGATTGGAGCAACTTGGGACAGTGGAAACTGTCCCTGCCCATGGCAGGGGGTGGAACTGGATGGTCTTTAAGGTCCCTTCCAACCAAAGTCGTTCTCTGATTCTGTAATTATCATCCTTTTGTCTTACAACATTCTCAAAGTAGAATTTACATTTGCCCCCGAGGCAGTGTCTAATTCAGGGAATAAAAGATGTCCTGAAAACCAAGTAAAATTTTAAACTCTCTGGCAGTTGGTGGAGTCTCAGGTAAAATGACCACATTTAGTCCAGTACAGACAGGAGAGAATGTCACAAGAGTGCGTCTCCCAAATGAGAATTTACAAGCCTGTGGAGTTTGTGCTCTTGTTACATACGCTGTTAAATATTCTGCCTAATTTGTAGGTAGGTGCTTTTCAGCAGTAAATCTCAGACTAGTTTTACAAGAGAGGTCAGTGTCTTTCCCCTCATTTCACAGGTGGATAAACCAAGGTGCAGGGAGGTCTAATGTCAGAAGTTTGGTGTCAGAGCAAGAAATAGCTAATTGCAGCAGCTAAATGCATCATTGTCCATGTGTCATCCTTCTTATTTATAATAATTCTTATTTCACCATCAACCAAACAGCTATGCAGGCAAACCAAAGACAGGAAGAGAGCAGTACTGACCTCTTCCCTACAGATAAGGATGTTCTCTACAGAGATTTTTTTTTCTCCACAGAAATGATAAATGGCTTTAAGAAAAGCAGGTGCCATTTCTCCACCTGGGTGATTATGCCCAGAGGCAATAGAAGTAATTTTTAGGAAATGGTTCTCCTCCTATTTACATCAAGCCAGTAGCAATACTTATTTCAACACAATTGCCAAGAGACTTTATTTTTAGATCTCATCCACATAGTATCATTCTGAAATGCTTCTTTGCTCAAAAAAAGTGAAGCCATTTCAATGGGAACATGAAATTCGCTGGAAGAATTATTGCTGCCTCACAAATATATATTGATAGCTTAAGAAGACAGTGATCCGTTCTTTCCCATAATGAAAAATGCTTCAAATCTATAAAGCATCCCTAATATTTTACTTTAAAAGACAAAATCACAAGTTGGGTTACCTTTCAGTTGGAAGTTTATAGGATTTCTAGCTCTTAAGGCATTCCTTTGGGAGTCTTATTTCATCCAAATGATATTGCTCTCTTGATGGCTATCACGTTCCTATAGGAAAATTTGTCAGCGGGGCATAATATTGGTTTAAAAGATCCCAAAAAACAATACAAAATTGAATAGAGAAAAAAAAAAGAAAAGAAGAAAAGAAATGAAGGCAGAAGATGCAGTTGGTGAAATTCACACAAATAACAAAAATCCAGTTGCCATGAAGACTGGTCAGCCACATGTATTTCTATAAGCATATGTCATCTTGGTGTGCTGCACTTTTCTGTTTTATTTAATTATCATCTTTCAGATGAACCTAATAATTGTTGTACTGCATTTACCTCACTGGGTATCCCACCCAAATAACATGGAAGAGAAGACACGCAAAAATAAAAAATGGCATGATGTGTCCATGGAAGGCACCTTTTCCTTCTTCTCCTGTGTAACAGATTGTTTTTTGTCCTGTAGATCACTTTTTATATCTCTTTTGTTTCTCTCCCAGTATAATAATAAATACTCTTGCTACCTACACTTTGGAAACTCATGAAGTATTTTCTGTCTTCATAATACTTTTGCAAAATCCTTCTCCAGGAAGCAGAGGTTGAAATGTTATCATTTTTTTAGGAACAAAAACATTAGAGAGTCCTCATGGAAACCAACTTGAGAGTAATAGCAATGATTCATGAAGTATAAGGCTTGGCAGAGAAAAACTATGAGCAGGGCTGAGATTTTAATAAGGATGCATCTTCATTTATATTAGGTTAAACCTTGAGAAAAGTACCTTTATATTTCCTGAATCCCTTCACTGCTGCGCATTGCCAAAGGAGATGAAGATTACAAACAAAATTTATTTATTTATTAGTGGGCAGCCTCACATCTCAGGAAGAGAATGACAGTTGTGTAGTGGTGTTCTTAATTCCCACACACATTTTAGGGTTTGGAAGACTATCCCTAGCACTAGGACAGATATCTGGAATTGCTATGTTGGGGTTTTTTGCTTCCCTAATTTATGTTGTTCTAACTAAGACTGTAAATATATATTTATACTGAAGAAATAGATTTTCCGGACTGACTGCCAAGAAATCCAGAAGAATAATCTAACAATGTGCAGCTTATGACTGCCTTTTTTCTCATCAAGAAGTGATATTTTTCAGGCTAAGGAATGACATCCCTTGAGATTTCATGCACTGCTTTTTTGTTTTGTTTTGTTTTTTGTCCTTTTGGCAGAGCTATTTTATTGCACAATGATAGTACATTTATTGGGACTTTCAATTTTCAGCCTTAGAACAGGCCTTTGGTGGCTAGGGGAAGTCATGACTGTGAAAAAGATTTCTCTCTGAGAAACAATATCCCATTTCTAACCATAACATCTGGCCAAAATTTGAATGATGTCTTGAGGCTCTATCATGAAGAGATTTATGGATAACCTACTAAAGACCAGCACTAAGGCGGTTTTGATAGTTTAGGAATCCAGAAGAAATCCTGTTGGACAAGCTTGTGATGGCAATTGTGTCGTAAATCTTAATTTTAAATTTCACCAGTTAATATTTGTGGAGATGAAGACACTCTTCCCTCAGCCATGCTACCAGGTTTGAACACATGAATTAACAACACAACATTGACTCCACTTGATTTTCAACTGTCTGCTGTTTTTTTCAGGAACAACACTCTTTGCTTCTGGTGTCCATTTATCCTACACCTTTTCCTCTGAACTAGGAAACTTCGGTTTAAAAGGAGGAGAAACCAAGGCATGCCTGCATGTTACAGCCCCATCCTTCATGAGAATTTTTTGGTGTCATGAAAAGCAATGTGTATCCACAGAGCTTTACACAACGTAATTAATGACCAGTTGACACTGTGCCTCTAATTGTCCTCAACTGGAAGCAAAAATGCCGCCTGTGAGCCAAAGCTGATTAATGCTACTCGTTGATGAATTTATTTTTTTTTTTTTTAAAGGAGCTCAGGGAGAGCCACAACAGCCTTGAACTTTCACAAGGACTGCCTCTGCTTTAGGGGAATTTTGATCTTGCCTGCTGTTGTGTTTGTTTAAAAAAATGGTGATGTGTAATCTTCAGGAACGTACCTCATCATCCAACCCACAAACTGTTGGCAAAATAATAAACCTACACAGAACGTACTGTTAGATCCTTTTTTTTTTCTTTAACTTCTTCCTTTCAGAGATATAAATCACAGCTTTTTGCTCTTGCAAATTAAAGTATAGGCTTTGCACTGGGTAGTTGGCACTGGTTTTTTTCTGGCCAAATGTTCCATGCTGGCTCCAGAGAAACTGTGGACATTGAGTTGGCTATAGTTTGTCTTTGAACTCGTCTGCAAGAATTCAGTCTTCAGAGGCCCCCAAAAAAAAAAAAAAAACCAAAACATAGTTTACTTATCAAATTGCTGTTTAACTCTTTTGTGTGCTGATTTACGGGTGGTAATTTGACTTCAGTTTCTAGTTTTTTAAATTTGTCTGGCCGAGTTTCATGCACTGTTTACTTCTTCTAGTTTACATAAATGGTATCATCCTGCCATTTAGGTCCGAAAAGTCTTTACCTTTCTGATTATCTTACACAGTCCCCAAAAGATCCTAAAAATCAAACAATCCCTTCACTAGCTGGTTGCAAAACTAAGTTTCAAATAACTGAACTATTATTTGCTAAATGTACATTATATTTCCAGAATTCTTTTCAGCTATGTATTTGCCTTTATGTCTTCTTGATGTAGTAGAGAAACAGGACTATTGCTGCATCTTTTGCTGTTAAGTTGCCCACTATGTATTTCTAAATAATTTTGAATGGAACACTAAATTCTAAATAGTATGGAATAGGACTGCACCATGGCCTCTCTCCTTGGACCAGTTTCGGGTTTTGTCTGTCAAATAGAGTTTGAAGTTTTAATCAGCTGGATGTTCAGCAAGAAATAGGCGATAGTTATTGGTGTGTAAAACATTGCAGGTCTTGTGTTAATCTTGGACTTTTCCCTATAGCATCCTTGAACTGCTTTCTTCTGCCACGCTTCGCTTTCATTGGTGCAATGCCATCTTTGGTACTCCAACAAAGGGCTGAATAAATGTTTGGAACCCAGAACAGATGTTTTTGGGCAGCTTTCATTCAGTTTGCCAAGTTCAGGCATAAAACAAGATCCTGACCACTTGTGGTTAGTGTAGATGGGATGATTTTTTCAAAGGAAGAGTAAGCGTGCTGGGCTCAATGACTTCCTGTCTTCTGGCATCCTACCACATGTCTTCTTTACTATACCATAATGTTTCCCAAGTTTGCTTTTGTTTCGTTCTCATAATTGGCTTTGTATATCCACTGAGTGATCTGATTTTCCTATCAAGACAAGGCTGTTCACTCCAGATTTTCACTAGTGTAACTGAGAGGAAAATTTTGTCCGTATGCTCTGTAATAAGATATATCATCACTGTCAATATTTTTCTTCTTCCCATCACTCCCCTGCCATATGGCAACTTCACAGGAAAGAAGTGAACTGCATATGTTCTAAGTAGAACTTCTTCATTCCCTGCAAAGTAGAGGTTGGTTTTAATATCATTCAGATTAAAAAATGGAGGAAGCCCTTTATCCTTTAGCATGGGATTTTTGCTAAATTCTAGCCACCCAAAAGCCAAGCAACCTGTAGAAACTTGTGATCTGAGCTCCTCCTACAGTCAATGGAGGGAGGAAGCAACTTTGAGAGGGTGACTCATCACATCCTAAGAGTTGGAGGAAAATTTTATTTTAATGAACAGGAATGCAAATCTCTTCAATACCCACCGGTCTTAATGGTGTTGAACTGATGAATTGAGTTGCAGACCCACAGATCTTCCCATCTGTGCTGGTGACTGGAAAGGGGACAGGAGATTATTTTCCTGAGCTGATGTTAGCCTGTCTCAGGTGTGTTTTGGCTTGTGGCTGGCAACTCTCTCCAAATAACGCCCGAGCATGACTCAGTGGGCAGCGAGAGCCAGGGGTGGATTTCAGTCACCAAGATACAGGTGAGGTAATCATATTTCAGGTAGGAATTTTAATCCTAGTAAAACAAGCCATTCAATTTGTTTTCAGGGGCAGTGTGTGCCGGCCCATTTTATTTACTGATGTAGATGTAGCCCAAGAAGTGTAGGCAGTGAAAAAAACAAAACAAAACAAAAAAAAAAGCACACAGGAAAATGAAAGAGGAACCTGAGAGTTTCTTATTGTCTTAAACCAGGGCTTGTGCACAAGTAGCAGTCCAAGAGAAAGGAGCCACTGTTAGTGAGTCTTTTCTTATTTTAAAATTTCAAAGGCTCTTCTTGGTGTTGCTGCTAGAAAGTGACTGACAGTGAGTATGGAAAATAGTGTTTGTAAAGAAAGATTTCCAGTACCCACTATACCTAAATGACTTTCTAAAAACAGTCACCTCATGGACCCTACTTGAAGCTGTCACTTGGAAACTGCTGTCCAGAGGATCTGCACTCAGGGCAACACCCTGTGTCACACAAGTGTTTCTGAAAATTTTCTGGGATCTGCCTGCTGGATTTTGAGACCTGGGACAACTCTGCCTTAAACACTCTCACTGTTCACCACGGAGAACCCAGATGGAGCAACAAGAAGTGCAAAAAGTTTCAGCCGTTTTCAACCACTGCTGTGATACCCAGGGACCATGAGATAAATTCAGATGAACAACCCTAAGTGTCTTCCAGGGAGTGTGTGGGCATTGCAGACATTTAAATGACAGGCTATTCATTTTCCTGCACTAATAGTTTCCACACTAGCTGACTGACCAATCTCCCTGATGTGTCACATCAGTTTTCTTATTAAATATGAAAATAATGAATGTTAGGAATGAGCCTCGAAAGCTCCTCATCTCCCAGATTGGGTCTTGGTGCCAAGTGTCTGGCTGGCATCGTCTCCAGGATTCTGCAAACAACATCTGCATGAGCGTGTGGGTTGTGTAACTCGTGAAGTTAGTGTAAGTGACTGCCATGAACTGCTGAGCAGAGCTGATCAGGGCTGCTCTGCCAGGGGGAGGCTTTGCAGCCTGTGGGATACACAGCCAGGCTGTGCCCTTCCCAGGAGAGAAAAAGGGCACCATCATTTACTGGAGTGACCCTGGGAAGATTTCCCTTTCCTCGCCAGGATTTCTTTGGCCCTCAGTGTGATTAGTGGCACTTCTCTGCTGAAATTATCACTCCTGTGATGAGCAGAAAATTACTGATTTGGAGGCACTGGACCAATCTAGTACCTGCCTTGTGGGATGACCTGGAGAGGGACAATGTACTGGAGCCAGGGGATTTTGGAGGATGCATAGGAGGCCCCAGCTCCTGACTGACAGCACATCTTGCTGCTGATCTGCTCAGCCTCTGAGAAGTCCAGTAACATCTCTGCTAATGAAAGAAAGGTGCAAGGTGCTCCTCCTGCAGCCCATGAATGTGATGTGATGCTGTACAGGAAGGCAGTGCAGGCAGGAGACTGGAGCCCTGTGACTCAAGTGCAATTAGTTCTCTGGAGCATCATGCCACTGCCCAGGAGCAAAAAGTTGAATTTTGGAGCTGTAAAGAGAATAACACTTTGCTTCCTTCCCCCTGGCAACAAGTATATGCTATCAACCATTTTAGCTGAGGCCAGACCCACTTTCCTGTCCTTCACCCAAGTTTAGTGCAGTCAATATTAAAATAATTATTTTAAAGCAGCACTTGACAGTTTATTTTTGTAAAAAGGCTGCTGGTTTTGTTTTTTTTTTTGTTTGTTTCTCATGCCAGTGCTTAAGTTCATTTTCTAAATTACTGTCAAAACCAATGCAAAGCCAGTCACTAGGCTGCTTCTAGACAGGTACTAGGACTATCCTTGTTTGTTGTTTATGCTAACCTTTGACTAAAGGTTGGCTCATTTTCAATATCTGAATCTTTTCAAAGAAAACAGTCAGTAATGTGAAAATAACTAAACCACACACCTGAAAATGACTGAAATATCATGTGATGTGTCAAACTTTAGTTGGGTTAAGCCAGGCATTTAGAGTAATCCTTCTTTACCCCTCTTAAATATCACGTAGGTAAGTCATGACAGCTCACTCAATGCCAGGAAAAGCTTGCATTATCCTCAAGGATGAATTCAGGACCTCAGGAAGCTACCAAGTCAAATGAAAAACAGAGACAACAGGCAATGGCTTAGCAGCTTAAGCCATATGCCACAGATCAGTCTAGCCATAATTTCAAATGCCAGAAGGATCATTACCAAGCTAATGCAGATCTATTGAGTGCTTGGCTATTTACTACAGGCAGAACAATCCTCTGAGTTAAATCCTGAGAAATTAGATCCTTTGGGGGTTTAATGGCTATTAAAAATCACAGGATATTTTCATAAGGGGCGGAGTTTATCAGTCTTATGCCTTTAACCAAATTAGCCCTTCCTCCCACAAATACACTTGCAGTTCCTTATTGCAAAAGGAAGATGGGAGAGGAACAGAGGTTGAAACTCTCCAGTGATGTGCTCTGTCTTGCAAGAGCCGTGCTCCTGTCATCACTGCAACTCGAAGGCACTGTGGGTTTTTGCGGTGAAAACCTCAGAATGTTGTTCCTTGATTTCCTGTACCAGTGGCTGGGCTACACCCTGAATTCTTGTTCTGCATTTAGGACTAATCACAGGTCACGTCTTGAAAATTCAATTCTCTTTGTGTCCCCAGCACTTGGCATCCCACTCCAGCAGTGTCTGTAATGGGAAAGCTGGGCTGACCTGGCCTCTAGCTCTCATGGAAGTTTTGCCAAGCAAAGATGACTTGTGAGCGTTAACACTTGCTTGTAGACACTGGGGTTTGTATTATCATCATTAGCTCACTAGAACAAGGGCTGGTCAGGAATCAAACCCCTCTGTAATCTAATTGTAAAACAAAAGATAAAGGACAAAAGTTGGTGCAGGAGCAATGGGGACTGTATTGGTGAGTTTTCCACGAACTGCAAAAAACTGAGTTTGCACTGGTATGAATAAAAGGGTTTGTAGGAACCACTACAGAAACAGAGCATTAGAAGGCAAGCAACGGGATAATTCCATGGGTGGTTTAGAGGAAACCTCACTTGCATGCAAAAAATGCCATGGGAGATAGTGCAGAAGTGTTTGAGAATTATGTGGAAGGCTGATGGAAAACCGTGTGACAGATTAATCACAGAGAGCCACCATTTGCACAGAGAATGAAGGATGTTACCCTGCTGAGGGATGGGAGAATTGGGTTTCTTCAGCCTGGAGAGGAGGTGGCTTTGGGATAACCTGATTGTGGCCTTCCAGTAGCTGAAAAGAGCCTGCAATAAAGATGGAGAGAGACAATTTATGGGGGTCTGGAGTGACAGGACAGGAGGTAATGGCTTAAGATTGACAGAGGGCAGGGTTAGAGCAGATATTAGAAAGAAATTCTTAACTCTGAGGGTGGGGAGGCCCTGGCAAAGATTGCCCAGGGAAGTTGTGACTCCCCCATCCCTGGAAGTGTCCAAGACCAGGCTGGACACTGGGGTTTGGAGCACCCTAGGACAGTGGAATGTGTCTCTGTCCATGGCAGAGGTTGGATCTAGGTGATATTTAAGGTCCTCTCCAAAACAAACCATTCCAGCATTCTGCGATTCTCTGAGTCTTTGATGGGATGCAAATGTGAGGAGAAGGACTGGGATTCAGGTCCAGACCCAGACACCTGAATATGGGCAATCTGGGAAGAACACAAAAGAAAGCCAGGATAATAATGAAGGTATGGCTGTGATTACCACAGTGTGGATGCTTCACTTCTGAAAGACTGCAGATCAAGGCTGCCTGCTATTGTATATTCACAGAAAAAATCTCTTGGCTTGATGAAAAGATACTCAGTGAAATGTGATCCCTACCCTTAAAATCTGAGCATCCCTGTATTATGAGTTATTGCTGTTCTCTGTTTCCATCTGTCAGGGGTAGTCCTTCAGCATTCCCAGTGACTGAGAGCTGCTGGTGCTGGGAGGCAGGCACTGGTCCAGGGTAGAGCTCTTCAACATCCTTCTATGAAACTCTGGCAAGTCTCAGAGATTCTAAGTGTCTTTCCCAAACTTGGATTATATCTAGCAGTAGGTGCCAGATCTCCTAAATCACTGTTCTTTAGAAATCAGCTGATAACATTCTTATGGCTTTGTTTTAATGATCTGTTATTTAAAATGGAATGATGTTGGAAAATTGTCAGAATACTTGAAAACAGCCAGTGAAGTTACATTTCATGGATCATATATTTTAAATTCATTTTGTATTTTAGATTTTTATTGAGATAGTTCACCCCAGTAAAGAAAAACTGAATTTGGCCTTTCTCTTTCAGCTTAAGCTTGTGGTGAGGAACGCAATGTTTAAATACTGAGTTTGGAATAACTCTGCCTGAACAAATAATAAAACAGAAGAACAGTTTTATCTGTCAGATAAAAACCTTGGAGCATTTTGTGAAGAATATTTGAAAGATCAAAACATTACAGGTTTCTCACCAACGCTGGGAATTGAAAAGTAAACAGAATTACCTAGAGATCTGACTGAAAGAAAATAAATTCTAAGGAAAAAAAATCCTCCTAAATACATTGTTCTCTCTCCAGTGTTATATTAAACCAAAAATTACACTGGTGCTGAACAAGTGATTTATATCAGTGCAAAACAAAATAGTTTCAACAAAGATGAAGGAGAGCTTTTATGTTTAAAGTACCATTGCCAGCAAAAGGCTTCAGAGCATTTTCCATTTTTAATTACTTCAGCAGCATGCAGAGCAACAAAACACAAGTTTGAACTATCTTGCATGGATTCTAAAATGTCAAAACCTGATGACTGATATAATAGATGGTGCCTACATGGCTGAAAAGCCTAAGGAAGCAATCCTTTATTCCAGAGATTCCAGATTAAATCCTATCCAGCTTGAAACTCAGTGAAAATTGCAATGTAATGGATTTTCAGCCTGAAATGAGTTGGTTTGCAATGAAGATCCTCTTGGAGATACAACCAAAGATTTGAATCAACATGACAGTTTCCTGTCCTTATGGAGCAGACTAGATGACTGGTTAAGATTAGATATATAACTTTTAGGTGGCTGGAATATGAGATAAATCCCACCCTCCCTTGCCTCTTTCTTCATCTCCTGCACTGAGCACCATTCATCTTTACAACAGCACCATTGGAGGCACCCAGTGCAGAAATACTTTTTAAGCTCAGTTGGCAGAGGAGTGGAGGGGAACTTCCACTGTGTTACTAAAGCATCAGCTGGTGTTGAATGTCCTGTTTGAATTTGATCTTTTCCTTCAGCCACCCCACAAGCCTTTCATCCCCATTGATTTTTATGTTTTCCCTTGTCTAAGGAAACCCACACTGGGTTTGGACTTCCAATGGGTCAACGCCTCAGGTGTTCCCACCTGGAGGAAAAAAATGTTTTCAGGACTAGGTTAAATTATGATGTGGGAAAGGAGCATAGGATCATGGGGTTTATTTGATCATTCATATTAGCTGTACCTGTCTTTGCAGGACACCTTCAGCAAGCAGGTACATTTTAACAGATAAAAAGGCAAAATATTATGTTAATCTCGTGCTCTGGCATGCCTTACCAGCAAATCAGCTGGAATTTGGTGTTTCCATTACTCAGCAGTTGAGACTTTCTTCATTTGTGGGTGCAGTACGGGTGGGAAACTAAGCTTTAAATAATGACGGGCTGTGAATCAAGACCCCCTAGCACACAAATGTAACCTGTCTTGGTGCTCCCCCGTGGGAGGAGAGGTCAAGCAATATTTTGCTGCTGGGGAAGGCGGAGAATACTCTTCTGTGGGAGGATCAGACCCATCTTGCCTTGATCCAGCATGCTTATACTGGATCAGTGTATGCTGGGCTTGCACAATCTCTGCAGCCTCCCAAGTGAATTGCAGCCTTGTACTCACTTTAGAGCCATCTATTACTCCCCACTGTGTATGTTCCTACCTAAAAATCCATAACAGGTCTTGCATCGAATCAATGCTCCCAGTCAACTTGTATCTAAACAAATTGAATGAAGCTGAGAGCTCTGTAGATCCTCTTATTTATCCCATGACAAGCAGAGAGACTCCCAGTTCTTCTCCTCCTGACAACTTTGTCAATAAAATCTGCAGATTGCACAATATAAAGTTGCTTTATAATTCATCTCCTTGACAATAACCGAACCTTTGAACAGGAATGCTTTATGTGGTTATCACAAGAACAGTGCTCAAATGGAGGCTGCACCAGTAAAGTGCAAAAATATATTTTTTCTCCTCTTGTACCGTCACATTTCAAGCAATTTTTTTGATGTACTGAAAAAAAGATCAGATTTTATTTTAGAGAAGAGTTTTTGTTTGACTGGCAATTATGTCATAAGTAGCAATCATAGGACTTATTAGATCATATATTCCACTTCCCTTCCATTACAGGATTGTTTTTCAGACCTGAGCTCTAATTTCATTATTTCAAAAGGACAAAATATCAGACCTACAGAAAGTAATGTAATTGCTGCAGTAGTTTCCTTCAAAGGACATTTTTAGGCAGTACCCACGAAACTGCTGTCAAATAAACTGCAAGTGGAAATATGGCAAGTAGATTTCTGTTTGATTGAGTTTGAGGTGATATCAGCTCACCTATCTGCCCTAATTTATGAGGATGTAGTAGGAGATGTTTTAAAAGTTATGCTGTTTAAGTCTGTTGTATAAATACTCAGCCATGTTTTAAAATAAAAGATAGGATTTTCAAAGACAAATGAAGCACTACTTCTGAAGTTTCATTCATTTTAGTAGAAAGATCTATGTCAAAATCCTTGCCTTAGGATTTAGGTTGGTAGATTGCATGTTTAAGCAGTGATCTCAATTTAATCTAAAAGTAGGCACCCAAAGTTGAATTAGATTCACATTCTGAGTATTCTATTTGTTTGTCTTTGAGAAGAATTCAATTGATTTTTTATTTCAAATTCGAACTTTAATTCTTATCTTGAGAATAATTTAAACAAAACTGACTATGAAGGAACGAAGACAATTTTAGGTAACAGGACAGAGTCCTCCATCTCCAGTTAAACACTTAGCTAAAGGTTCAGGAAAATGAAAAAATGCCTGGGAGTTAATGTCAGTGATACTGATACAGTGGCATGATAGTTTACATGTCACTGCTCTTCAGGCAAGGACACTATGAGGTTTTACCAAACATAAACTGAGATAAATAATGTTTCCTCATTTTACAGATATGTGAGGAATGCTGAGAAGTGTCAGGTGACTTGACTGGCTTCTGTGACTGTTTGCAAAAGATGGAAAAAATTACTTACTCACTTCCAACTTCTCTGGGTTTTTAAAAGTATGTCTGCCTTAGTGGAGGGGCTGAGGTTCATAGATTATATGGACCCTGCCAGTTCAGCAGAGCCATTTGCACATGATACAAAATATGCAGCAGAGCAACTCTGGCCTGGTGGGGTTTGTGTTTCAGTGGGACCAGTCTGTTCTTCAAATGTGTCATTATCCTTTTCAAGGAAGTTTAGTTTTACTCTTGAATCAGCTCACATTGTTAATGTGCTCATCAGCCAACTCAGGATATACAGACAGCTGCAAGGAATCTAATTAACATTTGACTACAGAAGAAGAAATTGCAATCTACTGTACTATTTAATCTGCCAGTAACGGTCTGGATTAGAAATGGCTTCTGAATTTCCCTGTAGCTTTTCCCCTGTTTTAGTATAACAGAATCATAGCTATTAGAGGTGGAAAAAAACCATTAATTTAGCTTGGCCATCTAGCATTGCTGCTCTTTTTACCCTTTGGATGACCCTAAGAAAATCTCTTTCTCTATGTTTGCATCCATCAAACACCTGCAGATTGTTATCCTCTGTATCTTTAGTCATCATTTACTTAGGCTGCAGTAATTCATGCAATAATTCCCAACAAATCCAAACTTCCATTATTTTTCCAGTGCTGGTTTGTCCTTACAAACAGCATTCCAACATTATCTCCATCATGGTAAACAGTGCTCTTACCATCTAGAAGAAATACCTGTGTCTTACATTAAAATCTATCTCCTATTTACTTTAAGGTCATGATTAGTGTATTAGTGTATTAGTGAAAGAAAGATTCAAAGACACTCCACAATTTATTTTTTTTTGTGAGAGAAGAATTTCTGTAATTTCTATAGGATAACTGTTCTCTAATGCATAGAAGATAGGGCTAAAGTAGTATGAAGCACATAGTAATTGAAAAGGAGAAGCTTTTTCAAATTAATCGGAATGTTTAGAGGATTTTTCTTTCTAAACAAATAGAAACAACAAATTGTTTGGATCAGAGAGAGCGATTGTGTTGACAGCAGACATACGAATGATACTGTTTTTACAGATGGACTGGTGAGAATCAAATTGAAGCTATTGATCTGTAGTTGTGTAGGATCCTGCTAAACAGCAAGCTTTGAGGGCTTTGCCATTAGCAGCATAGGTCATTTCACCAACTTGGAAAGGCAACACTCTCTGTTTCTATCATACACACTCCACTGCTAGCGCAACAGAAGATGCCTAGACTTCAAAAATGTCAAGAGTCCTTCTGCAGAGATGGGAATAATCCTTTGCAGATATAATTAAAAGCCTTTTCCCTCAACAGGCACAGGCAGAAAAGATAAGTCTTCTGAGGCAATATGTCAGCAGCCTGGAAAAATTCTAAGTTAACTTTTAACTTCAGTAGTCTTGCGTCTTCTGTTTAGTGGAGACTGAACAGAGGGTGAAAAGAGTAGGATGTAAATCCTACAGTCCAGTGGTAAGTCCTCAGGTCTCAAATTGATTAGTGCCTTTGGAAGAGAGCAGAGAGAAGCACAGATCTTTCTTAAGCAGGAAATTTTGGGTCTTCTCTCCCTAGAGCCTGTGTTGCAAGTTCTCATTAGTGTCCAATGTCCTTGGGAATCTGAGCTGGTGGAAGCAAGGCAAAGGCTTATTTATCATGATGGCTGCTGGTGGGACTGGGACCACCACCACCTGATCAGCTGGGAGCACATAATTGTAGCCAGTGGCAGCAGGAGACTGCAGCAAGTGTGAAAAGAAATACTTGGACTCTCTCTCTCTCGCCCCCCCCTTATTTCTTTCTTTTCTTTATTTCTTAAGTATATGATTCATGAAATTAATTTGTTGTTACAGGAAGGATGGTTTTATCAGCTGAAACACATTTCTTTCTTGTTTGCTTTGATATTATCAGACCTGAGTAGAAGGATCACGTTCCAATATGACATCCATGGTCTGATGCTAGATAAGGGCAAAGCATTTGAACATTTGTAATCAGATTCCCCCATATGCAGAGTAACATTTCCCTTATCGAGGAATGGAAAAGTAATTGAGGCATCTGATTTCAAAACTTGCAAATATACCCCATCTGCCTCCAAGTCACTGGGAAGAAGAATGTGTTAACCTTAAACAAACTTTAGATCAAATTATTTCATCCCATGCTTACATTCTATAATGTTCTCATCTAGAAATGATCTAAGTTGCACTTAAGCAGTTTTTTTCTTCATGTGTAGGTTATTCTTATTAATTTTTGCTGTTTCAGTGAGGAAAAAAAAGCCTACAGTTGTAACATCTCATGTATGACAAAACAAAATCTAGAGGAAATTAATTCATTTAGACAAAATAGAGGGAAATCCGAATTTATCTATATATTTGTTAATGAGAAAGAAGTCATAAAATTTCAGTCTAGAAAAAATCAATTTCAGGAAGACAGCAACAGTCTATTGTAGTTACATTCCTAGTTTTGTGCTGTTGTCAACAGAGTGGCATTGTCAGAAAGGCTGGCAAAACACCTTGTGCTCACAGAGGAACATATATCCATACTTCTGAGTTTTTTCCACAATTCTGATGCTGAGAGATGACCTTCTCCTGCCATCTGAGCTCAGCCATGGCAAGAGACAACTTTTACTAGTGATATTTGGTGCAAATGGCAGCTGTAGTGGAGCTGCCAATATAAAAATTTGCTGAAGCTCAGCACAGATTTAGCTGTTGCTGAAAATAATGCTAAACCTGTATTAAGGAGTGGGTATGAAAAGGTTTTCATAATTACTATGTTCACATGTATTATTTAACGGCTGTGACTTAAAAATGGCCAGATTCTTGTTAATTAGTTTATCACCAGTGATTGGGTGTAATGGTGTTTTAAACAAAGTCTGTGTAATAGACAGACTTGAACATACAGACGTTAATGCAATAAGAGTCTTTATCCTAGAGCAACTTATAGTATGAAATGGCCCTAAATTAGGAATGAAATAGATTTCAAGCCTTTTTAAACTGTAAAAGAGATATAATGAGGACATAATGTGGGTCAAAGTTGGTCCAAGAGCAGACAGAGATAGCCAAAACACTGTTCGTGGTTGTTTCAGATACCACAGGAGAGCTCTCAACAGCCATAAACAGCTTTCGATTCAGAACTGGATGGAGCTTGTATGAGACCACACTTCCACACATTTTACTGCAAATTGGTTTTAAAAAAGCAAACAGCCCTTAACTACAGTGTACTGCAGAACTCCATTAGAATGCCTTTTTAGCAAGGTTATGAATTTTCAGTAATTGCTGTGGTAATCCATATTTAGCATCTGCAGGATTACTTTTAATCAGCTTTGAGGATATGATTTGACACCATTCTTTTTATGCTTCACCATTTTACTGGTTAGACTGTGAAAAAAATCCATCATTTGCTGACTTAATTTAAAGCCAATAACAGTAAAACTGAGGGTAAGAGGGAGGAGGGAGATTTGGTTACCAGCAAAAGATGAGGAAAATGGCCACATGCTGTTCTTAAAAAAGCACTCATTGGATCAAAAATTGTGGTGATAAAAAGATACTGTTTTCTGCCATAAGAATTTTCCTCCACAGATCTCAAGACCTTTGTGCATTAAGAGTCAAGAGTAGCATGCATTCTGCATATTTCTACATATTTTTGTGTAGCTCTTAAAAGCAGCACCTCTGCACATGTGTGTTGTATATATTATTTCATTACAGCTGCCTTCCTTCTTTGGCTGATGCTTTTATCAGAGTTACTTTCTCCAGGGGATATTTTGGGGGTTTGCCTAGACAATGGATATACAGAGGGCACATGGTTTTTTGGTGGGCCTGGCAGGCCTAGGTTAATGATTGGACTCAGCCTCAGAAGGCCTTTCCAACCTTAATGATTCTCTCATTTCATGATCAGAGAGTTTCCAGCCGAGTCATCCTTGCCTTATGCCTTGGTGGGTGGGTTTCACTCTGTTCCCTCAGCAGTGGAAAGTTGCCAATGTGACGTGGTCACAGCAGTGAAGTGAGTCCTCAAGGCTTGCTAAACACAAGGTCAGCAAATCCCAATTAAAATCAGGGAGGAATAGAGTACTTTCATGATGCTTGGGTTTGGTTTTTTTTTTTTTTTTTTTTTTTTTAAATCACAGTGTTTGATAAAATATAAGAAGTGTTTTAATCTATTTACAAATCTACCCAAGATATTTTACTATGCACAAACTCAAATGGCCCCCTCCAAGGCTCTCCTTGTGTTTAGTGAAAAGATAATTGAGCTTAATGATTGCAAGAAATTACAAGAAAATCTGCAGTATTGTCAGAAAAATATCTTTCCTTCTCTTCAGCAAGGACAGTAAATCCATAACAGAGCAAACATCCAGTGTTCAACAGCCAGCCTTCCTCGACCCTTACATCAAGGTCTGAGAAAGCAGTTCAAAGAATTAGTGTCTGTTTCATGCTGTTCTTGTAACAGGATCATCTCCACTAGCAACAGGAATGGCAATATTCTCATTTTACAGAGGCTGCTTTGTAGCCATTGGATGGGAACAACTTTATGATAACTGCAGCAGCCTGGGAGGGAGAATGTGAAGCTAATTTTTAGCTTAAGGCATTGAGTCCAGCAAGATATCTGCATGCAGTGCCCTGTGAATTGAAAATGCGTAAGTTTTGAGGCAGGCTCTGATTTTAGTTCACAGTCTCTGATTTTTATTAATGTCGTCAGTCTGTCTGAGAAGTACAAATGATTTTAAAGATACATATTCAAGGAGTTCTTCAATGCGACCTCATCTAAATTTCTTATAAGATTTAGGAAATGTCCTCCAAATTTGAATGTCTCCTTTAATCCGCATTGTTCCCGAGGCTTTTTTCTCCCCCACCAGCCTATAAATGAAGAACACAGAGTGTTTTTCCTCTTCTTAATGTTGGTCAGAAGTTAACAGCTGACCCCAATGCCTCTCAGATTCTCCTGGTAGTAATGCAGCAGCCATTAATTTCACTCAGAGCCAGATTATTCTTCAAACCAGACAATAAAAGGCTTCTAACTTGGCAAAACCCATTGAGATAAATAAAATCCAGTTGTCCCATGGCCAGGACGAGAAGACAATTTAATGGGAGTTGAAAATGTTCTGGATCTCACTGGTGAGGCCGGCAAGGCAGGGAGCCCTGCTGCCACCTCCTATCGTGCCTGTCCCATGTTCTCCTTGTGGGAACATCCAGTCCTACTGCTGCCTGCACAGGACTTCCCTAGAATCCCATCACATATGGAGCCACGCCAGGGTCTAGAGTTCTGTCAGGCTTGGGGCTGTGACCACTTCCCTGGGAAGCCTGTGACTGTGCATAATCACCCTCTGGGTGAAAAAACTTTTCCTAAGACCCAACCTAAACCTCTCCTGATTCAGCTTCAAGTCATACCCTTGGGTCCAGCCACTGGTCATCAGAGAGAAGAATTTAGTGCTGCCCATTGTCATCTTCCACTCACAAGGAAGTTGTAGGCAGCTACAAGGTCTCCCCTCAGTTTTCTCTTCTCCAGGCTGAACAGAATGAGTGCCCTCAGCTGCTCCTGGTGTGGTTTCTCCTCAAGGCCCTCACATTTTCATGTCTCTCACAGTGCTCTCTTCTCACAAGACCTTGAGGCTTCAGTGAGGGAATGGAGGTCAGGACACAGGGTGTGCAGAGTGAGAGCTGAAAGCTGGTGAATTTTTGCAGCAGGGCAGAGGATGGCTGGCAGTCCTCAGCTCCACAGTGGAGCAAAGAAAGGCTTCTGAGGATGCTTGCAAGGCAAAGAGCAAGAGCCAATTGTGCCTGGGAAGTCCTAGAGATGAGAGAGGTTAAAATATGTGAGTCTGCATGCAGAGAGGTGAGTCAGAGGGGACATGTAGAAGACATAAAACCTGAAAGCTGTAAGACCATAGAATCACAGAACAGTTTATGTTGGAAGAAACCCTAAAGATCGTCTCATTCCACTTCCCCTGCCATGGGCAGGCTCACCTTCCACTAGACCACGCCACTCCAAGCCCCATCCAACCTGGCCTTCAACCCTTCCAAGGCTGGGGCATCCCAGTGTGGTGCAGTTCTGTAGCATTTTAGAATGGGTCATCTGGGGAAAACATTGTTCAAATGGGAGATGTGGTCCAGGGAACAGTACAGCAGGGAGTAGTACTGATATTTTGCAAATGGGTTCTCAAAGACACATGTGATTCTGGTGTCACCCAGCAATGCAGTGCCACCAAACTGTGTCTGGGTGTTAGAGGATGCTGAGGGGGCTTGGGAGGAAGAGTGGAGCTTTTCATATAGAGAGAAGAAGGGAAGGGATGGGTTACAGCGAGGATGAAAGAAGTGAACAGCATTCAAGACAAAAATTCAACCTTTTAGAGGACTTCAGGCTTCAGCAAGCAGCTTAAGCACAAACTCAGCTTCAGGAATGCAAGTGGCATCAGTAAAGTCTGTGGGCTGAGTTCTCATTTCCAGCAAGCACTGTTTTGGTAGGTTTGGAAGGTTAAAACCCTAATAGGTAAAAATGCCATTTTATAATTTAAAAGAGGACTTCATGTAAGTAAGAACGAAATCCAAGTGGATTTGGCCAGTGCTGCTGGATTGGAGCCTTCAGTGCAGGCTGGTCACAAAAATGTCTGTTGTTCAGATTCCTGTGCTCATTTTTCTCCAGGAAAGCTGTGCAATTTTCATGCACAAGCCTGCATCTTCATTCAGCAGCACTGCAGGGCTGTGCTGAGCTATCTGCATTGATCTGGTAAATGAAAGGCCCCTTGCTGGCAGCGAAGCACAAACTCCCTGAGCCCTGAAGCAAATTGGAACAAGACAACTCAGACAAGCAGTGGCAGTGTCGTGCTATGTGCAGTTGTATGCTTATAACCTAGATGTGCATGTGTGTAAAAGTATTTGGTCAGAAAACATCCAATATCTACAGTCTCCCAACTTTAAGGTATTTTAGGTGATTTTTTTTTTTTCAAAATTCAAATGTTTTCAAAGGCAGAAAATTGGTGGTACTACAGATCAAATATATGCTTGCCTATGTATGTATAAAAATGTAACCTTCAGAAACCCTGAGAAGTGAATGACATCCTTAAACACAGACTAGTGGCCAAGAAAAATGTTTGTGTATGGGGCTGAGAAGTGTGCAGAATAAAGTTTTTCATCAAATCATGGAAATCAGAGATAAAAAAGACCCATTAGAATAATCCTGGCTATTCTCTTGGCACTGAGATGCAGGAGAGCAGGAAAAGAAGCAAATGAACAAAAAAAGCATTAAAGCTATGAAATGTCTGCTATGAAATGTATATTTTTTCAGAAATCACAGTGCAAACAGAAGTCCTGCGACAGCCACTGCACATTATGTTGTTTGAAACCCGTCAAAACTGATATAAAGAAAGAAAAAATACTTTGGAGCTTTCTTTAAAATGCCTTGGGCTTTTCTTTTCTCACATAACAAGTTTTCCATAAACCGTAATGTTGCGCCTTTTTTGTCTTGTTCCCAAAGTTGAGTGATTAAAAACAAAAAAAAAAAAAAAAAAAATAAAAAAAAAAAAAAAAAAGGGGAGAGATAATTACCATGACACTGACGCAGCAGTTTATATATTAAAGAATCCAGTGGTTCTTACAAAAACCTTGGCAAGGGTATGTAAATCTGTATTGATGAGTGCTCTGCCAGTGCCAATGGATTGGCCAAAGAGGAAGATGAAGCAGAGGTGAAGTGAATACGAAGGCCAGCTGGTGACCCAGTGGACAAACCAGGATATAATTCAGGAGTTTAGCCAATTTTTTTTTGTGTTTCCAGGCCTGGTCTTTTTCCCACGTAGCCCTGGAGGGAGTAACTGAAGACACCAGCTCTTTGTAACCACTGAAGCAGAGCAATTCTGCAGCCTGGGTACACCTGTACTGGCTGCTAAAATCACTGCAGTCATCGCTAATTAAGCTTGGCACAGTGCTTGCTGCTTGTAATATATCCTTGTAATAGATATAGCATTGAACATTTTGAAGTGGCAGCTGAAAAGGTTTTAACAGTGTCCACTTTGGATTAAAGGTCTACGTTTTCTTGGAGGTTTTTTTATTTCCTGGCTAATTTGAGTTATTGTTTTATTTTTTGTTTGGTTTTGGTCTTTTTTTAATTGTTGGCAGTGGAACTATTGACTTTTAGAGAGAAGGATGGGGATTTTTTTGGTGACTGTAATGATTTTATCCCATTTGCCTTCATTTAATTTGGAAATGGAAAGCATATCTTTAATGCTAATTAGGCAGCACATTGCTTAGTCTTCCTGTCCTCATGTAAATAACAATTAGCAATAATTTAGCAGTTGTACACTCTGGCATCTTCTAAACCATACCATTGTATACCATTCCAAATTTCTTTGCATTAATTAGGATCATAAACCAATCAGCACTAATTAAGAAGAAAATAAGTATAATAACAAATGAAACAACACTAGTGATTTGTATCTGTTCAGTAGTTCTCCACAGTTTATCAAATAGTTGTAATGTGTAGGAACTTCTTCTAATTGAAACTAATTATGAGCTTTCCCCTGCTACTTTGAGCCTCGTGTTCAAATCCCACGAAGCTCATTAAACAAGTAACAAAGCTGGAATCTTTAGTACATATTGTAACTTGGTTCACGTTAATTAGCACCACGTTTTGGAGGCAGTAAGAGGCCGTTCAGCACCAAATGCTATCTAAAGGGACATCAGAAAAAGACTTTTTGCAGACCCGAGAGGCTCCACCGAGAACTGAGCCAGGTATCATCAGATTCAGCTGAAATGCCACACACACACACCCTCTATGCTAAATATGGTACTTTTGCAATTCAGCCCATTTTTACCTTGTCTTAATCCCTGTTGTTATTTGGAGCAAACATCTGGGGAAACTTAAAAACTACAGTCATTACCTCTGAAGGTCATTCCTGTCTGTTGGTGACTGTGTCACACAATGTAGCATACATTTTCCAAAGCTGTTTTGGGTGTCATTAGCACCGTTTCACTTTCAAAAGCAGGAAGCAATCTCCACGCCAGCATCTTTGCCAGTCCCAGGCCTGTTTAACAGACTGAGATTGCTACATGATGTTTATGTGTTAATGACACTAAAAATATGATGGTAGGTACAGTTTCCATTCAGTTGCATGTAGCAATTTCAAGGCAGGCAGTCAGTGAGTGTTGAATACAGTGGAAGAAATCCACAGACATCTGGTTTTGTGTCTTTTTGCTACAAATTCACCTCATTTTAAGCAGTTTTCAGTTCAATCTTACAAGACAGTCACAGACTGGTCTTACAAGTGATTGCTGCCTTGCTGCTGTGTTGCCACTCTCCATCTTCATGGATGAAGACACGCATGACCTGATCTTATTGGAAAATCTTGTATGCCCTGAAACCAAACTGAATTGGAACAAATCATGGTCTAGTTTGTGCTTACACGGCCTCCCTTTCCAGCTGACACTGTTTCGAGATCACTAATTAATTTACTAATTAATTAAAACACCCTACAAGTGACACAGTAACTCTGACATCTTGGGTTCTTTGTAGGACCCTCTGGCTTTTCAGCTCTGTGTGTGCAGACTGTCAAGAGATCTCTGACTCCCCCACCATCCTCTACCTGCTTAGGGCTGTGAGCCTGGCCTAAAGCCATGCACAGGACTGCCATCCTTATTACCCAGGCTTTCTTCCTGCCTGTCAAGGCCATACCTGGGTGGTTTGCAGACAGGACAGCTGAGGTTCAGGTCCAGTGGTAACTGGAAATGAGAAACAGATCCCATTTTGGACAAAACAGAAAATGTCTCTGTGTAAATCAGGAGGAAAGATGTGCCACTGCCCTCTCCCCCTTCTGCATTTCCAAACAAGCTGTTTTCATTGAATGATTACTATAATTTGAGGTAGTGTTCAAATGAGTAGTGAGAAAAAGACCACAAAGGTTCATTGCAATCTTCTCTGATGAAAAAAGAGACCACATGTAGGTTACAAAATGCTGAAAAAAGCATATGATCCAAAATTATTCAAAACTAAACAGCTCAAGCACTTCTTCGTGAAGCTGAATCCAGTGATGGCAACATCCCTATCCCCTGTTATGTGTGAGAGCCAAGTAGGGGATGAGCATTGGTTGGTTTCTCTGACATGAACAATGAGTAGGACTTCCTCTTCTGAGAAATCAAAGCCTCAGTTGCACCAGGGAAGGTTTAGATTGCATCTTAGGAACAATTTCTGCATTCTGAAAGGGTGTTAAAGCATTTCAACAGGCTGCCCAGGGAAGTGGTGGAGTCATCATTCCTGAAAGTGTGACTTGTAGCTGTGGCTTCAGGGAGCATGGGTTAGTGGTGGGCTTGGCAGTGCTGAGTTAATGACTGGACTCCATCCTCTTAGGGGATCTTTTCCAACCCAAATGCTACTGTGATTCCATCTTTAAGTAAAAAGCCTTTGGTGATCTGGATGTTGGGGAAGCAATGTGATGGGAAGAGTCTCCAAGGTGTCTCCAAGGTTGAAAACTCAGCTTCTCCTAATGTCCCCCTCCAAAACACAAAGGGAGCACAGCTGATGTTGCACTTTTGAGTGTTTTTGAGGGAGAAACAGAATAAAACATCTTCAGCTGCCCATGTTTGTTTTTCCCTTTCAAGAACCTGGGGAGGTTATACAGAGGAAATTGTCTACAGCTAGCTCTCCCTCTCTCCACTGAGAGAACTGAAAGCTTCAGGTTACATAAAAATTAACATAAACTACTCTATTTCTTGTGACACGCCTTTAAAGAAAGAAAACAGACCATGGTTTTTTTAGGAATATATCAAAATAGCCTAGCAACTGAAGCAGCTGGTCCTTCAGTAAACCTCCTAGAGCCTGCTGCTGGTCCAAGTACCATTCTACACATTAAGTTTCTTTATCTGAAAGAGAATGTTTTCCAAAAAAACCCCACCAAAAAACCCCCAAACCCCCCCCTGCCAATAAACCAAACCCCCCTCAAAACCCAAAACAAAACAAAAACAATCCCCCCCCAAAAAATACCAAAAAAACCTACCCTGAAGCTTAATTTGGTGTTTCTGATAGCAAGTATGTATGACTAAAATGGAGTAATAGAAATAATTAACTAAATAATTAATAAGTTTAAAGAAAAATGAAATATCAATGGCATTCACAGTATATTGGCTTAACTGAAAGTGCACCTAAAGGAACAGGTAGGGGAAATTAGAGGAATTTGGCTGTACAGTCCTTGTGTCGTGGAAAGCAGGCAAAACAGGAGTCACCAGGACATTTTTTCTTCTAATAGAATTGTTTATCTACACACCTTTCAACAATTCCTAATTATGATCTAGTTAAGAAGTGTCTAAAACAACTGGGGAATGCTGATACTGAAGCCTCTTTCAGAGGCCCTGTGAGGTTTGACTCAGTAAAATCCTTAAGCTGTTTTTCAGTCTTTGTCTGAAAAACATGAAATAACAAAAAAAATGAAGTGATTTGCCACACCTGTCTTCTGTGACAGTGACCCAGGCAGAAAGGTTTGTGAATGTTAAAATCACTGAGGGAAAACCTGGCGCATCATGAAGACAGTTTTTGTTTTTGTTTTGATCTGAGCTGGAAGGGGTTAAAATTATAGGGAGTCTTACCTCCTATAGAAAAGGAGAGGGAGAAAAGGAGAAAGAAAAGGAAAGAGAATTAATGCACCAAAAAATAAGACTTCTTTTTCTTTTGTGGAAAGGATTGGCTTCTGATTTCAATTATTTCTGAGTTGTAAACATTTTCAGGGACAAGGAATTCCTTTGCATACACATATTGCTATTTGCAAAAACCAGGCCCAGTCCAATGGAATTTTGTTTTTGTCTCAGAAGAGTCATTTTATTCATCTGCAGGATTTTATTTAATACTCTGATATTAATGACAGCAAGAAATTAAACAGTTGTTTCACTCATTTTTCTTCTTTTCAGTGTGTGTCTTTCTTCCCACCACCCCTCTCAACCCCCGTATCTTTATAATTATGTTTTAAGACCTTAAATGTTTCCAAAGGTAGTGCCAGATTTAAAATAGTGGTTGTTATTACAACGTGTGGGTGGCTTTACCCTCTCTATTTGCAGCCTCCAGCTTTTATCTGCCTTGTTTCAATCCTCCTGCTATAACAGAGGCATCCAAAAAAAAAATCAACTCATTTAGGGGAAAAGCAGCTTGACTCCTTTTATGATGATTATGATTATTTTAGACTGAAGTGAGTCCCCTTTAGCAGGTAAAACAAAAAAGAAAAATGAAGGGAAAAGCTTTGAAAGCTTAAATTTTGATGCAATAAATCAATCAAGCATTCAGCCCTTGTCTCCCAGGCTCATTTCCATCTCACCTCCCTGCCTGCAAGGATGTTACTCCATGGTGGTGATGAGAATCAGGTCCTCTTTCTGCACCCAGCATGTTTAAAGAAGAAAGACATTTTTGCAGCCTGTTGTGGCATATCCCAGGCCCTTGTCTTTTCTGCTGCCTACAGGGAATGTGAGGCACAAACCACACATTCAGCAGGCTCAGGGTAGGGCAAAGGGGTAACAGACTGTCTCATCCCTGTTGTACATTTGTAGCTGGTGTGGGTGAGAGCTGTGCACAATTTCAAGTGAAAGGCTGTAGCATTCTGGATAATTCACTTGCATTACACATTGCTGCTGATGCCACAGGTGATGGCCTGCAGCACCCAAAATGCAGCACTGTGCAGGTGGACCCAAACCCAGAACTACTGGCCAAATCAGCCCAGCATGGGCTGTGAACGGTGGATGAGGAAGGAATTAGTGCAGCAGTGACATCATTCATCCAAAAGAATCCACTTAAAGTTGGGCTGAGTTGCCCCTTAAACTCTGTTGGCTGTAATGGCTAGTTTCTGATACTGATACTGATACTCAGATATCAGTGTTTCCACTAAACTGTGCTCAGTCTAATGAGTCCCAGTTCTTGGGAACAGGGAACAAGAGATGTTTCCAAGTCAGGTCTGTCCTCTCTGGGTGATAAATGTGGTGCTGGCAGGCTGCTCACCGTAGCACTACAACTTTCTCAGCTGGCAGAAAGTTCTCTTTCCCTTAGTCTGCCTTTGAGTGCTGGCAGTGGTCTGAGACTGTCCTGGGAGCTGGGAGGTTTGGGTGCCCCAGAGAGAGAGGATGGGTTAAACTCACATTTCCCATTTTTCTGGGTAAATGCTGTAATATCAGGAATAGGCTTCCTGTGTGTTCATAGGGGGATATAAGCTGACCAGATAGGCACCAAACAGGCTTCGAAATGGGCAAAAGAGTTGAAGGATGGGTCAAAATTGAGTTTTTCCTCCCATTTTCTCCAGATAATGAGTACTGGGGGGGAGGAGTGGAGTCAAATCTCAAAGATTCTTTTCTTGGGACCCAACAAGGTATGGCAGAGGTACCAGGCAGTGTGGGAGCACCAGGTCCTACACAGCATCTGAGGGTGGGGATCCGTGTCACCATTCCAACACACCTTTCCTGGCCCAATCTCAGGGGTTTTCCTGGAGAGAGATCCTACAGAAAGAGCCAAACATCACTAAAGCATTGTCTTTGGCACGCCTTGCTGCAGGAGGGAAACCAACGCACAGGAACAGAGTGATTTGCTCCAGGAGCAGAGATATCCCAGAGCTTCAGCAAAACCCCTGGAGCAGCTAGGGGCTTCCTATTCTTTTCTTGAGCTGTTAATGTGATTCTTTGTAGTCATTGCAGTTTCCCCTATAGCTGAGTGAAGAGTGCCATAAAAGTTTAGCGTTATCTGTCTGCCTGCTCTCCTGATTATCTCTGCTCCTATATGACCACTGTTGACTCATTATTGGCATGGCACTGATCTGAACTTTGAGTTTATTGTGCTGTGGGAACACAGTAGCTATCCAATAACGTAGTTATTTCAGCAGGCACCCTTTCTTCTATAAGATAAGAAGACAGTTGTATCTGTTTAGTGCTATCATAAAGTCGTGTTGCTTTCTCAATAAAAAGGAGTCTCTGCTTGCTGTTAAATGGAGAGAGAGCAGCATAGCTTTGAATCCAGGGTTTGGATGAACCCAGCTCCTGTTTAATGAACCGTTGGCTTGCACTTTGGATGTATCTGTTGATCCTTTAATCAGAAAAACTTTACTGAAATCAGGAGGCTTCCTGATACGTTACAAATTCTGAAAACAAGTCAACCACAAGGCTGTAATCTCAGGTTCTTTTCCTCGCCCTCCCATTATCTGTAGGGCGACAAAGTGCTTGTGTTGCTTCAATCCTGATTGCTTCAAAACTCTTTGAAACATGGAAATGTGGTTTCAACTCACAGCTATGCAGTCCAAGTCTGCCTTTGGCATTATATCTTCAGCTGTTTGTGATCCAAATAATTAGGCATATCAGGCTGGACTGGGAATAATATATTAGATATATTGTAACCCTTTCCCTCTGCTGTAGTAGGTGGCAATTCTCCACCAGTGGCTTTAAAGTGCAAGAGCTGTTTCTCCCAACATTTTTTGTGGAAGCAAATATTTGAGCTAAAGACACTTGATTTTTGCAACTAGAGGTTATGGTTGGTTATGATTACATTTTCTGTCTCAAAAGCCATCAGTATATTCTAAATACATGTAAGTAAATGCTCAAATGAGAAGAAAAGTGCCTGGGAAAGTCTGTGTACCACCCAGAACAGAGGATACAGGCTGTAAAGAAATTACGTAAAAAAATATAGAAAAAAGAAAAAAAAAGAAAAAACAGCAAAAAACAGAAAAACCAAAACCCAATAAGGAATCCATATTGTATCATTTAAGTCCTTTATACACAAAATTGTCTGGCATCCTGCTGAGATCCCTAACTTGAGTTTGGTCTCTGAACCCCCTACTAGTCTATTAAAAAGAGAAGGAATATTTGCAAAGACTGGGCAAAAGCATGCAGCTGTGCTAATGTTTAGAGATTCTCATAACTCAGATTCTGGCTTAGCAGCATCTGTAAAATTAACAGCTTCGAGTTCGGTTCATCTGTAGGAACAGGGAGGCTGCTGAACACATGGGGTCTTAGCATAATCTTAACACTTGTTTGTGGAGAGATCACACAGAGAGCTGCATATGGCTGGGTTTAAGCTGCTCCTGGGGTGCTGAGGGCATTTCTGATGAGCAGGGGTTGGTATTAAGATCAGTGTGGCTTAGGATATGGAGATGCTGTGAACTTTTTGGAGTGCCACAGCCTGTTTGTTCGGCTGGTTCTGAGATCCTGAGGGACCTGGCCATCTGCAGCAGCCTCGGGCATTCCTCTGGTGCTGGCCTGTTTCTTTGTAGGTCTCCCATCAGCAGAAATCATATGGCAGGAGAAAAGAAAAAAAAAAAAAAAAGGCCTCAGCATTTTGTGATTTCCAGAGAATAACTTTGCCGGTTGCTATGTGCTCGTCATTGCAGATTCTGCCCTGCATTTGTGGTGAGAAATGGGAGACTTGGTGACTTCCTCGGGATGAACTTGTGGAGGAGGGCAAAGCTACCCTTGTGACTTTTCATTTCTAGTTTGGGATTAGAGGGCACTATTTTTTGCTCTTTCCCCCTGCCTGTTTATCTACCTGTCTGTTCTCACATCCACGCCTCTCCCATTGTCTGCTCACTGCAGTCATGGTGGCCCATTTTTGATCTATTTAAATCCCAACAATATCTCAACTGCAGGCTGTGTCACATTATTGTCAGCTCAGTGGAGTAGTATCTATGTTTACTAGAAGGCAGCAAAAAATTTCAGTGCTCCACAGCTCCAGGAACTCAGATCCTGCTTGTTAGGAGGGAGTTACCATTTGCCCTCTCCCTCTGATGCTTTGCAGTGAATGCTGTTTCTCACACCACTTCAGTGAATCTCTAATGGATGAAAAGAGGACAGAAGAACACCTAATTTGCACCTTACAACCTATTTTTTCCCCCTGTTGTACAGGGGCCAAGGACAATGCTTCTCTTCTGCCTTTCTCATATAGTTCATGCATGTCTACTTTCTCCAAACCAAACTTTGGAAGACAAAAGGATGACAGAAAGACTGACAGAAAGACCTCAACTAAATTTCCAGGGATGCTTTTTTTCTCTGATTAGTTTTCCAGGAAGTTTTCAAAGGAACGGTGCCAGAGCCATCCTTAGCCCAGACAATTTGGGGCTTCTGTTGAAGCAGGTGCAGAGCCAACGTGGCCACCTCCAACATGCATGCCTTGCCTTTGGCAAGTGTTTGTTGACCAGGCCAGCTGGAAGATCCATTAGCCCTGCTGGATGAATCATGGGCTCTGACCCTCAGTGCCACAAAATATGTTGGGATGCTGTGCATGTGCTATCTTTCTAATCCCCCTCCCTTCTCAGCCAACATGCAGCCTCAGTGTCTTAATTTAAAAACTTAGTGGCAGCACATCTATGCCCAAACACTTTCCTCTATCCCTGCCTCTACTGGAGGACAATAACATTTATTTGGTGAGAAAAACTTTTTTTAAAATATTAATTATTGCTATGTCCACAGTGGTAAATTAGCTGCTTAGCTGGTAAGTAGGAAGAGGCAAATTTCTGGAGAGAACGTAACGCATAAGACCAAGGTCAGATAAAAAGTGGAGCTGAACTGCTCATTCATTTGCCAAGGCCAGTAAGAGAAATTAGAGCCCTAATTCTTGAAGCCAGCAAAACCAGTGCTGAAGAGAGCCACAGAGACTGAAAAGAGGTCAGTGAGTAATGCGTGTTGGAGCCAGGACAAGGGAGTGCCTGCAGAGAAAGACAAACAACAGTGATAATGTGGGCAATACTGCTGAGCTGGCTTCAGCACAAACCACCCTAAAAGGCTGTCACTCTGAATGGGGCTGTGCCAGGGGCAGACCATTCCTCCTGCTTCCTCCAGCATCTTCCCAGCCACAGGAGCAGGTCTGCTGTCACTGCAGCAAGTGCCCCGCAGCCTGACCATTATTATTAAAGGTCTTATCCTCATACATGGAGCAGGGTTAGACAATCTAGGCTAACACTAATGTACAGCCTGGAAGGGTGCTCATCACAGCTGTGAAGAGCTCTTTCCACAGCTAAGCCATACTGTACAAAAAGGAGCTATGTAACATATTTACTTAGAGCAAGGGTCGTGTTCCATCCTACTTAAGGCACTCATTCATCTGTCCCTGGAGGCGATCACAAGCCTGTGGCAGAAGGACCAGTGAGACGACCCCTCAGAAGGCTTTCAGAAAAAGATTTCAGATAAGCTCTGACCTGACATCAGCTTTCAACAACTCTTTATTTTTGTATTATATACATGTGTGTATATTCACATATGTTTATTCATCTATTGATATCCATATGCAGAAACAACCTTTTAACAGTGACTAGTGCCTCACTTGGCCAGTTGAGGGTCCTTTAAAAACCCTTTTCTGCAGATGCTTGGAAGCTTGAAAGAACTCTTCTTTTGAATGGAGCTCACACAGCACTGTCCTTTCCACATCAGAAGACGTTTTTTAAGCCCTCCCCTTCTGTACCCAAAACTAAATTAATCTAACATCAGGAGAGGCTTGTAGAAGGAAAACCTATCAGACTTTGAAATAGTGCTCCCTAGGGGAGCTGGGGAAGCCCAGTCATTTAAGGCTGAATGAATTGACCTATTCTGGGACAGCTGGAAGGATGGGCTAGCTGAGCTAATATGGCTTTTCCATTTCTAATATATCTGACCTAAACTTGGACAGTCGAGACCCACCAACGCAGGCAGACGTGCTTTCAAGGAACACACCAGAAAATGAGGAACAGCAATTTTAGTAGGCAGACAAGTCATAACCGCAGGATCCCTGGACATTGAGTTGTGGCTTTTTGTCTTCCTCCCTCTCCAACTTTTGTGCTAAGTCACTTTGCCCTCCAAAAGCAGAAAAGACTCAGGACTCCTGCTCCTGGACTGATGCAATCTAGTTTAGGAACTTGGGAAACAGTTGAAGGAAGGAGGAGACTGTGGAAGGAACACTGAAGGAAAAATGTACTGGAAGATCAATGTTCGCCTTGTTATGGTTTGGGTTTTAAGTAGCTGACAAATATCACTCTGAGAAGGAAAAATAAACTTCGAGTTGGAAACACACATATTCATGTTCAGACATAACTTGTTTTTTCCTCCCACATCACATGGCCTGTGGAGTCTAAGTAAACAAAGTGTTACTTAATTTTCATAGTAATTGTTGAGGATATGCATGATTTTAAGAGTGGGTAGATATGTGTACGTATATTTATATACAGAGAGAGATGTATACTATTTTTCATTTCAGTTTCTGTGAACCAAATTCTTTGAGGAATATCTATTGCAACAGTTTCATCATCCTCCCCATGTGTTGGGCTTGGAAAAGAAACTAAGTACACAAAATTCTGTTAGGTTAACTGCTGGAATGAGATGGAATTCTTTCAGGGAAAAAAATAAGTGCTGTAAGATTACTGCAACAAGCAATTACACAGACACTCACCCATCAAAAGCTGCATCTTGAGCAGAGATCCAGTATCAGAGATTTGGCATAATAACCCTTCAATACAAGTCAGTCAAGGATTGCAGGAATGATAAGGAGTGAGAAAGATGTTCTTAGGGGAAAGCTACTTTTTTGTAGACTGGAACCTGATTTATCCCTAGCAATGTTTAATGCTGGTCACAGCCTGTATTCTCTACCTCATTTCCTATAGGGCAAAAGAGCAAGGGGATGTGAAATGTGGGAAATGAACTGAAAATCTCAATAATTGCTCCCTTTGGAGACAAGTGAAGACCAGTCAGTCCTGGAGTGTGGTTTTACTCTAAGAAACAAAATCCAGGCTGAAGGATAAGAATAGCCCCTGGAAAGTCCTTAGGGAGGCGTAGTAAGGTGTTCATCTAAGAGTTTTTAAACTATGTTCTGGATGTAGGGAGTGACATCAGTCACACTGGATGAGACCAGCCTACACATCACTCAAAATCTGCAAAAGTCCATTTTTTGAGTTGCTGAGCTCAAAAGTCATTGTGTACATACCTTCTCTGTAACCACATGTTTGGGGCTATCAAAACCCCATAAACACAAAACTTCAGTGTTGATTAACTTCAGCACTGATTGCTTCCACAGCCTCCAAGCAAAACATTCACTGAGTCATCCTCTTTCTCCTGAATTATCTTCTGGAAACATGATCCCAATGTTCTAACAATACTGTAACACCCCAAAAGATTCTAATGCTCTCAGACATCAGCAATTTGGGGAATGACTCAATTTTTCTCAATATTTACAAATATGAAATAGTTTCCATTGTGTTCACCTTGTTGTTTCATGTATTTGCAGGGACCAGTAAGTTATTTTTTCTCATCCCCAACAGAAGAAGTCTTCATCCTGCCTTTTTTTTGTTGTTTGTTTTGTTTTCTTGGGGTGTTTTTTATTTTTTTTTAAGACATCTGACATGCACTCATCACCCATTTTGTGGAGTTTCCACTTTTAAGAAAAATGTGTTGCAATGAAATTACAAGCTGTTATGGCTGCAGTAGCTGGCAGGATTTGTCTGTGTGGCTTCTCTCTTCCCATAATCTTTCATGCTGGTCAGAACAGGATGCTCAGATTACCACCCAGACTTCCCTTGCAATCTTTGTCCAGTTGTTTTTAATACAGTAAGATTCAGACAAAAAAGGAAATTCCCTCATGGCTCTTGCTTTGCATGTAGCCACAGCTCCTCTGCTTTAGACTGTGTTGTTTGTTATTCTTGTGAGCTTGTTGAATGCCTCTTTCAGGGGAAAGTAAGGGCAACAATTTTCTACCACAAGCCTCCACTGAATCTACTGGGAGATATTCAACAGTTAGGAAGTTCAGGTCCCTAAGCAGCAATTAATGTCTCCCTAGCCTATGAGGAGCTCTCCTTCAGGGCTCACCTATTAGCTCTTCTACACAAGCCTCACAAGCCCAGGTTTTCCTTTGTCCTTTTTTTTTCCTTTTTCTTTTTTTCCCTTATTTTTTTTCTTTTGTGTGTGTGTGTGATTTGTCACATGCTTAGTTAAGTGAAGCCCCATAATTACCTGGAAGAAATGCCACGAGGGAGTGAGGGCTGTGACTCATGTTGTTAGAGATTCAGTGGATCCTGCATCTTTCTCAGAGGCTGGGCCAGGTCAGTGCCCTGGGTTGCTGGGATGACTCACACTGAGAATAACGCTCCATCTTCCGCCAGGGTCTCACTCAGTAGTAAAGACTGCTTCATCTGGGATGAGAGAGGGCAATGACAAGTGGAGAGGTCAGTAATTATAGCTCCTTGTGGAGAGGAGTCAATGGTATCTCCGTCCTGAGATACATATCTCCAAGGTGAGTCACAAGCTCTGACCATGCCCATCAGGCACTTTCAATTAGCTGGCATCAATCTACCTAAATGTACCAGTGAAAAGACAAATCCTTTCTGCTTAGACTAGAGGAGTTGCTGCCCTGGCTGGGAGAGAGTGCAGACACAGGTTGTACAACTGCCCATCCACCTTCTCCAAGCAAAAGTATTGTTTTGGTGTGGGATTAGCAGTGCTGGTTAATGGTTGGAGTTGATGAACTTAGAGGATTTTTCCAATCCTAGTGATTCCCTGATTCTGTGCTAGGATCACAGACCATCCCAAAGAGCTGGTGAAGAGGTGTGGTGTGTGCAGCCCAGCTGTTCTGTACATGACACCTTCAGGTTACGGACATACTAAAATGCTCTAAAAAATTCCAATTTCATTGAAGGAAGCAATGGAAATACACGTTTTTGCTGTGGTGATGAAGATCTGAAATATGGTTCAAGAGCATTTACTTTCCCAGTCTCATTTTTTAAGGTCCCTGCCTGTCTTCCCTGTAGCCCATAAAGCAGATTTGTTTGTGGCAAACAGAGAGTAATGTGCTCATAGAGAACACAGAGGCTTAAGCAGCTTTCCTTGATGGCCTTTGATTCACTGAAATTTGCCCTGGGAAACACTGCAGTGGTGGTTGATCTACTCCATCCCTCCTCCCGGTGCTGTATATTTCCCATATCATATTCCTCAATATTCCTTCTGGCAGATGTGCCAAAAGGGCGGCAATAAAAGCGCATTTGTGCGGCCAAGAGTTCATCGCCTCCGCTCTGGAACGGCGAAAAACCAACATTCAATAATTCTGCTTTGCAAGCCGTTGTTATTTTGATAACACTTGAAGCGAGCAGCAGAAATACCGAGCAGCCCCCGGGCAGGGGGGGGGATCAGCCAGGACAGTGTCTTTCCTGCAACTGGAGGTCTCTGGAAAACAAGGGCGGGTTTGAGGCTGGATGCCTTGGGAATCAATAGATGATTGTTTGCACGTGGGGGCCACAAAGCGCTGCCGCAGTTGAGGGTCAGTTGCTCTCACAGTCACAAACTGCATTTTTCGGAGGCCTGCCGCATGCCTGTTTCTATTTGCAGGGCGGGAAATAGCGTGCCACACAAGTGGTCTGCAAGCTCCCTGCTTTTCCTTAAAGGAAAATATATGTGCTGAGGGGAGAGGGAATTAGCAGGGAGCTGGCACTGCATTTCAAGGCCCGTGCTTTTACTTTTAAACTATGTCCGGCAAAGTCCTGCTCAGCCTTAATAAATATGTTTCTCTAGCCAATCTTTGAAGCCATGCCTGGAGATTTAGCTTCATAGCTCTTACTCCATTTAGTGGAAATCTTTCAGCTAAAATACACATCCATCAAATTGACAAAATAGATGTTTATATTATATTACATTACATTATGCTATTTTATTTTGTATTTGGACCAATCCAAAGCACACTGCAGTCAATAGAAATCCAGTGAAGGCTTTATGGACACTGTACCATGGTATAATGAAAAATGTCTTTGTTAAACACATTCCAGTAGTCAGATGGGCTAATATTTAGACAACATTTCCTTGCCTACCCTGAATTCCTCCCTGTCAACACAAGCAAGGACTTATACTCTGTGTTTTGGTTTGAAGGGGTTTTTTGGTTTGGTGGTTTTTTGGTTTTGTTTTTGGGGTTTTTTTTGGGTTGGTTTGTTGTTGTTGGGTATTTTGGGGTTTCTTTGGGTTTTGGAGTTTTCTCCTTTTTTTTTTGTTTTGTTCGGGTTTTTGGTTGTTTTTGTTTGTTTGTCTTTTTTGGTTGTTTTTCAGTGCTACTTTTACAAAATAAAGCTGTTGAGACACATGTTCTGATGTGAAAAAAACATGCAGCAACCAAGACGCTTTCAGCAGCCCACTAGGTAGTCAACAATATGCAGGTGGGGACAACAGACAGGGGAAATAGAGAGCTGCAGGCTATAGGTGCCCCGTATGAGAAGGGTAAATGACGTCCCTTTTCCCTCTTTTCACTATATTTTATTTAGTATATTTGAGGATCAGGTCATTAAAATAGTTATCAATAGCTGCCCATTTTACTATGTAGAATGAACTTCAGGGATGCTGAAGGCCCTCAGTGCTGTCCTCCATGGAGCAAATCCCTCATTTATTCCGCAGTCCCTTTGATACCACCTCGTGCCAGTGTCCCCCTGCTATAATGGCGATGTTCCCCTAAGATCTCTGGAGAGGACCTCCAATTGCTGTTTGTGTCTCCAAATTCACTAATTGGAAAACGAAAAATTATTTAGGGAATTAAACATTCTGTCTTCATCCCAGAAGTATGACTGGTATAATACAGAAACTCTGACTTTAAGATACACAGTGTTTGACTCCCCATTAAAACTCAAGAGAAACCATGAGACAAAATCAATGGGATTGCTTAGTCTCACCCTCTAGAAATAGGGATCATGTTTCTCACCTCCAGGGGTTCTGGGTAACCACATCTGTTAATATATATTAAAAAAACCCTTTGCACTGCTCTAGCAAATGGCATTATGAGACACATGCAAAGCTGTCATTAACCTCTGGGATTTAGATCAAACAGGAGCTCGGTCTGAACCACCACTGGATGCTGTTTCCCAAAACCAGACCCAGAGCAGGGAAGTTTAGCAAAGCAAACCCCAGCCTCACCTCTCACCTCTCTCTCTGTGCCCGTGCCCTCTGGCAGCAGGAGCTCCCCAGGTGGGCTTGGGGGAGCTGTGCTGAGCTGTTCTCAGCCACAAGCCACTCCCGCATCCCTTTAATGTGCTGTGGCTCCTTCGTGGCCCCTGCACGCTTTCCCTGTGCAGCTAAATACATCAAACAGGCAGGGAGAGACCTGGGAATGCTCAGGGCTCCATCAGCCTTTCAGTGGCATCAAGAGGACACATACTGAGGGCCTTTGCTGCTGCACCACGCCTGCACTGCCCTCCTCGCTGCTCTCCCTGCCTCAGCTATTCCATATTCATTCCAATTTGAAGAAATTCCTTCATCGAAGTCATGCAGCCCTGTTTCCAAGTCTGTTCTGTTCCTTTGTGCTGAGGCTGCTTCCTCTGCAACAGACTCCAGTAAGTCTTGGAAAAAGACCTTTTGGATTTTATGGCATGTAAATAAAACACATATAGAAGGACTGAGGAAAGCTAGGGCTGCACTCAACTAATAAATAAGACTATTATTGTTTCTATGTCTGACCCAAAAAACAGCAAATAGCCTTTGCATATTTTTGTTTAAGAGACACCATATCTTCTCTAGAGCAAGCAATTTTATTTCATTTTCAAATAGCATACTGTTTTTGTCAGCTCTGTGGCCAATATAAGATGGTTTATGCTCCTGTTACAGACAGGGGAAACTGAGGCAGGAGAGAGTAGACCAACTTGCCAAAATGTCTGTACAACATTACTCATCAAAACTCCATCCTTTAGCCACCTGGGTCGCCAAGGTTGCTCCTACTGGCTGCTCCCAAGCATTCCACCAGAAAACACGGGCAAACATTTTGCATCTCCAAAAATCAGGCTGCTTGCGTAGTCTTGGGTGTAAGTGATGTATGAAATTGCTCTGTTTGATTTCTCAAGGCTCTTTACAAACAGTGGTGTCTCTGTCTTGCATTCCCTTACTGTGTTCAGCCTCTGAGCACCATCCAAAGCTTGAAGAAAGCAATAACATTGTTAATTTGCATTCATTAGTGCAACTAATAATTGAATAGGAGGATGTGATGAATTGAAAACATGGACTTGAAGCTGAAAGCAGTCATCCCAGCCCCTTGTGCTCCTCAGAGTTCTCTTAGAGCCAACACCAGAGCAGTCCACAGCCTTGCAAACTTGTCCTTTCCCTCCCACCCTGCTGCCAAGACATGGGACCCCCCTGTGCACAGCATTTTCTTGGCAACAGCCCCACATTGCCTGAACAAGAAAGTTCATGTTGGACTTTGGAGGACTATTCAAACACCTCCTGTTCTTGCAATACCTAACTAAATTCCTTCCTAAAAAAAAATCTCTACCAAAAAAAAAAAAAAAAAAAAAAAAATAAATACTCAGGCTTCCTAATTTTAAGCTGATGACGGTTTGTAAAATCAGTGGTGATAAAAATGGTTATCTATGTGCTGTTTCTGATAGTTTCCTTGTGGGAGTAGCTTGGAGCCTGCTCTGCCAGCACTTTTTTCTCACAGAATTGAATCCTGCAGGGTATTGCACGTTCTCTGAGTGCTGAAGTAAAACAATACTGAGGGTGTTAAGGACCTGATTGGAGCCCTTCACCACCTGGCAAGATCAATCTACAAGTCATGCTTCTCCCCTCCTAATAAAAATGGCTTTTTCGGAGGGAGAAAAAAAAATTCTTCCCAAAATATGTTATCTTTGAAAAACTTGAAAAACCAATCTGCCTTTGCAAGACAAGCTGTAATTGAATCCCAGCTGAATGCAGCTGCAAGTGGGGTGAGGTGCCAGTGTCATAAACAGCATCTGGAAAACCACAGAGGGCCGCAGAGCGCGGTTGCATAAGCTGAGGAGCTCTTTAAAATATATGCATGCATCTGTGTGTATGCGTGTGTGTGTGTGTGTGTGAGCACACAGGGGTATAAAAAAACCCAGAAAAAACTAAGCAGAGGGTTTGAGGCCAGCACAGCACGCGGAAAATGGCGACTGTGTGAGCCCTCAGCCTCCCAAACCCTCTGGCTCCTGGAGCATCCTGCGGCCGTGACCCTCCCGCATCTTTGTTCCTCCCCGCGCCCCGCTCCTGAGCGCCAGCCCGAGACTGTTTGCTCCTTCCCTCCATCTCTCTCCCAGGGATATGATTCACACGTTTTCAGATTTATTTGAGCAAAATGCAATAAATATGCCGCTTCAATTTTAACTGCTGGAATGTAGCCAGGGTTTTTAATGAATCTGGCCTGTGCGATTGAAGTGGTCCAGGATCTCAAAAGCTCTGGGCACTGTTAGATTATACACACACACATCCACACACACACATATATCTCCCCCCACCTCCCCTTCCCTTGGGGCTCTGTGAGTCACATGTGACTGCAGGTTTTTCAGATTCAGCTCTGGTTAAAATTAGCAAAAGCCTTTATTATTCAAGAAGAGGAAGGATTCCTATCACAGCTGCTGAGAACTGCCATATTTTTCTTGTATTTGCTGCATCGACCTATTATAATTTAGCTTTATCTGTTGTTCCTTGTTTCCCTAAAATATAGTAGCAGGGCTTGGTCCTGTCAACACTGAATTTTAATTACAAGTTCATGAAGATCACTGCATTAATCTGTAGCTGGACCATCATGGATTTTGTTTCTGTGCAACTGGCATCTCTACAGTTTCAATCATTTATAGTGATGTTTTTACAACATGGTCTGCTCTGAGCAAGGCACTAGTTTTGCAAGCTTCAACAAAAGATGTATTTCGAGCAGCTGTAAACACCTTGTTTTAGTAATCAGAGCAGGTGACAAAGGGCTTTCACACCAATATCTGAAAGCATATAACTCACATGTGGATGGATAAAGTCAACTACCAGATTCACTGAACTCACGAGCCGCATTCATCGAAAAGGAAAACAAAACAAGGAAAATGAGTTATGATATAGTAAATATGGCCCATGTCAACTCAGCAGGAAGGTTTTGGCCAGATCCCAGGAGACACAGGACCAAAATTGCCACGACCCGTGGGAACAGGCCTGCTCTGGTAGAAACACAGTGTCACTGCTGGAGCTCCTCTGTTCCTCGTGGGCCCAAACCGAAGCAGAGGCGCAGTGCCAGGGCCACATGGAAAAATCAGAGGATGTCAATCCTCCTGTGCCTCCATCTGCAGATAATTGGTTGAGCACTAAAATTCACAAGGAAAATTTTGTTTCAGAAAGATGATAAAGAGAACAAACAAAAGACAGGAAATTAAAATTTATGTAAACATAGTGGTTCCCAGAGCAACCATAAATGAGCCACAATGCATATATAGACGAAGGCATAAAAGTTAATACCATGTGCAGCAATACCATACACTACATGGGTACCCCTGGGACCATGTTACATTAGCTACGGGACCCATCATTTTGAATGGTTTGACTTTTACGCTTTTAGAGCCTCAAACACAACGTTGCAGCAACGCCAGGTGGGAATAGGGCATTTGCTGTTTATTTGTTTGTTTGCGTGGAAAGAGAAAGGACTGAGCAGAATGTGAGACGAGCCATAATTTTTCTCCCTTTGCATACCAGAGACAAAGGTTGCAGGCTTTGATCTCAGAGATATCTGAGTAGTTTTGCTGGGATATTCCTTCTCACTGATTCAGTACTCACAAAGTGAGATGGCAGGAGCAGAGAACAGCTGTCCTGTCGAGATAGGGCAGCCTCTGCTCAAACAATGTATTATAGCACAATATAAAGCACAAGGCTTTTCCCTAAGTAAATGTGGGAGTGCAGAAGGGATTGACTTAGCCATGTAAAGTGTCAGTCCTGAAATGCCTGGACTGCTTGGAAACATGCCTTCAGCTTGCTCTTCTATTTTTTGCAAGTGGTTATCCTGAGTTTGATTCTCTGCTCCCTCATGCAGTTGTTGACATCAGTAACATGGGTGTAAAATGTCACCCGATCAGAAGGCAGCCAGCATTCACCTTGCATTTGTATTCATGACTATACAAGGAAGAGGGCAGCACCAGGTCAGGCCCACTGAGATCCACAGAGATTACTTTGTCAATGTGGGATGTTTATGTTCTGATGGGGTGTTTTATAATCGACTCTTAAAACTCTGCCGCAGCCTATTTGTTCTGGTTTCATGGCAGGGCAGATCAGAACATAGCAACTGTTGTAGCTTTCCACTGTCGCTGCTTTTAATTTTTTTTTTTTTTTTTTTTTTTTTTTTAAGGCAAAGCATTGCATCTCCTACCCCTTCTTCTTTTTGTTGAAAATTTCGAAAACATAAAGCATTTGGTCTAGGATCAGACTTGGACTGACAAGTCTGCTCATCCACTGGTGCAGCACTAGTGCTTTCCCATGCCACACAGAAACCATGCCAGGGAGCAAGTGCCCCTCTTTCCTGTCTCACTCCAGTCCCAGCTCCTAGCCACACTGAGGCACCCACATACATCCATTACAAGACCCCCTAAGGGCACGCCCTACCTGTCCCCATCTGTGGTGGTTTGACCTTGGTCACCTGCCTTGCCCCTACTCAGCTGCGCTTTCACTCCCACTTTTCAATAGGACAGGGGGATTAAAAAAATAGTGAAAAACCTTGTAAAGATGGCAATTGAAAAAAAGTTAAAAGTCAGAATTTGCGCTGAAGGTTGTCCATCTGTGAAGATGACGTGATGAATGTGTAAGATCTCCAGAGAAAATGTGAGCTGCAGGAGGGAACAAATATGACACATGGTCTAGGTGCACTGCTGCAGTGAAACCTGGGCTTGCACCCCTTGGCCATCAGCACCACCTACTGACACCTTCATCTGCTGGGTACCTCTGTCCTGCTCCGTCCTGACAGTCTGAGACCAGGCTGTGTGGTGCCACCTGGAGATCTGCGCCATCTGTGATTCCATCCCTGTGCTCCAGAAGAGATGCATTGCTTGCACCCATCAGCAACAACCTTGAGATGAAGTCTGTGTTAGGCAGCTGGGTTGGGGAGCAGGAGTGTGGCACATAAAATCACAGAATCATTTGGATGGAAAAGCCCTCTAAGACCATGAGTGCAGCCCCTAGCACTGCCAAGGCCACCAGTGACCCATGTCCCCAGGTGCCACATCCACATGGCTTTTAAATCCCTCCAGGGATGGGGACTCCACCACTGCCCTGGGCAGCTTGTGCCTGGCTACTAGGCCTTGACAACCCTTTAAATGAAGGAATTTTTCCTGACATCCAATCCAAATCTCTCGAGGAACTTGAGGGCATTTCCTCTTGTTCTATCACCAAACTACATGACTTGCTGTTTAGGTGGTGGTGAGATTGTCTGTCTGCCACTCACACGCTGACTTCTGAACCTTTGTATGGGTTTGAACCAGCCAGTGTGGGTAAATCAGGGGCATTTAATTGTACTCAAGCACAGGCATCTAGCTCAAGTGGCATGACTCAACCTCAGGAGATGTCTCCTTCTCTTTGTTGATCATCTGAAATACTAAAATAGCTTAGACACTACTGAGTGATTTGAAAACGTATTGTGAGTTTCTGTATCCTATTCTATTTTTGTTCTTAACTCTTTTTCTTCCTTTCTCTCTCTACTGATGTGGCTCATTTCTCATTTTGTATGTCTATGTTACTTGTACAGTTGGCACCCCAGCCTTCACTGAAGCCAAATGCTTCATCTAATTAATAATAATAAAAAAGGAGAGAGATATACTCTTTGTACAAAAATTTAATTTTTTTCTAATTCCTGTTCAGTTGAAGCAGCTCATTTCTCTTGAAACACAATTGAAATGCCATTAGTATTTTCATTAGCATGATGACTGATGATACAAGGCAGGCAAGTAGATTTTGGGCCTAGGCTGATAAATGTCCATGACGTTTTTTTAAGTCTGTGCTAAACACTTCAGAAGTCACATGCCAAGTAGTTCCAGATCGTTTGGAAAAACAGAAGACCTTTTTTCCCCCCACTTTAACTCCTGGAATGAGAAACAGCCGCACAGCGATACAGAAATAGCACACCAAGCCCTGGAAATGCCCACCAGTTGCTCAACACTTTTTTTCCTCACTTAAACAGTTAATCTTCATAGATGAAGATATTTTACTCATGCGTCTTTGGCATTTCATGGGGGATTTTTTTCTATCTCAGAAGATTCACAGCTCTAGATGAAATGGCTCTTTTGTTTGTGGGAAGGAGAGAAATTCCTGTAGAGAAACCCAGCTTAAGACAAAACCATAACTTAGACTGCCTTGAGAGGCTTCTTTTTTTTTTTTTTTTTTACTGAGAGTTTGAGCTGGATTTAAGTGATACATGTGCATAAGTCATCATGATAGTTTTGCTTCCAGAGGATTTTACCAAAACTAAATGAGCTATGAAGAATGGATAAACAAGAGGGGAGAGGAAATGTTAAGCTTAGTTAGTTGTCTTATCATTCTGAGACATATTGCCTTTTTTGCTTTGAGATAGCTTCAAACACAGATGAAGCAAATTATGCACTTAGGAATGGCTTGTTCTTCTATCAGCTGGATAGACTATATTTATTTCATTGATTTCTTCTGTGCAGAACAGCAATTGTAGAGCTGGATCCTGTAAGTTCCTGTGGTTTTCTCCCACCTGCAATTTTAAATTGCTGATTTGACAGATTTATTATTAGTATTATTATTATTATTACTAATTTTTATGCTCTGTTTGTTGTATATAGAAATATATGCTTGCTTTTCTATAACACGAAGCCAAAAATCCTTGCCTTCCCTTGCGGCAGGGAAAAAAAATTCCTAATTTTCAGCCTGGGTGACATATCCATCCTAAAGGATCAGAGGACATTTCCTTGGTTTAAATTTCCTGCCCATACACCCTGATGCTTTGCATCACAGCCATTTTACCTCCTGCTTGGGGAAGAATTGACAGGACGTGTTTGTGCTGCTCCTTCACAGATGACAAGAGGATATTTACAGTGACGAGATATTTCCCTACCCACAGGAGACTTTGGGACAAGCAAGAATGAAGGCTCAGGACTTGATTCACTTGCCCACACATAGCTGTCAACTGACATTTGAGGTGCCTAGAATATCCTGCCTGGCCTCCAGCTGCTCTTGCAGGAGGGCAGAGGTCTTGTCTCAAGCCCTTTATCATATCTGCCAGCCTCCCTCGGATGTTTCAAATACCTCAGGGCATTTCAAATACAACCAGGTGCCTGCACAGACTTCAGACTCCTGGCCCAGAGATGCACCATCCACGTTCGAGCCTCTCCTTCTGAGTGGGAGGAATTTACGCTTGAGTGGTAATTTGGCCACAGAGCTTCAGGGGGAGGATGGCTGCTCTCACCCAAATCTGGATATCCACAGCACAGGATCGCTGCCTGAGTTAGATTTCTCTGCTTTCATTATGGTCAGTGAAAGTTTAGCTAGTGGAGCCTGGAGCATAAATAATCTTGCACAAAAGTAGGTCCCACTTTTTTCAGCTGAAACGCCCACTCCATTCTTCTGACTGCACTAATTTCATCTTTGTAGCCTTAAATACCTAGCTCTCGTGTAGAAACATGAGTTGCTGCCACCTAAAGTGAGATGAGCTCACTATTCCCTTTGTTATTAAAAGAAGGAGGGTGTTAAGTACAAATCCATAGATTTGTTTATGAAGAGAAAATTCAAAACACTGAATTTGATTGAGCTGTTTTCCTGGGCACCTGTCCCAGTATGAAAAAACAAGGCCTGAGTTCCTTTTTGCACCCAAACAGCTAAATAAAGTCCCTTTAGATTTCTTCTTTCCAGAATTCTATATTTTCTGCAAAACTTACAAGGCCAGCTTTTAAAAACAATCTTCTGAAACTGAGACCTATCCTCGTGTCAATCTGTACTGGGACACAGAGTCCTGAGAAAGGAAAGTACACTGTTAACCTAATTTTAGGCATAGAGGTTGGAGAGCTTGTGCTTGTCAGTTTCCTGACATTCGTTGTTTTTTCCATAGGGCTGTGACCTGACCAGAGTCTCAGTCAGGGCCAGAATTTGAGCAGATTCTGTCACTGTTCCATCTTTGCTTTTGTACAATAAAATTCTGCCACTCCAGGAAAGAAGTCATAATTTAAAAAAAAAAAAAAAAAATCTTTGCTTGCATAATCTTTGCTTCATCATGATGCTCTCTTGGAGAGGATGCTTAAAGGGAACATATTCCTACCCTGATCCACCAGTCTGTATTTTGTCTGCCTGGTGCTATAAAATAAGAGTATAAGGCTATAGGGAGAGCAGTTCACTCCTTGGAGAACCTAAAATACTCCGTTTTGGCTCCAGTAAATGTGAAAACTGAAGACAAGCTTGCACCAAAGACATGAAGAAAAGCCCTCTGCAAATTTGGAGTGACTCAAGCATAGATGTGCAACCTTAAAGTTGATAGCACAGCTCCAAATGTCAGTGGTTAAGAGCATTTAGACTTTTCCATGTATGCTCTTTCTTCTGGTTCTTGTCAATCTGCTTTTCACACATGTCTGTAATTAGTGATTTCCCTCCTCCAACTTCTTTCCAATCTATTCTTTGTCTCCTATTTCCATCAATTTCCCTGTTTCATTCCACTCTGCACTCTTCACCTCTTTAACCTTTTCTTCATCAGTCATATCCCTTCTCGTGTCTCTGCTCCATAGAGGCACTCTCTGACCTTATTATTCGTGGTCTCTCTGCCATCCTTCTTCCACTGTTATAGGAGGCAGTCTCCAGCAAGAATTTTAATGAAAAACACTCAGAGTAAAGTATTTCCTTCAGAATTTTCCTTTTAAAAGAATGCAAAACTGAAGATTTTACACTAAGGTTCCTATCAGAACAATAGTGTGTAAGTGGGTTTTTTAACTGGGTAAAAGCAAAAGGATGAAACTTTGAGGAAAATTCTGATTTTCCCATCTGACTGTCTTTTCTCCATTCATAGGAACACTGAGCTATAATAAAGGCAAATGTACTGTATTTGATAATTTTCACATACTTTATTAGTTTTCAAATTCTATTTAACTTATTTGTTGCTGGGTGGAATTGTCAATAATATTCAGAAGCTTACCTATACATCTGCTTAAACTGATCTCAGTTTTCATAATAAAGTCATTTACTGTAGTTTTCCATATGAAAGGTGAGAAAACACCCCTTATCTATTGATCTGAAATAAAGAAAAAAAAAGAAGAACAATAGATGCACTCCCAGTGTGCATTATTTTTCATCTCAGTTGCTGATAAAGAAAGCACTCATTTTATGATAAATCAGCATTAAAATGAGATGAATGGACTCAGATTTTAAAACAAAGCCAACATGAGACCTTCTAAAAATAAAAACTCCTCTGTTACAGTGGAGTTTTACCTCTTCTAGATGGAAGGGTCTATGGAGACTCCTATTAAGTGCTGAGATTTCACTTCAAATGCATGTCATACTCAGGGTATTTCTGATTGTACGAACTGTGGCGCAGCTTATTACAGATAAAGAAGAAAAATGAAATAGCTCTGCTGCCCTGCCCAGCAGGGAAAATGCTAACTTAGAAATCAGCAGCTTTGGATGCTTTTGTCAGCCCTGAGACTTTCTGACTATCCTCACCTCACCTGTCCCCAAGTATCTTTGTGGTTTCTTTGCCACCTTCACCTGCAGCTACAGTGAGCAGAGAGGTGTGGACCCCTTGGGGGATCAGCTCAGATATTACTGAACTAAGTTCCACGGTGGAGGAACCCCCTGGTTCTCTTCTCTTTTTTTTTTTGGGTCCAGATGGATTTCTGGGTTCACGCAACATCCCTGACACAGTTTACTTCTTTAATACAGACATCACCACAGGACTGCTTAAGTTGGTGTAGAGCAAATATAAAATTTATGTTAGCAAGAGAAATATATCAGCTGAATTAGTGCAGCAAGTATATATTTTCTTTTGCTAATGCATACACAGAGAGAACTAAGCCATTTCTGGAGGAACACTATGTTTCCTTAGTGAAGGTCTCAGCTAAACTTGTTCAGGAAGATTTTTGCTAATTATTTTGATAACTTCTCTTAGTTTTCATCACTTTTTGTACCATGGATGTGCCTGAAAAATGATTCCCATCATTACATGAGCCCAGCCCTTGTGCATCATTTGTCCTCCCCCCGCAGGCAACTTGACTCTTCTGGCTCTGCTTCATGCCAGCACTCTGCTACCAGAGCTGCCAGTGTCCCATTTAATCTGTGATAAATACAAACTGCTCCCAACCCTACTTGCCTAGGGGATATCAGCTCTATCTGCCACATTTAAAAATGATCATCCCTGTTGTTTAGAAAAACAACAACTCAGAATACCACCCTTGACTTTTCTCATTACTTACGGACTGAAATTTCCCCATCTGTCTTTCCTCAGCTGTGTTCTTGAGAAAGAAATCCTGTCTTCTGTTTTCTTTCTCCCCAGTGAGCAAATCCTCATCCACTGTGACAGCTCATCTTGGAATGACTACTTATTCTAGGTAGTTCCTTGCTCCTACCTGGACATCTTTTAATTTCTGCTTTCAGTTCACCCAATGGCTTTTCATGTTTTTTTTTTAAAAAGAGCCTTTGGTCTCACTTTTCCAGCTAAATATCCTCCCTCAAACAATGCTTTTTCATTTCACCTTTTTCACTGATTTTAATTTTTGTCCTATCCCCTCTGTGAGGGAATTTAGTGCTTCATCACTGCATATTAAATAATTCATTTGCTGAGATATTTAACAACAAATTTAATTTCTCCAACCCTGTCAGCTGCTGTCTGTCCCTCTTGATTCTGTCAGTCTGCAACAACTATAAACTCTAATTTTCTGTTCAAGTTTCAGCCTCTGAGCAGGAAGAGCTTTTAATTCTGAACCCTTTACCTTAAAATTCTGTTCACAAGGCCTGGGAACTCAGAGCCTTTGACTCTGAATTAGTCTTTTGACCCCTCAGGTTTTTTTTTTTTCATTAAATTTATTTATTGCTGTCACCCACATATAACTACTGTGTTATTCTACTTTGATCCAAATTCCACTAAAAATTCTAATTTCACACGTTCATTACTTCCTGGCATTGAAAAAAAAAAAAAATTAGTGTGTTCTTCCGTGATGTTTTGGAATCCCAGTCCTACTCTATTTGAAGGGCTGGGGGCCTGGGAAGGGCACACAGTGGAGCTGGAGGGGACAGGGCAGGAGCACTTTTACAGTCACCTTGTGTGACTGTCCTGTGCTGCCCTGGACTCTGAACTGCTCCCACAAGCTCCATGAAGTGGTCACCCTGGAATTCACTAAAGACTGAGCTTCCAGACACACAGACTTCATCTCCAGTGACTGGGGCTGCATGTCCCCTATCCCTCAGTCTCCTGACTCACCCTGGCAATATGCAGAGGAGGAAGAAGGTCTGTGCTTCTCCCTATATTAGTAAGGGAAAGAGAAAATCCGGTGCAAAATCAAAAGGCAAAGAAAAGCAAGACTGCATCTGCCAGGAAGTCTAATTCACCACAAATATGAAAAAGACAGGAGACTGTTTTTTTTTTAAAATTCAGGTTGCAGTTGATTGTCCTCTTAGGCTGCAGCACCAGGATCATGGGCAGCAGGCTGAAGTTGGGGATTCTCCATCTCTAGTCTCCTGTGATGAGAGCCCACCTTTAGTGATGTGTCCAGCTCTGGAGCTCCCAGCATTAGAAGGATATGGACCTCTTGGTACAAGTCCAAAGGAGGCCATAAAGGTGCTCAGAGGGCTGGAGCACCTCTTCTCTGGAGCCAGGCTGGGAGAGCTGGGGGTGCTCACCTGGAGAAGAGAAGGATCTAGGGGTACCTTAGAGGCCTTTCCAGTACCTAAAGAGGCTCTAAGAGAGCTGGAGAAGGATTTTGGAAAGGGCCTGTAGTGACAACACAAGGGTGGAATGGCCTCACACTGACAGAGCGCAGGGTAAGCTTAGATATAAGGAAGAAATCCTCACTTACTTTTTATGGCTGAGCAATGGAGTCTTGAGACTCATTCTGATGATGAGAAAAACAATGCTTTCTTACCCTGTTCTCCTGGGGTTTAACCCTTTCACTGATAATGCTGACAACTGCGTAGTTATCAAACACTGCACGCCATTGCACGCAGCTCCACACGGCATGAGACCCTCGTCCCCAATCTGGAAGGGGATCTGAAGCCTCCCCAGACAATCCCACCTCTGCACAGAGCCACACAGCTGCTCTGCTTGCTGAAGAGATGCCTTGCCAGGCTCCAGGTATTGCAGCAGTTGCCACTGTGCTCCCTGTCAGGAAACACAATTATCTTCATAAAGAAGTGAAGAGGAAGACTCACACTGCATTTCTCGAACACAGGCACAGAGATTCACCCAAGTAGAAAGGAATGGCAAGATGCATTTAACCTCATTAGTTTCAGTAGGGCTGACTTTGTGCAATCCATCAGTGTACAAATACATTAGGGGAACTAAACTATTTCCACATCTCATTTACATAATGGATGGGATGTGAAATGAGTCCTATGGAGGAGAAGTGCCCTGGAGGCACTAAAGTTTATCACAATATGTAAGAGTTCTTTTAGATCATTGCATTAAATTTCCACTAACAAGATAACAAATTAATTGTCTGCATTACTGTACTAACCCAAAGCGGATAAAGTGTATGATTTCAGCAGAGGAAGGCAGCTGTTTAAGACAGCTTGGTGGTTATAGAAGGAGGCAGGAGAGATTAGTGTGTCTCCCAGCATTTGTGTGCCATGATGCCAGCCCTCCTCCTGCCCCTTTAAGAAATCTGGCTCTTCTCTAATCTGATGTAGGACTTGAGCTTTATTAGTGAAGTGAGGGAGAATGAGTAAATCAACTGTATCAGACAAGCCTCAGGACATCTGGAAATTGATCATTCTGCAGAAATAAGCACTCTGTGTTTATTAGCTGGGAGTTCATCACTATCACTTCTTTTTATTCAATTCCTAAGAGATTTCAAAGCTATCATCATAGTATTAGCTCTTCTGACTGTGCTACTAGAGATAAAGATCAGATCTATCTAATGATGGCTTTCTCAGTCTCCCTCTTTCTTTCTCTAAAGCTATGCTGATTAAAAAAAAAAAAAAAGTAGGAAAATAGCTAGAATGAAATAAAGCAGAGTTCATCTCTTAAATTTTTGCCTGTTGGCAATGAGAGTAATTTTTTTGTATTATTATTCCACAGGCACTCGGTTTTATTCAGGGGGACACATTCTGCAAAATAGAAAATCCCTCCTAGAAAAGGTAGAATTTGAAGTTTTTAATGTGGTGGTGGAAAAGGGAGGAAGATAAAAGGACTTAAAGTCATAAAGCAGTGCTTTACATTGAAAGTACAGTTATTTTAAATGATAATACACGTCAAATAGAACCCAGGGAAATTACTTCCATAAGTTAGAAAGGTAATAATATTACTTTAAGAAGAATAATTACTTTCCTTAACTACATTTATCACATAGTAATTCAGTTCTCCCTTCTGGAATATGATGCAATGCCAAACTTTTGACTGATTTATTTAAAACCAGCCTTAAGAAAAGATTCACCAAGATACGAAGTTTCCTCTGGTTCTTTATTCCAAACAGAGGAGTTATCAAAATGCAAATACTCTGACTAACTGCATGTTTAGACGTGCATTCCTGTACAGCTGCATTGCACAGCTTCATTGTGCAGAGACACTGGCAGGAAAAAAAAAAAAACATCTGTAAGAGTTTTCCAATAACAATGGTCAGACGCATAAACAATTTAAGTATAGCTGTGGATTTCCAGAAATCTGTGGGGAGTACAAATCCAATCCAAGGAACTCTCTGAAGAAAAGTCTTCCCCAGCAGAGGCTTCACTGAGATAAATTTTTATCTGCTGATTTTCTCAGTTTTCCAATGGTAAATTAACATTTATTGTCTCTTTTGGACTGGCACTTTGAGTTCCAGCCTCATATGCATGTTGTGCTAGATTCTGTACACAGATTAAAGAAGAAAAGGTGCACATTGTCCAAGAATCTCTCTGTGCAAGTACACGATGAGAGAAAACAGATGAATGCAATAAGCAGGGTGATCATGATTTAACAGTAAAGAAGATAAGTAAATTAATCCATTTGTACAGAGCCCAGCATGATGCAGTTGGACCACATTGCTTGAAAAGTTAGCACTTAATAATAAAAACAACAATAATTACCAGGTCTTTAAAATGAATGTATTAATATCAGTTAGAGCTCATAAGTTGCTTAGCCAGTGAATGAAATGTGCTATAAATCTTTAAGGAAAGGCCAATTTCAAATCAGCATTGTCTTCCCTCCTACACAAGCTTTCTGCCAGTTTGCCCTTTACTAGAATCTTGCTCCTCCTGAATCGCATTTTTACTTATGACTACGGTGATTATTTCTTTATAATCATACCATCACTGTTTTAGGCTCTTGATAAACTCCTTCGTGTCTGCCTCTGCTTTTGAAGCTGTCCTTTCCCTGTGCCCTTTCTCATTATGTACATAATGATTGATTTCCTTCCTGCTTTGCTGCCCATTGTTCACTTGCATGTGCATGTGATGTCTGTACTATCAGTAGGACGCAGGGGATTTAAGGTATGGGTCTTTCATGGGATAAAAAGGGTTCTAAATTGAAGGAAATGCACAAAGATTAACAGATAGGTGTTAAACAAGGTCTGAATCAGGCCATGAGTGTACATCATAGAATCATGGAATGATTTGGATTGGAAAGAAGCTTAAATACCATCTTGTCTTAATCCTCCCTGCAATGGTCAGGCACACCTTCCACTATCCCAGGTTGTTCCAAGCCCTGTCCAACCTGGCCTTGGACACTGCCAGGGATGGGGCAGCCACAGCTGCTCTGGGCACCCTGTGCCAGGGCCTCCCCACCCTCACAGGGAAGTATTTCCATGTAATATCTAAAACTCCCCTTTTGGAATTTAAATCAGTTCCCTTTGTCCTATCACCATCTGGGTGTGCAAAAAAGTCACTCTTCAGACTTTTCTTGAAGCTCCCTTCAAGTAGTGGAAGAGGCTACATGGTCTCCCCAGAGCCTTCTCTTCTTCAGTCTGAAAAGCTCTCCTCTCTTCTCAGCCTGTCTCCATGGCAGAAATGCTCCAGTCCCCACAGAATCTTCTCTCTTTCTGCAGCAGTGCCAAAGGATAAAATATACTGATTCAACAAATGAGTGTGTGAATTTTAAACTCTTACGTCCCTGCGATGGTGCTGCAAATTATTTCTTTTCACCTGATTCTTAGATGGGTTGAACTGGGTCCTTCTTTTACCTAAGGCATTCTGAACAGATCACTCCAGTTGAGAAGAAAAAGTCCAGTGAGAGGTGATATTGTACCAGCAGGTCTATCCACTGAAGGACAGATGTTCCACTAGTGCAGTGTGCATCCAAACCTTGTGAGCAAGTTGCTGCACCTCTGTGCTTCCAACAACGCTTCTGAATCTCTGTTTGCATTCTGGTATCCATGAAAGAAAACTGATGGCTCTCCCTTATTGACTGCTCCAGATCCATAAATTACTCTTCTTCCTCAATATAGATGAGATTTTCAGTGAGGTGAGGGGTGCAGGCTGAAGAAACCAAGCTCCTAAAACAAGAGACAGATGTCTGAAACCATGATTCACCAGAGATGAGCTGCAATTGGGCTATGTAGGCTTTGAAGTAATTCATTACATTTGTATCTCTTCTGTAGGGGGAGGACTTTCTTCAATGATTTGTATGACCTTGCTAAACCCAGATAGGTGGTAATTGAGCAGCAACTACTTCTTCAGAAGAAACAGAATAAAAATATTGAAAATATTGACTCACCCCAAAGGCAGTGAGCAGCACTTTGGTCTTTGACCTTTAAGCATCCTAGGATAGTCAATAACCTGGCTGTTAGATGCTGTGCCTGCCACTGATTTTGATTTGGGAGTAGTTTAACCTTGAACCAAGATCTAAGTAACCACGGCAACAGGAAGTTGGCCTCTCCATCCAAGGAGTGGGGATCCATAAATCAAGGTCCCTAATGCAAACACTGTGTGCAGGTAGAGATTTGAGAGGATAAGTGGTTTGTGGGGGATTACCTTTGAAAAAATGAGTGATTGTCCCTTGATATGTTGAAACACAGCTTCACAGACTTTTTTCTTTTTTTATCAATAGAGGTCAACAGGTTACAGCTGCATGTTTTCATACGGCTCTTTATATAGGCCCTTCAGTTTAATTAGAACCAGATGTTGAATTTATGAGGTTGTTAGCATTATTATGTACCATATGCACGTGCATATATGTGTGTGTGTATTGATACATGCACCCACATGTGCACATTTCTTGTGCACCCACTACACTCATGAACAAATATTGTTAGGGCACAAACCCAAGCACTGTGGAGTGGTGAAACCTCAGGTGTACATACACAGAGCTCCAAAGGGTAATTACCTAGCCAAATATCTCGCTTATTCTATGGGACACTGCTTTATTCAATGTACAGAGCTCACCTAATGAACAGCTATTTGAGAGCTGGATTTTCCTCTTGCTATTCAGTGCGTGACATCATGTCTCATTTATTCCACATTTCTAAGCCTCGGTATGAGTAGATGAAAGTTTCATGAATGTTGATAATTTTATTTTCACAGGACTGCTCTTGAGATGAGGGGTATATTATTTTTCTCATTTGCACTAGAGAAGCCGAGCAGAGAGAGATTGAAGTTCAATGGATACAATTCGAGATGCTTAATACCAGATTTGAGGCTCTGGAAAGATGTGTGGTCTAATAGGCAGAGACTGCTCTGTTTATTTCCACCAAGCTGTGACCTGTAACACTGTCTCACTTATGACTATTTCTGCCCTTTCTTGCCTCCCTTAAATCCACCAGCTGATATCAGGTCACAGTTTCATCAGGACTCCTATCCCAAACTGGTCCATTTGCAGCCCCATCTTTCAGCTCCTCTCTGTGCCTGGATCTGATAAGGCTCTCCTCCACGGTTTCTGAGACAACCCACAGATCTGCCGGGATTTCTCATTTTATGTGCCAGAAACCTAAGTTCACAGGGACTGGTCATTGCAGCTCCAAATAGCAAATGTAAGGAATTTTTGGTTGGTGTATGGAGAAGCTGAGCACAGTGAAGAGATACAAAAAGGGAACAGGTCTGGAGCACCAGGAGCAGCTGAAAGAGCTGGGGGGCTCAGCCTGGAGTAAAACAGGCTCAGGGGAAACCTTCTCCCTCTCTAGAACTCCCTGACAGGAGGGTGCAGCCAGGTGGGGCAGGACTCTACTCCCAGGGAACAAGGGATAGAACAAGAGGAAAGCTGTGCCAGGGGAGGTTTAAACTGTATATTAACAAAACTTTCTTCACAGAAAGGGTTGTCCAGTTCTGACACAGGCTCTCATGAACAGTGCTGGAGTTCCCATCTCCTGGAGGGATTTAAAAGCCACGTGGATGTGGCACTTGGGAACATGGGTCAGTGGTGGCCTTGGCAGTGCTGGGGGAACAGTGGGAATCAATGATCTTAGGGAGCTTTCCCAGGCTTGATGACTCTGTGATTGTAGGTGTCAGAGCACCTGTGGAAAGTCTTTGAGGAAACACCAGGTGGTTCAACTATCCAGGTGCAGCCAGGGGTGGCAAAGGGGGTTCAGTGCTGCAGGGGATAAAGGCTCCCACCTGCTGACCTGACCTGCTGTGCCAGGAGGTTTGCTGCTGGCCGGGATCAGGAATATTGTAGAGACACACAAAACCAGATCAGAGTGGCAAATTAAACTCGGCAAAGATGACAGGAGATTTTAATGATTGACCAAGAAGCTCCTGAGTAATGTCAGGTACAAAAAGGAAGCAAAAGAGACATGGAAGCAGGTGACCCAGAGAACTAGATCCACAGTGTTCAAGCATGCAGGGCTGGGCTCAGGAAGGCAAAGTCTATTTGGAGTTGAATCTAGGCAGAAGATCAACAGGAAATGTTTTGGCAGGTACTTGAATGAGACAGGGACTCTGGCTGAAAAAGATCGACAGAAGACTGATTGTCCTCTTTGCTTTGATCTGGTAAGATTGGCCTTTGAGAATCCCAGACCTGTAATACTGGTGTGGAAAGAAAACCTACTCTTGGAGGAAGATCTGATTAGGGAACAGTTAAATGAACTGAATATACATAAATCCATGGGGTTTGGCAGGATGTACCCAAAGGTGCTGAGGGATCTGGCTGGCATCACTGTGAGGTTGTTTTTGAAAGGTTGTGGTGATCAGAAGAGGTTTCTGAGGACTAGAAGAGAGGAAATATCAGTCCAATGAGGTCAAGAAGAAAAAGCAAGGAAGCAGCAAGGCTGTTCAGTCTCACCTCAATCCCTAGAATTTGATGGAGTAAGTAATTGTGAAGAGCATTTCCAAACATATGAAGGGAGGACAAGATGACCAAGAGCATTTACCACAGATCTGTGAGGTGGAAATCATGCCTCACCAATCTGATGTTTCTTATCTTGGCTTTAGCAAGAGTTCTGCCACTGAGTTCTATCAGCTTCTTACAGACAAAATGATGAAACACAGGCAGAATAAATGTACACTGTGATGGACTGAAAACTGGCTGGTCTCAGAGGGTTGTGATGAGTAGAACAAAATCCACTTAGAGACCAGTCAGTAGAGGTGCACCCTGTGATATGGGGACTAAAAACCTTTAATATGTCAATTAACGAGCAGGGTGACAGGGTACAGAACACCCTCAACAAATCTGGAGGATTTCAGAACTCAGAGCAGTGGCTGATATGCCAGAGGAATATGGACACGTGGGAAAGAGCCCAGTCAGAGGCCACAATGATTGTGAAGAATCCAGGATATTATCTCTCCTACGAGGAAAGACTCAGAGAGGTGGGATGATCTGCCCAGAGAAGAGAAGGCTCAGGGGGATTTTTCCAGGTATGCAAATTTTTGATGGGAAAGATTAGAGAGGATGGAGCCAGATTAGTCTCAATGCTGCCCAGTGACAGTGCAAGAGTAAATGGGCGCAAGCTGAAACACAAGTTATTCCTGAACAGTGTAGATTTACTGAGGGGATGAACAGTTTGTAGAGAGAGGTTGTGGACTCTCTCTCCTTGGAGATATTCTTATTTGGACAAATGTGGTCCAAGGCAGCTCCTCTGGATGGCCCAGAGGTGAAGTGGGCAAGGTGGTCACAAGAGGAGCTTTTCAACCTCAGCTGCTTTGTGATTTTTTCAATCATTGTATAATTTAGTTGCCAAAATCCAATGCATTTTATCTGAGGCTCATGTGCAGGTTGAGATCTGAAAACAGAAGGAATTTATGAAAGATTAACTCTGATAAATTAATATCTGCCCTAATAATTTTGAAGCCCAACATCATAGAGAAAGGGAGAGGTCTTCAAATTTCCATGCCAGCATTTTAAATTTCACATATTTACAAGCAAACAAAATGGTTACAAACTATACAAGAGTTCCAGAAATACTGTTAGTGGAGAAATCTGCCAGTCATAAGTGGATAACTTTTATTTTTCTGGAATATTTAACTTGTTTGGCATTATTTTACCACTCATTTATTCTGCATTACAAATTGTAGGTAGAATGATATATGACAAACAACTCTTTCTTTTTTTAACTCACTCCCCTTTGATGAGCTGCAAGGCAAATTTAATTAGGAAGGGAATTCCTGAAAAATAAATGTAAGGTGCTCTGGATGGGAATTGCATGTTGAGGTTGTTCCTAATGCCTGTTCCTCCTTACTCAGATGAAACACCCACTGAGTCAGGTGTTTATAGCAGAGAAGTATGTAACTATGTGTGGAGAATGAGCTACACAGGAAATGATACATAGGTATTCCCACTAAATAGACTTATGAAGGATATCTGTCTTTACACATGTATCAGAGTGCACATGGTTTTTTAAGAAGAAAAAGAACTAAAGTACTAATGTAGAATGCTTTGTTGGGTTACCAGTGTTTATAGAGACCAGTGGTGGTACATTCTTCAGCAAAATTATCAGAAATTGGTGGCAATTATGATTCTTGCTAATATCAAGACTGCATTACAGACACATTCACAAGGAAATATGGAAATACACCAATGCAGCAAGGACAACAACTGACTTCTCTTTTTTTTCCAGATATAACCCCTGACACATTACAGTACTAATGCTCATCCAAATTTTTTCCCCAGGAATTGCAGGTCCCCACTTAAAAGCAGACCAGACTTCACTTCATGGTAAAATGGAAAGTTCTGCCTGTAATGTGATGACCAGAAGGAAACCAGCAGCTGTTGACAGTGTTGCAATGCCAAGTCCAGTATTATCTCTCCTACCTTCATCATCAGCAACATCTGAAGCAGGTAATGCTGTTTTCACTCCACCCCCTCTGTTTCTTCCCCTTCTTCCTTCTGGAGCCATACAATATGTTCACCTAATTCTCTTCCTGATGGGAGAAGTAGCTGCAAATGTGAATATCTAATATGATAATCAGGCTGTAACATCTCATCAAATCTATTTTATTCACACACCACCAATTGTGCAATAATGAGGACACACACAGCACCAGCCTGTAGGGTCTAGCAGGACACTTTGAAGCAAGACTCCTGGGCTCCTTCCTCAGCCCCCTTCTTCACTTCTTTTAAATGCTCCCATCCCTGTAGCATGAACAAACCAAAGACACAACGAATAGCCGAGGAGCAGATGAGATTTCTTATTGCACACTTCAGTGACTTTAGCATAATATTCTGTCTTGCAAATGCAAAATTGTCTGGAGCAATGAGCAGTGATTTAAAATATCAGAATAAATAAGTCAAAATAGCATGCTTTTCTATCAACTTATATTTTGTGCTTCTATTTTGAATCAGATCAGAAAGGTGATATCTTCATACTCTTGGAAATTGAGCCAAGTCATTCGGGCATCATCATGCCTTTTCTTGGGCATGGATAGAGAGATTAATCTTGCATTTTGTCTTAATTTCCAGTGAATGGGGAATCCATAGCTCATCGCCCTACATGCAGCCATTAGGAGTTTCATAGTCTTGTCAAACTTTTGATGCCACATTCACAAAAACGATAATTGTATCGCTGATTTACAGAGTTATTGCACATTTAATAATTCAGCTGAAAGTGCTTTTTCAATGCACTTATTTTTATTTCCCTCTCACTTCCTGAATAAATTGTGAAAACAAGGGTTTCATGCTGCAAATTAGCATCTGTAAAGACAAATTTTTATATTAAAAAATCAGGAGTGTCTGTTTAGTCTTTAGTACTTTCCTATGTGTAAACCAAGGAAAGATTTTTAAAGCAGCAGAGAAGGAAAGCACACAAATACTTTATGATCCATTTCAAGATGAAAGTGTATGCTTGGCTGCATAGTTCATTCTTTCCATTTTCAGAAGTCTAATTAAATTGTTGGTCTATCTGTAGCCCAGATGTTGAAATAATTTAGCTGAAAACTGAAAGAAAGTGTGTTAATGGGAAAACAGGACAGTGCTATGGGTTTCCTGTAATTAATAGAAGCTCTTTGAAAATTCCTCCATTCAAATCAAGCCAAGAAATTGACCCCAGCTTTGAGCAGCCTCCTCTGTCCCATGTTCTTCCAAGTGGCCCCAGGCACCTCCGAAGGGATGGAGAATGACAGGCAGCAAGAAGGATTTTGGAGCTTCAGACATAACAGGGCCATCCAGGATAAACTTATGGAGCCAAGGAAGAGCATCCAAGGGGTCTGATCTGCCTGGGTTCACCTCCTCATTCATCATCACTGTGCTTGAGTGGGTCTTTCATCCTCCTCTCAGCTACCCCTGGAAATATATATATTTTTGGTAGGAACAGCTCTCTCTGCTTCAGAAGCTGTTTCCAGCATCGTATAATTCCTGTATGACTTCCCAGTGTGGCTTGTGGCCATTTCAATTTGTGAGACTAAGCCTCACTGCACCTGTGGACCCAGGAGAGGGGAGAAGCACCAGACCTCCATGTGCCTTATTTGAAATGTGTAGAGCTGTGGCTAACATTGGCTCTTCCTTGTTTTGGAGCAGCTAGGTGAGGTTGTTTGGAGAGTGGGGAAAGGATGAAGCAAAAATATAAAAGCTTGTTCTGCAATCATACATTTTTAGTTTCCCTTCATTTAGGGCTGGATTTTGCCTTTGTGGAGGCAGACCATAAAAAATTCCAAAAAAACTAAGATCAACACAGACCAGCTTGGGTCCAGGGTTGGGCAGGGTCTGTCTGGATAAAATGGAAAAGATTAATATTTAGCTTTGGCCTTCAGTAGAGCAGTATGTCACATGGCAATATAGGAAAGTATTTTATATCAAAGATTGCTCTCCAAGAGCTTCCAGATGAGTTGATAACACCTAATGGCTCTCACTTCAATACCAGTTTACTTTGGCAGATCTCCCTGATATTTTATCATAGGCACACCTCATCAAAGCTTCCCCCTGCAGGCCCATCAGACTCTTTCTGCATAGTCTTCCTACACCAAATGTAGAATCAGATGTCCCTGACATTCAATAATCAAAATAATGTTGGGTTTCCTAATATCTCATTTCAAAGGCCTGACCTGGAAAGATTATGTACTTACTCAGTGCAGCATTCTGACTACTGGCAGAAGGTGTAACAACTCCAATGATTTCTAGAGCCTGCAAGTTCAGAGGCTTGCTAGAAAGAAAGCAAAAGAATTATTAGTAGCTTCTAACAAGCTCCCTGAGAAAGCCATAAACACCCCAAAGCATTTACAGAGGAAAAATTAGTGCAGTAAGCCAGCACAGAACAGCACAGAAGGTTTTTTTTCCTAAATGTGAAAATGCATTTCGGCACAAAAATGAACAGACTTGTGAGCTTGCAAAGTTTTGTAAGGGCTAAAAAAGTATCTAAACTTTTTTTAGGAAGACACTGAAAGTGCTGTTCAGCATGTACATTTACATGCAGGAGCAGAAGTCCATCCATAATTGCCTGCGTATCAGTTAATTTTGGGGGATTGGGCAGTTTGGCAGAAGGCAGGTGCCAGCCTTCGCTGCACGCGGGCAGTGTCTGTTCAGAATCAGGCTCCACTCAGCCTGAGTGCCCTCTCAAGTGCCTAAGACACTCACTGGGTTTCAGGATGGACAGGAGTGCTGTGTTGTTCTTTCCAGTATCAGGACATCAAAACAATGTGCAAGGTCATCTTGAATTGCACTGAGTTCCCATTTCAGAATTTAGAAGCTGAGGTCGTCCTCTACCAGCTGTACAGACCAGGTCTCCACTGAGCACGTTCAGGTGGTGACACCAATCTGCAGAAACAACTGGCTACAGATAAACCTCAGTAAAGACACAACATCTTTGCAAGTAGATGGAGAATGCTTTATTTCAATTCTTTTCCCCTGTTCCTTGGCTTACTTTCTTTGCAATGAAAATTGAGAGTAAAGCCAAATCTCCTGGTACCATCATGATACCTTGCAAGCTTTCCTGTATTTCTGCTAAATTTTCCTTTGTCAATCACAAACTGAAAAATTTCAGCTTTACTTTCAGGAAAAAAAAAAGCACCTCAAATGTTGAAATTTTTTAAAAAATATATAGGACTTGGAAATGTGCTGTGAAAATAGAAATAAAAGGTGGACAGTGAATTTGAAGACTGTGCCAAATGTTTGATTTTTTAGATCTTCTGACCTGAAGCTACTCTTAGGATATGGGTGAGACTCAAAGGATTTGAATGCTTAAGGCTGAAGTTACTGGGACTGTGTAAGTCTATCACCAGTGAGGACAGATGAGAATAATCATTTTCTGTGACAGGGATTTAACCTTTTTTGATCAAATTTCTGGGAAATAGCTTGCTGCCACTTGCCTTAGGGATCTTGAATCCACAGTTTTTAGGGGTGACCTACTTGGGAGGAATTTTGTGCAACTAATTAGCTTCTCCTGAGCAACTTGGATATTTCATTTCCTTTCTCTTTTCCTTTGGTACCAAAATGACTGCATTCCTCTTTTCTTTTGTCCTTTGTGAACCACAAACTGCAAATGGGTTTTATTTTTCTTTTTGGTGTGGGGAGTGGGTTACATATGGAAAATGTATTTTGTTTTGTAATTAATGAAAACCAGATTTTGGGAAGTTGGCCATCCCAGGTCTTTATTTATAAGAAAGCATATGTCTGTGTTTTGTTTATGACTCACTCCTACTTCTTACATTGTAACTTGGGTTTGTTTATGCAAGCTCTTCTCTGAATCCAAGCAACATGGTGGTATAAGAGCCAATAATTTATGTTCTCCAAGAGGGGAGGCCAGTGAATGAGGTTTATATGCTGAATCTGTCACAGCCCATAGAGAGCAAGAAGAGATTCTACAACTTGACAGCTCCTGGTTATCTACAGAAAATGCTACAATAGCAACTTTATTTGAACTACTGCTGGAAGATTAGCCTGTTAGCCATGAAGGCAGAGATAACCCCCAAATGAACCTTTCTCAAAATCTTGCCTGCTCAGGAAACTTCAAGGATTTCAAACCCAAATGACTACTTGACAGTCAGGTGTAAATTAAGTTTGCTAGTAGATGTGGGCTGAGGTTAATTTAGTGGGATGTTTTATTCTTTAGCAAAAGGAGAAATTCTAAGTTCCATCATTTCTTTCCCAGCAGCGCAGAAAAGATGTTAGGAGTGAAAGGGAGCACCAGTTATTGCAATAGCAGAATTAATACATTCTGCTTCCCTCACAAAGGGGTAGTTACTTCTAATCTGTGTGCAAATCCTGAACTCTGAACAGATGCCATGTTCAGGAAAGGACAATGAGACAATTTAGGCAAAACAAGCAAGGTCTCGTGTCCTAAGCAAAGGACAAGGAGCCAAGAAATTCTGGGTACTCTTCCCAGCTCTGACAATGACTCACAACGTGACCTTGGCAAGAAACTTAACTACTTTGGACTTCGTTCAGATCTAAAGTAAGTGATCTGAACCAGGAGTAAGCTTACTTTGGGGGCCATTAAAGTCAATTATATGACTGAGTAGTTTCAGCTAGTATCTGAAGAGATGATGGTAAAGAAACCCAGGCAAGAATAATGAATTTGCCACAGATGAAGTGACCCACACATCTTGTCTCTGCCCACTAGTTTCAGCAACAAACACTTTTCACACTAGCTGGCATTCATTACAAGAATTAAAGGCTGAATTGAAGATATCAGGATTATATCTTTGGGGTACCGAAGGTTTAAAAGTGGTTTAGTTGGGGCCAATATGACAGCTATGCTAAGCTTCCTTCTCGTCCTGTTAAAGGCTGAAAAACCAGAATGAAGCAAACTCATGCTAAAACATTGCTGTAGCAAAAGCTTTGTTGCTTTAGAAGAGGGAACAGGCAGAGAGAAATCTCAGAAGGCTGTTTATATGAAAGTTGTATTTTCATCTACTCTTCATGTCACTGGAAGGGGTCAAAGAAGAGTTTCCAGTCACTGTGGTTTGACCCATCCCTGTTTCTCTCCTTGTCTCCCAACAGCCAGCTCACCACTGAAGAAAAGGTTCAAGCGCCGTGAAATTGAAGCAATCCAGTGCGAGGTGCGCAAGATGTGCAACTACACAAAGATCCTGTCCACAAAGAAGAACCTGGATCATGTGAACAAGATCCTGAAAGCCAAGCAGCTGCAGAGACAATCAAAGACAGGCAATAACTTCGTGAAGAAGAGGAGGGGGCGTCCTCGGAAGCAACCCCTTTCCTTTGACGAAGACTCCAGAGACCAAATGCCCGTTCTGGAAAAATGCGTTGACCTTCCGAGCAAAAGAGGTCAGAGACCAACACTCAACCCTTTAATATTGGAGCAAGCAGCCACTCAAGACACAATCATGGCCACCATCGAGGCTGTCATACACATGGCTCGAGAGACGCCACCGCTGCCGCCTCCTCTGCCTCCTCCACCCCCTCCACTCCCTCTCCCTCTACCCCGGGCACCCCGGGTTGGAAAAAGGAAAAACAAGTCCCCACAGGAGGAAGAGGAGGACGTGAAAGTGAAGCGGCACCGGAAAGGCAGAGGCAGCGAAAGTGAAGGCCTTCCCTAAGGCCAGTGCACCTCGTCAGATGTTGGGTGCCCACAGTGGAGCACGCCAGGACTGGGGGACAGGAGGTGCACAGTCCGCCTCACCCCTTTGGCAGCACCAGACTGACCTGTCCCTTCAGCAGCCAGAACTCATTGCAGAGAGCTGTGCCGGCTGGGGCTCGCATCTTTCCTCTTCATCGCTTTGACCCAAGCCCCCTCCCTGAAAAAAGAGGGGGGAAAGGCACGGGAAAAGTGGGGGATACAGGGGAGGAGGATGTGTGTCAAAGTTGGAAAAAGCATGAACTCTGCCGAGTTTCCAAAACTAATCTGAATCTCAGCATTGCTGTTCTCATACCGTACCCAGAGGCTGGAAGTCATCCTCGCAGATAGCTGGACGTTGTTACTAAGGGTGCATGCTCGACTCTGATTCTGTTTGGTGGGCCAGGTGAAACTAAGAGTAACTTTACCATGGTTTAAATCACTCTAAAAAAAAAAGAAAAAAAAAAGGAAAAAGAAAAAAAAAAAAAAAAAAAAAAAAAAAAAAAAAAAAAAAAAAAAAAAAAAAAAAAGAAACTAAGAAAGAAACAAAGAAAGAAACCAAGAAAGAAACAAAGAAGAAAAAACCCAACAAAAAATAATGTAATTTTCTCAACTGTGATATTGGTTATAACCTATTTGATTTTTTTTTTTCCGGTTTTATATACCTACCAGGCTTTGGGACAGCATAAGCCAAAATGCCTGGCTCCTGCTAGAACTATATATTTCTTTCTCATTTACTTGCCTAGTCACAACTAGCTGCAATATAGGCAATAGAAAATTAGAGCCTTACACGCGTGCACACTCATTCCGAGTGCTATCCCAAGAAATGATGGAATATCACAGCATTTAAAATAAGGTATACACGGATATTTGGTTACAATAGCACGTTTATATGAAGCAACTTGGCAATGGCATGTGAAAAAGGGGTCATCCATCAGCCAAGTTGTTTTGATGCTCGGTACATATGAGTAGAGAACAGCAAGACACTTCTGGGGAATAGTTATAGTAAACATGGAAAAAAATCACCAAAAAAAAGAATATAAAAAAGATAAAAGAAAAAAAATAGGACAGAAAAAATAAATAGAATAAAAACCAGGACCCAAATCTACCAAGTTTTTACCATCTGCAATTCCCAGTGAAATTAATGGGAAAACCAGAATATGAATAATTTGCTTTGGGTAGAAATGCCTTGATATTATCTTTTAATGAAAATAGATAAAGTAGATTGTTTTAAAAAAACTATAGAACAAACCCTATGGATAATAGATCCTTTCTTGGCAATTATTTCTGAAAAAAAAAAAAAGAAAAGGAATAAGTGTTCTTATCTGAAAATAGAAATAAAAATGTTCAAAGGGTATCACCACTGCAATTGTATTAATGCCACTTTGGACATGTTCTCCAAGTTGTGGTTGCCTTAATAAACTAAAAAATAATTTTTTTTTTTTTTTTACATAATGTAATTATAAAGCTCTCAGTCTGCATGGATGCAAACTGTGTGTGACAAATCGTCTCTTTAAATGGTCAGTTCAAATTGTACATTTCTCATTCGAGTTGTCCGTTAGCCATTGATTAAACTTGGGCAAAAATACCCAAGCTCCATTTCCACAGTCCAATTAAAATGTTTCACTAAAACAAAGACTGAACAAAAAGCTGTTCCATTGCAGTGTCAATGCTTTTAAAAAAGAAAGTAAATTGTTGAAATTTGAAATAGGTACTTTCAACTTTATTTCCTTTCTTTTTAAATCCTGTGGTGCACTCAACACCTAGCATGGCAAGATGGATATTAAAATGGGAACAGGGAGGGAAGATTCCACCAAGGGAGGGGGGGTGATTGGAATTACTTAATGGTTCACAAGCCAAATGCTATTCTCTTTTTCGAGAAATCTTGAATCGGTTTATTGCCAAGGAAGCTTCATATAGCACGACACTAAAAAAAGAAAACAACAAAAAAGAACCACAAGAAAAAACCCCACCAAAAAAAAACAAAACAACAAACCCAACAAAAAAGTCCCCACAAAAAAATATTGTGTTTCTATTCTGTTATTTATTTACAAAAATCATATCAAGACTATGGTGTTAGAGGAACACTGTAAACATACAACTCGTTGTTTTTTAGAGACTGATTTTTCTTCTGTGATAGCACCTTAGCTTATTAAAACTGAACGCATATGGGGATAGGATTGCGTCGGGGAGCTGGAAGAGGGGATGTATTTTTTTTGTTTGTTTTTTAAGACTGGAACAAATTTTGAGGTCCTAACTCCTTAAAACTGATAAGAGGGATCACAGAATTTTGTTTCCAATTTGTTTTTCATCATTCATCATACCTATTTGTGCTTTTTATTTTCCAATTAATGCAGCTTAGAAATAAATTGGCTGGTTGCTCGTTCTGTTAAAACCAATTTTGCTTTTCAGCTCTCTTGAATTAGCACAGTGTTATTGACTGAAGTTGTAGGCCTGCGGAAAAAACCCTAAACCTCATTGAACTCCTCTCTTCTTCCTTAAAAAGCATTGGATTGAGGTTTAGTTAATTTATAAATCTTTTTTTTCCAATCTTCTTTGGGCTTGAAAGTAGGTGACAGTCACTTAAAATGACAGAAAAAAATCATGTGTTTGGCATTCCAGGTAGCTAAAATTAAGCCAGACAACAACTCATCCTTAGTTTTATCTCCAGTGATGTCCTTCCTAGCACTGAAAGACATTTCAGCGTCTAGTGAGTGAAAAAAAGGTCTGAAGGCAACAAATTCTGCCACCAAACACCCATCGTGGCTTCAAGAGGGTCAGAGTGCCCATAAGGGCTGAATTTGGGCTGGACCTTTCTGGACACACTGGGATAAAACTGCCCCAGGGAAGGATAATTGAGTGACTGCTGCCTCTTGTGCTCCTGAGATTTGGGAAAAGAATGCTCTTGTCCTTCCAAAAAGTGCTATCCAAAAAGCTGCTAGAGGCACAGTGTTTAAGGAGAGCATCCACTTGGAGGGAACAACCCCACAGACCCTTCACCAAGCAAAACCATGAAGAGGTCCTATTTGTCCTAGAGAAACTAAGTTCAGGACTTGGTAGCTTAAAGCTCTCAGCATGGGATGGGCTCTGTCCAGAAGCTCAAGGTTTGTTTTTTCGTGGCCAGAAGGTGCTGGTGGAGCGTGGTGCTGTGGGACAGCTTTGGCTGTTTGTCCACACAACACCCTCATGCAGCTGGTCCTGGGCCGACAGGAGGAGTAGCTTGTTAGTGTCACAAAAAGCAGACTGAAAATACTGTTAGATGGCACTCAGAATTTGTGTTCTGCATGTTGCATAATCTATAAAGATGATAAGCAAGTTGCTGACAGAATAATATTTTAAGGCGATGTACTACATGCAGATCATAAAGGATTTAGTTTTAGGGCTTAAGGCTAAAATCCCACTCCTGCCGTTTATTACCCAACAATATTCCAGTAATGAGCTTTTTTGATTTTTTTTCCCTTACCACAAGGAAGATTTACTGAGGAACTCTCTAGATTCTCTCCACACAATTCCAAATACTGTATAAAACTGGGGTGAAAGCCCTTTTGCTTACTAAGACCAAAAAACCTTTCAAACACCTCCACTGTGTCACAGATTAGCACACATCTGAGCATGCTTCAGTAAAAACAAAACAGTATCACGTGGCTGTGAGCCATATGAAATGAGGCCACGGGTTTGCATCCACTCTGTGGGTCTTTTATTCCTCAATCCAGTGTAAAACCAGAAATGGGGATAAATATTCAGGGAGAGAGGAAAAAAAATAATAAAAAAAAAAAAAAAAAACCAACAAAAAAAAAGTTACCACTTGTGTCTCCAAGACCTTCATGCTGCCAGTTTCTTGAGCCAACAATTATTAAATTTTCTGTGAAGCACCTTGCATGTTTTTGGATAACTGTAAAAAAAATGGAAAAAACAAATTTAAAAGAGGTTAAAATAATCATCAGCTACACGGGTATCCTACAGCCTGACCCATTTGGCAGAACTGTTTTGGAACACAGAATATTCTAATTGTGAATATTTGGGTGCAATGGGGTGCTGGTTCATCACGTGGGCTCCTGAGCACTACAATAATGCACCAAATCACTGTTCCAAACACAAGGATTTCCTTAACTCTTATTTTCACAAGCCCTCATTCAGGACTGCACTTAAGCACATCTAAGGAGCATCCTGAAGAGTTTGAAGAACAACTAAAAGAATACAGGGAAAAGGGAAACAAAACAAAACAAAACAATATAAACAAAAAAGGAAAAAAAATAAAAATCTGAAAATCAAAACCAGGATGGTTTTCTGAATTGAAAAAATAAATATCTTGCCCTTGTAATGCCTCTTGTTTCCATATCATCCAAAAACTGGGGTGCAGCAGTTCTGAGATAATTAGAAGCACATTTCAACAAAGGACACGTATTGGAGATCTCCTTAAGATGCCTGCCTAGGCTGCATAAAACACTACATAGAAAAAAAAAGAAAAAGAAATAAATATAAAAACATGAAAAGAGCTGCCAATTGGACAACATGGGGAAACAGTTCAATCCCGTGTTGGTTTGTTTTACTTTTCTTTTTCTTTATTTTTTAAGCTATTTCTTAAATAATAAATGCACATGAAGTGTTAAATATGTATATACTGTATTTCAAAAAAATTAAAAAATCAAACAAATGGGGCACAAGATTGTTCTATAAGTCGTGCTGGCTAATTTTTAGTTTGTATTCATAAGTGGTTTTTAAAAGCCTTTTTTAAAGTGTAATTTGCATGTTCTACTTTGATTGTATGTAAACATATTTTAGAGCAAAAAAATGTATTTGTATTTTATTGAATATAGAGGCAAGAAAAAAACTTGTACATTGTTTGAAATGTTCTTTTTGTAACAGTTTTTATTCATGAAGCATTTTTGTACATTTAAAAATGGATATGGACTTGATGTTCTTTGAGGCTTAGATACATCTGGCATGCTTTAATGTCATGCTCCTTCATGATCTTAGATGTTGGTTTTTAAACATTTTTTTCTAAAACAAAGCTCAGTCTTTTCGCTACCAAATCAGGTTAGCACAGTATAGAGCACTTAACTAAAAAAAAAAAGAAAAAAAAAAGTTAATCCTATTCATATGTTATTCATTGTGTGAAATTAAAGGAATTCAATTCAGTCTAACACGAGTTGTGAATTCTTTTGTCTTATTTTCCATCTGTTTCCCATCACTAAGGATTTCAACAGCTTTTGGAATACTAATACCATGCATTCACAAGCCCTCTTTATGGTAATGGAGAAAAACATGCTTTGGTTCTGTTCTTTTTTATTCTTTCTTTCTTTCTTTCTTTCTTTCTTTCTTTCTTTCTTTCTTTCTTTCTTTCTTTCTTTCTTTTTTTTTTTTTTTTTTTTTAATTTTTAAATTTTTCCCAGAATATCCTTGAAAGTTAAAAATGGACTATGCCCCCTATGCCCCACGGGCAGGAGGGGGCTTTGGTGCTGTGCCTATCTCTACAAGAACAGAAGCATCTCTGGTCCAAATTGTGTCCCCAGGCACCAGCAGGGCAGAGCATGCCACCCAGGTGGGATTTCCACTCCAGAAGCAGATGGAGCATCCCCCTGCAGCTCCCTGCAGGGAAAGCAGTCCCAGGGGCTGGGCTGTCAACAAGGGGGTGACAGGAGCCAACTCTCTCCTCCCTGAGCATCAGAGAGGAAGGGCTGGAGGCCAAGGGGTATTTTCCGTTCAGGGGAGCCTCATGTTGTGACAATGGCACAGGCCACAGCTCGTCGTATGGGTTTGAGTTTCCTTTCCAAGTCGCTGCTGAGAGCAGTCTTGCTGCCATGGCAGGCAGTCAGCCTCAACATCCACGAGTTCCTCACAGCAATGCCAGGTTTCATCTTTTTCCTCCTCGGAGAGAGTTCGCCACCTTCGCCAGTGGCTCAGCAATCTCGTGGAAGTCAAAGCTCACCTCCTGGAGAAGGCAGTGATGCCCAGGCAGGACAGATAACTTAGTGTCCTCCCTCATTCTTGCCTTCTGGAGCTTTGTGGGGTGGGCTGCCTTGGTGGAACCAACCCATCCAACTACAAAGACAACCCCTCTGGCTGCTGTTTTGACAGCTGTTGCTTCGTGTTACTGTAGTAGATCTGCTCCAAAGATCTCAAATGTGATGGAGCTTATTTTTCTTCCCTCCTCTCTCTCTGTTTGAGACATGAATAGCCCCAGCTTTTGACAACTTCCAAAAGTGCTGACATTTTTGCTCAGTTTTTTTATCAGAATATGTGATGTATAAGCTGCTAGTCTCCAGCTCCAACCACATTTCAGTAAAAGGCCTGTGGCAAAGCTCCTTAGGAAGTGTCTGTGAACTGTCAAGATTTGTGTTTGCTGCTGCTGCAGCATCTCAGGACCGTTCTTTCCTCCTGCCAGCTCTTTCTTGAGGTTTGCCTCCCATCAGCACAACTCTGCTGTGCTTTGGTGGTGCCACCTCACAGCCATGGGGTAGCGAGGCGTTGGGGAACAAAGCTGAGGATGTTGGGTTTCTGTCACTGGATGAGGCAAGGGCATGAGCTACTTCACCTGTGAGGTTTTCACCCTTTCTTGCCTCTGGGCTCTTTTTTTTTTCCCACCAGGCTGGCACCATGTAGTGCCAGAAGACCAGACTCCTCACCAGTCTCCTCCTGGTCATCACCCCAGACTGCTGACAAAGGGTCACACTTTTTTAGGATCCCTCTGTCACTGTTTCATCTGTAGCTACTCCAGCTCTGCTCCTATGGATTACAGCATCTCTGAGAAAAAAACTTAGCAACTCTTAGAAACTAAGTATAGGAAATTCACAAGCTCTGGTAGGGTGCAACTTTTTTTAGGCACTTTTTGTTTGATGATATTGGAATCTTCTCCCCTGGGCACAATACTCAGTAGAACTCTCCAGGGAATCCTGCTCCAGAAGGAGCTTGGACCAGATGTCCTCCAGTGGTCTCTTTCCACCTTATTCGTTCAGTGGGACATTGTTATCTTTTCTCTGTTTGCAAAATTAGAATACTTAATTAAATTAGAATACTTAATACTTAATTAAATTAGAACACTTAATACTTATTAGAATAATTCCAAATAAGAATACTTTCACTGTTAGTCTCTGCCCTGAAAAAATTGCAAATAATGAAAACATCAAGTGTGATGGAGAAATAGTGTTGTTTTCTGATTATTGTCCTCTTTCTTCTGAGCATCCTTTGCTCCTAAAAGTTGTGAAGATCTGCTCAAACCTTCTTTGGCCATCTCCCATATTATAGGAGTTGGAATTTATGAGGGAATTTCACACTCCACCCTCAAGGCGTGGATGAGATGATACCCCTTGGGGCAAAGTATGATCTTAATTCACTTTTTGATAGTGAAGAATGTTTGTGTGGCCTGGGATAAGGAGCCTTTCCAAGGTGGAATCTCATCCTTCTCTGGCAGAGACAAGACAAAACTCAACCTTCCCCCCACTCATTCTCGTGGTACCATTCCCCACCAGGCTCCTGAGCTCATATCTCATATGTTAAATTTGTTTCGTGTCAAGGAAAGTTTGGTTGGTGGAGATGCCTGCAGCTTGTGTGCAAGTTGTGTGAGCTCATGGCAGCACCATTTGGTGTTCTGTAACACAATGCATGCATGTAATTTTAGAACAATGCTACTGTTACTGACTGGGTAGAAAAAATGTTCCAGTGACCTTGAGGGGATCAGTGACAGGACCCTACTCAAAGCCCTCCAGCACACTCCATCTGGCAAGCTCTAGAAAGCAAAGGGAAGCAGAGATGTCAACATAAAAAATATATGTTTGGCCTTTCATGAACAATTCATGAACCACATCACTGGTGCACTAAAATAGGGGGTTAAGAGCTAATAGCAAGCATTGAAATTACAATGAAGAGTGGCATATCAAACGGTCCACGCATTTTTTTACTGGGAGCTGCAGGAAAAACTGGTGTGAAAGCACCACAGGAGTCGTAGGAGGACTTTAACAAAATGTTAGTGCAATCATAAGTCATTTCATTATGACAACCAACTTTCTTTGTGACACAGAGCAAGACACACTGGTTCACATTCTCAGCTTATGCAGAGCAGTGCTATCAGTTTCAAATGTGTTAAATCAGTTTACAGGAACAAAAGATCTGCTTTCATTTTCTTTGTGGAAACTATTCATCCCGAAGTGGCTTTGGAGTGCTCCTAGTAGAAGGATGTAATATAAACTCCTGTTGTTTGTTGCCTGTAAGAAGTGTCATATTGAGAAAATGGGCCTTTGTTAAAGATTCAAGTGTTTGGAAACTGGTTCAGCAGCTTGAGTAGCCACCTAATCACAGTTTCTCATTAGAGCTGTGGTGGAAGGAAGAGGGTAAAAGAAGTGGAGAGTCCTCAGGAAAAAGATGAAAGAGTGTCCTGTGTACCAGGAAGTTAGATTAAGTACCAATACCTACTTCTCATGACTCTGTTGTTCTACAAAAATAATAATTAAAAAACCCAATTCAATGTCCTAAAAATCATGGAGGGCCTCAGTTCTGCATGAGTCAGGCATATAGGAAGCCCACTTTTCTTCTTTAATGCTTGAAATAGGTGCAGCTTGTATGGCACCTGTTTTCCTCACAGAATTTATCTCCTTGTGGACACCCTCCAGTCAGTGATGGAAAGCAGAGAGCAGGGACCCTAGTCTCTCTGTACTTTTCTGAGTTACCTGCTCCAGGAGAAATCACAGGTATAATTGGTTGTCCCTGAGAATCTTTCATAAGGCAGGAAAATTTCTTATCTGTCTCCACTCCACTCCCATGCATGATCATATCTGGTAGCCCTCAAACTGTCCCAAAAATATTGCTGGCAAATAAGGCTCCAATCAAATTAATATAATTTTTTGTCATTGACCCAAAGGGAGCAAAACTCCCGCCACCTCCCCCTGATTTGGCATGCCACAATATCATGTATGTACCCTAACAGCCCTTGGTGTCTCCTACTTGCCCTGCCTGACATACTGTTTATACTCTCAGAGAGCAAGCATAGCAAGCACAAAATTAGTTTAAAATGTGAAAACATCTGCAAGGTAAAGGCAAGGAAGAGAGCACGTGAAAAGCATCTGTGGTGAGCCTTTTCAGAGCATGGCAAGAACACAGAGAAGGGATGAAAAGTGAGAGATCTCTTAGGGAAGCAAATGATAACGTGGCAGAGCTGTAATGAAGCAAAGGAGGGCAGTGCTTAGTTTTCTTGAAGACAGGAGAAAATAAAACACCACCACTCGAAGGGGAAGAAATGTGTTCAGAAACACAAAAGGTCATTTACTGAAAGGAGGGAGAGGCTGGAAGATATGAAGATCTAGGTCATGGAGAGAGTATAAAAATGGATCTTGAGGCAGAAGATGGAAGAGGCAGCCTGCTGGCTTACTGGGACTTTATTGTCAGTGTCTGAGCTGACACAGCACTCCTCATTTATCCTCATTAAACAGCTACCATCAGGGCATAGTTAGTGACCATTAGGCCTCAATTCTCTCTCTTTAGACTGCAGATAAATACATAGCTACTGCAAGAAGTAAAACTATCTTTGTTTGAATTACTGTTAGTTGCAGTTTCCCAAAATTCTGGTCAGGGATCAGCAAATGACAGCAAAGGTCTGACAGTAAAGAGAGCAGCTGTACAGAAGCCTGCCTGCAAATATCAGAACTCAAGGAGATGCCCTCTCTGATGGAAAGGACTGAACCTCATTTACTGCAGAGATAATATGATAATATTTAGGTTGATCCCACAGCTTCTGGTTTAGCAGAAGCTGTCTCTGTCCTGTGCAGGGTGGCTGGAACTAAATTATTTTTATGGAGTCTTCCAACCCAAACCATTCCATGATTCTATGATTCTCATGGACAGATTGAACACCTGCCCCTAATAACCTGAGGATCAAACACCTTTACATGTGAGGTGTTATCTTACCTCCCCATGGGGATGAAAAGAAATTTGTGCCCAAGAACAGCCACCACAGCACCCCATTCATTAGAGAAACACTGTCCATATCATCCAGATGGCACAGTGCTGTTGGATGCTTCCATTTCAAAGTCGCACACATGCCTCTGTGTTTTCTAAATATCCCAAAAAGACCCCGTGGTGTTAGTGGAGGAGCTTATTAGAGCCAAACTTCCCAAAACTTGTATCTTGGTGATTTTTGTAGAAGTCTGAATTAAATTGAAAATTGAACAATTTGACTATGAGCCAGTCATTATGTTTTTGCTCAGGACACCATGAGAATATTTTTTGTTTTGCTGTGCTTTCAAATGGTGTTTCACCAAAATATTATCTCCAGAATAGCCACAGTGACTCTGAGGGTCCAGATTCCATCAACCAAGAAAGATTTTGCTTTTCTTAATGAAAAAAGGGGGAGCAAAGAGGCACAATTCTCTAGGATCTGAACCACTGTTGTCTTAACTTGAAAAATCCCATTATCATGTTTATGGTAATTCAGGACATAATATAAACAAGAATGTATGCTTAATCTTTGGTTTAATCCCACTGATATCAATATGATTTAAACACTTTAAAATTAAGTAGATGATTAATTGCTCTTACAAGAATGAACCTGGCTTCCAGTTCCAACACCTAGTCCCATCGGCCAAGATGAAATTTAATTATTTTATTGAGTGGAAACAGGAATCAATAGACTTCTGTTTGAAGCAATCCCACAAAGCGTTCCTAGCCCCGGGCCTCAGTTTACCACGAGGAGCCCTTGCATTCACTGAAGGACTATTTGCTAACATTACCAAAATGCTGTGCATTCCTTGCTGGAGATGTGCAACTTGTGTGAGAGAACATCCTTATCAAGACTTTAGGGACAGGGCATTGTCTCCAAGTCAACTTCTTTCCTTATTTCTTTTAACCATGAAAAATGAGTCCATGTCACTTACACAGGAAAGTGAAAATTAATCTTTAAACCAGGGCACAGGTTCCTTTGCCCTTCCTTACTGCAGCCATATGCTTCTGTCCATCCTTCATTAACTAAAAAAAAAAAAATTCCAAAACCCTCATTAAATAATTTATTTTCTACAAATAGTCCTCAAGACATGTCTGTTCATACTGGGTGGGTTTCTGAAGATGCAAGCTATGCAGTTTTGGATCAGTCGTGTCTTTATGTCTCCACTGATGAGGGTGCCCCAAAAATGATATCTGTCTGCTCTTGCTGCTTTGATATTCAGATCATAGACTGGGCAAGGACATTGAGGCTGAATCACAGGAGGGGGAACATAAATGTTGTTCCATCCGCCTTGGATTCAAATGCTGAAGGTAAAAAAGGGTATGAAATCCCTGACCTGGCTAGAGAATCCTGAATTCCATCTCACTAGGTTTCTGGAGAGGTATGTGTGGGACCTTTGAGAACTGTTGCACACACATCAACCCAAAGGCCTTTTGCAGGCTTAGCCAACCTGTGTTTCTGCCTCTGTTTCAGGAAGTGGTAGCTTTGAAAGACCATATCAAACTGGTACATTGTGTTTCCTGCACATCCTGCTTTGTTGGAGGTTAATTCCTTCTGACGCATACAGTCTGCTGCTGCCAATTAAGTCAAACGTATTTTACGCTTTACTTTTCTGTTGCCTTACAGGCTTTTGTTGGAAAAAAATTAATAAATAAAACTCGCCAAACACTATTAAATGACATGGTCTGATGATTTGAAATAAACACCCCGATTTCAATACATCAGAAGGGTCAAGAGGGGGAGGAGGAAACTCTGGAGCAGCACCCAGTTGGATACCAACTGCACAGCACCCAGCCACTAGCCACAGCATTAATTTCTGACTGTTGTAAAAGCAGAAAAAGGGACCCCAGGCCAAGCAAGAAGTATAGAGCTGTTTCTCATGCAGTGGCACTGCAATGTATGGTTCTTTGGTAGAGGATGAAAAGCAACTGCACTGGAAGAGCAGCAGGAGAACAGGGCCACATAGACTCTTCCTTTGCAGTTCCATCTCTGCTGCTTCACGTTGTGGTGGTTTCTGGGTTTATCCCCATCCTCTGCTTTTGTCTGTGATCTCCAAGTCATGTCTTTCAGGCTTTAGAGAAACAGCTGGGACTGCTCATGAACAAGCTATGAAAAGAGAAACTATATTTACTCAGGGTCATCTGAGACACAAAAATATGTAAAAACTCATCAGATCTTCTGAATAAAACAAATTTATTTATTTATTTATTTATTATTTGGTTATCCAGATCAACACTGAGGTAGTGCTATGACAGGAGACACTCAGTGGAGCTTCTGGGTGACGTTACATTCTAATTTGGAGAAGAGAGGCAGCAGCAGGTCAGAAGCAGCAGAAATAAAACCAAGGTGAAGAAGAGTCCCAGGAGAGTTGACACTGTATATCAGTGGCATCATATATCACCTGAGATTCCAGGTTCTTGAATGGGTCCATGGTCTTTAATTCCATTACATTGCTTTACTGGAAAGTTTCAGAGCAAGTTTCAGAAACAAAATCAATCCCAAGGTGGGGGGGAGGGGGGAATCCACTCCTTTTCTTTGGTAACAACAGAAAAACCTACCATAGAAAGCTTCCTGTAATAAAATTGCAGTGTACTCTACCCAAAATGACACTTTTATGTCTCCTGTGGGATAGGTCATGAGTGTCAGAGACACTAAACCAAACACTCAAAGCAGTTTCTGTGAGAAAACCCTGGTTAATAGCACTCTGCTTGCAAATCCATACAAAGATCTTTCCAAGAGGTGTTCAAGGCAGGCATCTTCTTGAGAAAAGACTTGTCACTGGTGAGAGAGGGATACACAATTATAGGAAAATATCTGATGCGAGAAAAGAAAAATTCCTCATTTGTAGTCAGAGACAGGGTTGATGCTCAGCTAGAACATGGTTTGGAGAAAGGCAGCACAAAGGCAACAAATATCATGCTTGAATGATGGAGTGGCAGCACCAAAACAGTTTATCAGCATCAGCTTTGGGGATCAGCATCATAGCGAAAGTTTAATTTTAAATTTAAACAAATTCCCTGGCAGGGAAGTGCCTTCAGCTTGGATCATTGCAGACTGGCTGCTAACGACGAGAGAAAGAGACAATCAGCACTCCTTTCATCCAAAAAAATTTCTTTCAAAATCTTTGCAAAAGTGCATAAGATTGGGCTGAGGTAGTGCCCCAGAAAACATATCTGTCCAAGAAGGTGAGATGATAGCATCCAACACACTATTGCTGGCAGCACTGGATTGCATGGCTGTGATTAAAACAGGAGGGGGAGGATGTTTTCGATAACAATAAGGTTCTGCTCAGTAATTTTTACTCCTTTTATCTGCAGAAATTGGCTGATTTTCCTCACGCATTTGATTCTCCTGTGATTCTCAAATATATATTGTTTGGAAAATAATTGAAGGGAAAATGGGCATGCTCTTTTACAAAAGAAGAGAGAGGAGAGGAGGGGAGAGGTTCGGAGAGAAGAGAAGAGAAAGAAGAGAAGAGAAAAGGAAGAGAAGAGAAGAGAAGAGAAGAGAAGAGAAGAGAAGAGAAGAGAGCCTCATTATGGTCTGCAGTTTCCTCATGAAAGGGAATTGGAGGCACAAGCACTGATCTCTCAGGTGACCAGAGGCAGGATCCCAGGGAACAGCTGGAGCCATGTCAGAGGGTTTAGGTTGTGTATCAGGGAAAGGCTCTTCCCCAGAGGGTGCTGGCACTGCCCAGGCTCCCCAGGGAATGGGCACGGCCCCGGGGCTGCCAGAGCTCCAGGAGAGTTTGGACAGCACTGCCAGGGATGGACAGGGTGGGGGTGTTGAGAAGGTCTGCGCAGGGCTGGGAGCTGGACTTGATCCTTGTGAGTTCTTTTCAACTCAGGATATTCTATGAACATGAACTATGACCAGTAGTTACTGCAGATGTTTTCTAACTCGTTGGCATTAACTCATTAAAAGCATTAAAAGGAATTTTGTACTTGGTTAGATTTGTCTAGTAACAAGGAGTGTGTGATGAAATGGAAGCCACACAGCAAAATTGTGCTTGCTCTACACAAACTCCTTCTTGTTTTCATAGGCTGACTGAAGGGTAAATAAATCCCTGTTTCCCCCAGAGCTCTCAGAGATATTTGTTAACCTCTTTTATCATTACAGTAAAGGCTCACTATGGTAGCAAGCTCTGACTGCTAAATTTCTGAACTCTTCATTAAAAGGTTCTGATTTTCAATCAGTTCCAAGTAATCCCAGTGAAATGGACAGCAGATATGTCCAACATGATCTAGTTATCTGCATAAAGAGCATGGTGAAATGGCTGCAGGCTATGTATGCATCAAGAGAGCCAGCTCTGAAATCAGAAACAGTGTAATTATGTATTTAATTACTTCACCTAAGGGACAGAGTCATGCAGTCTGGTTGTACTGTTGTGATCTAAACTAATATCTCCACACCAAGGGGTATTTAGGTTGGCACTGCCTTGGAGGTTTTGTTCAATGAACATGCATTTATAACTTACAAGCAGATTTACAGTCACATCTTCTCTCAATTTTTCTGTAAGATTTAATTGGACTTAGAAGCAGTGTGACACATGTACACCTGTCTAGTGTTTCATTTTTCTCCAATACTCTTTTTTTCACTCCTTACCTCTTGCTTATATTTATACCACATATCCACTCCTATCAATATTTCTTCCCCTCCTTTTTATCTCTTTTACTAGTTCTAACTTCTTGTTTAAACCAGTTCTCTTTAGTATTGGTGTAACAGGATGCAAAGGATGAGCAATTGGTTGCTCCCTCATTCCATACTATAATTTGTGCTCAATTTACTTTAAAAAAGTATTTGCTGTAGTTGATCCCAACCTTTCTCTCATTAGGTCCTTATCTTCCATTTCTATAAGCAGGTTAGATTCTTAATAACCTTGTTATAGAAAAAAATTTAGTGTCTTTGAGAACATTTATTTCCTTTCTTGTTTTTTGAAGGAAAATAATGATGCTTATGGTTTCAAAGGGAAGGAGAAACTAAAATTCATTACTGTTTTCTGAAACACTGCCTTAGTTGGTCTAAGTTGGTCTAACTTGGGCACTGAATTAGTTGGTCTAACTAAACACTGGTTTAGTTGGTCATAGAGATGATAGTGAGTCAAGCTTCAATTATCATGACAACTCCAAGAAGTTTTATATAAACATTTATTTGATGTCTAAACTGATAATAATGTGTCCTTTAAAAAAAAAAAAAGGGGGAATGGCCCCATGATATAGCTTGAAAATAGTTTCTCATTAATCTTTGTTAACTGCCTTTATTATCCCATTCAGCAGTATATCCATGCCTGTCCTGTGCAGCAGTACTGTGAGTTTCCAGACACCAGGTGCCCTTATCAACTCCCAAAACTGAGGCCATGAATCAGCACAGTGGAGGTGTGATAGTCCAGGGAGGCTTTGAATGATTGCACTGATACATCACAAAATGCCTCCATGGGAGAACAGGGGCTGTGCTGCATTGCCAGCCCAAGCCCAGCAGACCTGGGTGACATCCCAATCAGGCAGATACACCTGGAGACAGTGCACTGATTGAATCCCTGCAGAACTTGTTCTCTTCTGCTTTTGTGATGAGGAACAGAAGCTGCAAGGAGGAATAGAAGGCTGGCAATGACCCTGAAGGTGAAAAGGAGCTGGGTGCACAGGAGACTCTTTTCCTACAGGTGCAAGACAGAAAGGTGTTCAGAGATGTGTCATACAGGTCAAGGGAAGAAACCTTTCTTTGGTTAGATGAAATTTGAGACTATACAGCACAGGTGAACCAGGAGCCAGTTCATCAGCCTTGTGTGTATCCCTTCAGGAGATCTGACAACATTCATTAAATCCTGAAATTAAATAATGGTGCTGAATCTGCAATTATATTGAAGCCAGTAAATTCAATTAAGGGTAAGTATATACTTTATTTGAATGGCTCACTTGGTGGCTTTTTGATAGGTGTAAGTAAGAAGATAAAGAGAAAATGTTTTTTAATTTTTTTTTTCAGATTATGCTGTGTCAAATGAAGACCACTCTGAGAACCTTGCACAAAATCACACAATACAGAAAGGCTCATAAAGAAGGAACAAGCACTCAGGACAGAAGCAGTTTTTTTGCTCCAGATTCATAACTTTTTTTTCATTTCTCATGTTATTGCTCATATACTTTATATTAATCCTTCCCAAAACACTTAGTGACACTCTCATTATTCTAGACAATGTATAAATACACAGTACTCCAAAGAGCAGTGATAAACTTACAAACAGTAAGTCATTGTGTGTGAGAGCAGAAAGACTGAGGAAATTGAATGCTAGAAACCTCGGTCACTTTCTCCATTCTTTCAAAAGACAAATTATATAAACCTGGAAAAAACTGGAATAATCCTGTGACCTCAGTCCCTGACAAGCTACACGCTCCCAAGCCAACACCTCACCCCAAATATCTAATGGATTTCTTCCGTTTTTGAAGTTCCCAGGCTCGCAACACTGGATTTCAGCGCATTTCCCCCTGCCTGGTCAGGCTCCATCTACATTCACGCACAGAGTCTTTCCCTCCCCGTTTTCTCCTTGTGGCTTGTTTGGAAGGTGATGGTTTTATTCCACATCCGTTTGAGCAGACGACTGCCAGAGGAAGTTTTCCCTACTTCTTTCTTTCAAAGCGTGGCAAAGCCTCGGATGCTCTCCGTCGCGCCGAGAAACCGAGCGCGGCTCTGTCGCTTCTCTCAGCCGGCGGGAGAGCCTGGCCAGCCAGCTGGTGCACAAACACATGGCATCAGCCACAGCTGCTGCTCCCGCTTCCTTCCATTGTAAAGGAAAAGTCTCCTTGGCTTCTTTCCGCCGGAGGCTGTGGGCTTTGATCCGGGCGGGGCGGGCTCGGGCTGAGATAACCAAGGAGTAAAGTCTGTGGTGTTTTCTCTGCCACCAGCCCCAAGCGGGTTTGGAAGCCGCCTGCTCAGCAGCTAGCACTAATCATCTCCTCTCCCTGCCTTCTGCAGTCAGACCTATCTCAGGTTTCCTAGGTCTTCCCCTGCCTGCACTGAGAGTGGAGGTGCTCTCTTTGAGGTTACAGAGCTGGCTTCGGGAGGTAGATACTTTAAAAAAAGCTTTTACCTTCTTAGCATCTGCTTAGCCACTTGCAGTTGCCATTTTACTGTGGGCCTCGAGGGTAGGTCGGAAGGAAAAGAAAAATGGCTTTCAGGATGGATTAGTTTTTGGAAGAGTATTGTGTGCCAAAGGCAGTGCAGAAAGAAGTAAACATTCAAGCAGACAAGGATGACATCATTTATTCAGTGGAACTGACAGGGGCAATGTGAGAAGCTGTAAAAGCAGATAAGAGGGCTGAGGTTTGAGGGCAAGGCATTAAAACGGGAGAAGGGAGAGCCAAGCAGCAGAGCTTGTTTTTCTGTGCTGTTCTGTGCCTATGAAGGCTACACGCCTCCCACTCAAAAGTTCATATCCACCCATTCACTGTGGAATATCCTCTGAGCCACATTGTTCACAGGGCCTTTACTGGGTCATCTTGACACTGGGCTTTCAGAGCAGGGGAACAGAAAGAAATGTTCAGTTATGAGCTTAGGAGAAAAACTGCATTGTGGTTTTGGAACACTGAGGCACTGCTTTTTCGATTAAAATTAGAGGTGAAAAGGAGTTTGGTCAAGTGGGTTCAATAAAGACACCTGGGTTTGGTTTTGAAGGCAGAAGTGGCATTTTCAGAGTATTGCATGTCTGGAGCAAAAGAAGACAAACAAAGGCTTGCCCACAGAAATAGGCTGTGATGTTCTAGGGAATAAGAACAGCTATTTTGCTACCAGCTGTAATAGGTTTCAAGTCCTAGAAAGATCAGTAGGAGAAACAGAAAAGAGATCAGGTGTAAGATGAGGCCCAAATATTAAAAAATGAAAGCAGGGCTAATGCTGAAGGTCATGGATAATTGCTGTCATGAGTAAAACCGATCTCTGTGCCGGACTTGATATTTTTCATGAAAATCAGCTCACTTCAATCCCATTTGTTCCAAGCAAGGACATGGTAAAAAAAATAGTGACTTTCATGACACACACCTTATCCTCTGTCTGCTTTCTGCCTGTAAGTGGTTTGTTGGTTGCACTGGGAAGGTTGGAAAATGAGCTCACAGTGGGACCCCCTGGATATCTTAGAGGCTTGAAGTGAACCTAATAAAGACCAGTCTCAACATTCCTGACACAAACCCGAGAAGAGAGAACACCAAAGAATTAGTATTTCTTTGTGGAGGTTTTATCTGTTTTTTTTCATTAGGAAAGGGTTTTTCTAGGTGATTGGCTTGGCCAAATTCAAAATAGTTTATAAACAGAGTGTATGAAATGTGCCTGCCATTAGAGATGTTGACCATGCACAAATATCTTCACTTACACCTTGTGAGGTTCCTTTCTGGGTGTAAGGAGGTTTTTTTAAATTTTTTGAGGTTTTTTTGTTGAGTTTTTTTGGGTTTTTTTCTTAAGCTACTATGAGAAAGGAGAGAGGATAAAATGTAGTAGGAATCACACACTAGGTTTCATGGAAAGGTCTCTCATCAGATTCTGTACTTGGAAGCAGCAGATTTTCCTCACAGTGGGAACTGGATTTAAATATTAAAATTATCTTTGGAGCACAAGCCTTCTTATCCATGACAGTAAAAGCTGTTGCCTCTAGTGAAAAAGACACAGACACACACACCTGCACTCACACATGTCCAGGATACAAGACAGAAAACAGACATTGTATGAAAAAAAAGAAAGATTTTAGCTTCACAAAATCTTATTGGAACATTGCACTTGAAGTCCTGTTTTATCCAGAAATACCAGTGGCTGAAATGGACTGACTTATAACAGGACATTTTGAGTGTCTGTATGCCATAATTTACATTCTAGCAATTGTTAAGTGTTGTTATTATGTACTGAATCCTGTCAATGTTTATATATATGCTTCTAGAGGTTGATTTCACAGACTTTTGTGATCTAGATGGGAAAAGAAACAGTTCAGATTCAAGACAAACCAGGTAATTATGTAGCCCCACCCCAAGGATTTCAGGAATTTCTTGTGAATAGAGAAGACCCTAAGCCTCTCAGCGAGAATTAATTAGTTGTGTCCATGCTCTGACATGAAAGAGTTACAATTGTAACCACTGCATTTCTGTACCTGTTTCAAGATTTTCAATGTCCGTGAGTGAAATATTTCCAGGCTGGGGGACATCTTCTTATAGAGCATGTCAGGAAGAAGCTCATTGCTCAGAAGGTGGGCAGGCCCTGGCAGGTCAGCCGGAGAAAGCTGAGGCTGCCCCATCCCTGAAAGTGCCCAAGTCCAGGTTGGACAGGGCATGGAAAAACCTGGGGTAGTGAAAGGTGTCCCTGCCCATGATAAGAGGTGGAACAAGATGGTGTTTAAGATCCCTTCCAACCCAAACCATTTTATGGTTCACTATTGATATGTAATGACATGGAGAAATACAAGGTAAGTGTGCAGTCAGAAAAAATTAGTCCTGGATAGTCCCTCAGCAGGGACTGTTCATTCACTGACTGTTTTCTACACAAGCATGCTGGGGAGAGAAAGAACTTTTTATTTTTCTTTTTTCTTTTTTTTTTACAGATTTCTATGATATAATTGCAGTTATTTTATTTGTTATGTTAATGCACAATCCACCAAAAATAGCAACATAAGGGGTTAGGATGTCAGCATACTTCTTACTCAGTAGTATTTGCTGTTATAATTGCTGGCTTACCTTGGCCACCTGTGGTGGCTGGCTCAGGATCTCTTTTACCACTGCACTAAATTTTTTTTAGTTGTGATTTAAAGAAATGGCAAAGACTTCTGTGTTTGTTTAGATTTTATGGCCCAATTATTGTTTCCCATTCTCAGACATGAGGATAATTATTTTATCATTAATAATACATAGACAAAACATACCATCTCTAAAAATGACATCTATAATGGGAAATGTGCACATACTGAGTTGTATATCACATACCCTGATTATTTAGTTATATTGACCATATGTTACTTTATTTGCCTGTTATTTGTTAGATGTATTGAGGAAAGAAGAGAAAAGGTGCTCGAGGTATCAATTCAACATTGTTTTGTTCCTGTAGAAAAGGCCAGGGAAAAGAATCTGGCAACTTGCCTTGACATCAACCATCTGTAAATTCATCATTCTTTGGATCCCTAGGTAATTTAGTTTCAGCCAAAATGAGCATTCTCAATGTTGACAAATGGTCTTGCTACATTTCCCCAACAAAAGTAGTTTTGTTGGAGATTTGACCTTATGGAACTCTTGCTTCTCTTGAAAAAACTAGAACTACGAGAAAAAACCTTTATGATTAATTGCCACTACCGCCACTTTTTCAGCTATTAGTTCAATTAAGAATTTGGAACGGGCTGTTTCACTGAGCTGTTATACTTCAGTAACATTCATAGACTCTTGAGAGTTTGAATATGCATTTTTATAATAAATCCTGTTCTTTGTGAGGTCTATGTATTTTCTGACACCATTCTTGACTCTCCTATTAATGTATGCATTATTTTTCTTCCATAACCGCATCACATCCCCAAAATACAGTAGGGTGACAAGCAACATGCATAAAGTCCTGGATGATATTCAGCTTCTAAGATGTAGGATACCCATCTTTGATCTAATCTCTCACTGAAATTGTCAACTTCCTCTCTCTTGTAGAATGCCTGATTTTCCATTTCCATTATAATTATAGGGTTGAAAATAAAAAAAAGAAACAAACAAAAA
>VWZV01002534.1:0-88767 GCA_013397155.1 Irena cyanogastra
CAAGTGAGTTAGCATGGAAAAGATAGAGCCTTAGATGAACGGAGAAACAAGATAGCTTGATGACATGGTTGAAGTCATAGATGTGAGGATTTACTCAAGTACTATGTTTTCTTTGCTAAGTCTTGCATGCAGTTTAGCCACAAAGCCTGCAGTGAGCTTGCATTTCCCACTTCCTAAACTTAAATTTTAGTGTGCAATTCCTATTAGCCTGATTGTGCTTTAATAAAACTGAAAGAGATCAGAGGAAATCTGGGTTGATTATCCCATTGTCCCAGGGTCCTGCCTCACCAGTGAAACAGGTCTCGTAACCCCGAAGGGGGGACCCTGGGCAAAGGACCACCTGGGCTTTTATCGCACATTCCCGTTGAGTCGTCGGCTCCTGCTATGTCTCTGGCCATCTCCTGTCACCTGCTGTGTCTCTTGTCCCTTGGCTGGCGCCACAGGTCCCTGTACCTTTTGTAATGCAAGGCATTGGTGCCAGTTCACGGGCTTTAGAATCCGGCAGTGGGAGGCGGCGACCACCAGTACACCAAATCAAAAGAACAGAAGGCTGAGCATGTGGACTAATTAGTATAGGAAAGGAAATAATCATATAAGCAACAAAAGATAGGATGCTAATTAATAATTAGATAACTTGTAGTCAATGAACTGTGACTTTGCTTGCTGAAATGTATATGTAGTGTAAAGTTTTGAGAATTGGTATGCTTGATTTGTGGAAAACTTCCACCTCGTGCAGAATAAACTATGTCTTTTTTGGAAAGGAGAGGTTTAGAAACTGGGCTCTGTGTTTAGAGAGTCCCTAAGTTGGCAGCAATAGGAGTGCCTGACGGGAGAGCCCCAGCTGCAGGAATGGCCAGGTTCTGGTTAACAGCAGCATGTTCTCCTTGGAACCTGTGTGCTGGCTGGAGACAGCATCTGTCTGCTGTTGGCTGTCCCCATGCAGCTGAAGCCTTTAAAAGCTGTTGGTCACATTGCTGGTGTGCTCTCCCTCAAGAAACTGAGACCTGATCTTTAAATTATGCAAATTTTCAGGATAAATATGACAGTTAAAAATACATGGCTTTAATAAGGCTTAAAGTGCTTTGCATTTTTTAAATGGTCATGAATAAGAAATTATTTTGTAAATTGTGACATCAGCTAGGTCTGAAGAGTAAAATTGGTGAAAAAATTCATAGAGTGGTTTGTATTGGAAGGAACCTTAAAGATCATCCAATTCCAAGCCCCCTGTCATGAGCAGGGACACCTTCCACTAGATCAGGTTGCTCCAAAGCCCTTCTCAACCTGGCCTTGAACACTTCCAGGGATGGGGCATCCACAGCTTCTCTGAGCAACCAGGACATTTTCTGTGTATCTAACCTAAATATTCCCTCTTTTGGTTTAAACCTGCTGCCCCTCATACTACCACTACCGTTCCCGATAAGTCCCTCTCCAGCCACTCCACATACTTGAAGGTTACTATGAAGTCTTGACACAATCTTTGCCAGGCCAAACAGCCTGAATTTTCCTGGCCTGTCTTTAGAGGAGAGATGCTCCAATCCCCTTAGCACCTTCATGGCCTCCTCTGGGCTTGCTTCAGCAGTTCAATGTCCTTCTTATGTCCTTGTGTCCTTCTAGGGCACCAGAACTGCACACTGTTCCAGGTGGAGTCTCATGAGAGCAGAGAAGAGGAGAAAATCACCCGCAAGTTCTTTCATAAGCCTCTATTTTGTAGATAAATAGTTCTTAGACAATATGAGCATGTTTTTCGTTTTTTGTGGGTTTTTTTTTTAAGAACTAATCCTCATGAAAAAGTAAATATTTTTCTGTTCCTTCTTGCAGCTTTTCCACAAGGTTTTACATTCTTGATTGCACCTGTTAGTTGCCTAAGGAGAATAATTACCATTTACAGTAATTTAATACTGAAAATAACTTTAACAATGCATATTATCTGCTAATAATAAAAGAATTTTGAAAAAAATTAGAAAACACTGGTAAGCCTTATACATTCTAAATGGCAGAACAGAAGAGCAGAACATTTAAGTTCATGTGAATGGCAGAACAGAAATTATTACCGCAGCAAAAAATTCAGAACTTCCATGTTGTGCTTTCAGATCACGGGGACCACATCCGCAGTCCTGAAGCAGAAAATATGTAAAATCTAGTGGGAAGTGTTTTGAACTGATCAGTTAAAAATGTCTTGACTGGAAAGCAGCAAACATGGGCCTGGCCTTTCCTTGAGGCATTTAAATGAGGGCTTGAGGCTGAGACTCCTCTTCTATACTCAGATGTCTCCAGAGGTCAAACCACATCATGAACAGCTCTTTGCAGTCATTTCTCTCTCTAAGTCCTTGAAGTTGGGTCAGCTGAACTTGGACTGTAATTGCTTATTTTTGAAAAGAAGAAAAGTGACCTGGCCAACCACAGATCCTGAAACCTGGTCTCAGTCTCACTACAAAGCTTTGGAAAAACTCAGATTCACTGTATTAATTCCCAAAAACATTTGATATGGTATCACCTGGGGAAAAATGAGCATATTGGGGTTAGGAGAGAAACTGAAAAATGAGATAGCCACAAATAAGGTTGAAAAGAAAGATGTCAGGCTTAAAGGTGTGGTAGTAGCCACAGAGAGCAACAGCGATTCCCAGGCATTGTCCTGGGAAAAGCTGTGAGAAACTCAGAGAAAGAATGATAAACCATAGTTATCTCAACTTGCTGCACCTGGTGTTTGTGAACATGTGGAATGTGTTTATCCCAAGGGGTGGTTTCTTAATTAGCCAATGGTGATGGTGTTTTAATTAGAGGACCAATTAGGTCTACCTGTATCTTAACTGTCTATAAAAGTAATAGGTTTCATAATACAGATAGATTGATGGATCAGCCTTCTGTGGATCACAGTGTCAATGCTAATTATTACCTGGCTGGGGGTCCCCTGCCGTGACATAAAGGGGTTTTTTTTAAGGATGGTGTTATTTGGTATTTTTTGTAGTAGTCCTGATAAAATCAGTAAGAGCGTGCTCATGAAATTTGGAAATGACATATGGTTAGGAATCACCATAAGTACAGAAATGTGCTACTTTTGGCTAGGATAGAGTTAATTTTTTTCACAGTGACTCGAATGGGGCTGTGGTTTGGATTTGTGCTAACAAGAGTGCTGATAACACAGAGAATTTTTTAGTTATTGCTGAGCAGGGCTTGCATGGAGCCAAGATCCTTTCTGCTCCTCATCCCACTCCCTCAGTGAGTGGGCTGTGAGTTTATGGGAAACTGGGAAGGGACACAGCCAGGACAGCTGGCCCCAACTGACCAAAGCAAATCCCATACCGTGAGGTGTCATGATCAGTAAAAAAGGCCAGGGAAAGAAGAAGGAAAGGAGAATAGTTCAAAGTCACAGTGTTTGTCTTCCCAAGTCACTGTTACGTGTGACAGGGCCCTGCTTTCCTGGAGATGGCTGAACACCAGCCTGCCCATGGGAATTTGTGAATGGATTCCTTGTTTTGCTTTGTTTGCTGCACGGCTTTTGCTTTCCCTATTAAACTCTATCTCAGCCCACACGTTTTCTCACTTTTACACTTCCAATTCCTTCCCCCATCCCACTCATGAGGGAGCAGCTGCATGGTGCTTTGTTGCAGGCTGGGATTAAACCACCACAGGGAAGTATCTCAGGAGATGAATTTCATTTAATGCAGGGAGGTATTAAGGTCATTGTGTAAAAGGTAAGGTCCTGGTAAAATCTCATTTAGGGTACTGTGAAAACTGAATCAATTGTTCTATAGCTGAGCTAAGGTTGAGCTAAGAGAGGGCTAGAGGGAAGTTGGGTTCCTCACCAGAGACCTTGAGAGCCTTTCAAAAGAACAGATCTTAGGATGGCTCAGCTTGTTTACTGCAACAAAACAAAACCAGAGAGGGGACACAAGTGCTGTCTATAAATATATCAGGAAAGTAAACATGAAGGATGAAAACCATTTAAATGAAGGGGAAAGACACAAGAACAAACAGATATGTACTATTCAGTAATAAATATATGAGGAAATCAGAATAATGTTTCCAGTCATTACTGCAATTGACTAATGAAACTGCTTTTCCATGGAATTAGTGGGAACAAAAATATTTCTATTTTTAATATGGCACTTGATAAATGTACGAGGTGATTGTACAACAGGGCTTTTTTTTTTTTTTGTAGTGGCAGGGCCTGTCATTCAGGAGGATCTTCCTGTTCTGTGTTACCATGCCAATTCGTAGTACAAACAGCAGAACATTTTGTCCAGATTTATGATTAATAATATGGGAATGACCTGTCAGTTTTCTCTGAATAGTGGGCAAGGTTCAGAAGTCCTTATGAATGCAAGAGTTAGATTGTGTTACTGTGACTTCAGTAAAGCATATGATGTCAGCATTCTACAGAAAAGAATAGAAGGAAGGAAATAAGCAAAAGAACTTGTAAGTGAGATGAAAAAAGCACAGGTAAGTTGTAGATCTTGAAGGATCAAGTCACAGGCCCAGAGCCCTCCTTGGATACCAGTACAAGTATGTATCAAATTACACCCTGTTTTTGTGCTGTGTTATGCTTTGGTGTTATCTAGGGTTTGAATTTAGTCCTTACAACTGTTAGGAGCAACCTGGTCTGAAGCTGGTCCACTTAGCAGAGCCTTAAATTCAGTGTGCTGCATTTCCTTAATGTGCAGCAGGAGGTTAATGTGCTAAGGTGTGGACTGGCCCAGAGATGCCAGCAGAGCTATTTACCAGTGTTAATTCTTCTCATGTAATCAATCCACAACTTGACCTCAAAAAACAGAAATAGAGAAAAGCTGGTCTCCTATATGTTATGAGTTGAAGGTGTTAAGTTTATTGACCGAACACTAGATTTGTGTCAACAGAGAGTAAGTTTATGCCAACAAGCTCAGGACAGCAGGGAATTAATCAACATTTCATTTGAAATGAGGCATTGTGCATTTTCTGGATCCTTTTATAACATTAATTGGCTCATCACACATACATGATGCTAAGAATTACTGAGACAGAATCATTTAACACTCTGAAGTTTGAGGATATTTAGATGTTTCATTGTCCAAACACCTGACTTCAGAAATGTATCTGGTCTCCTGAATAGACTCTGTTTGCCAGGGCAGGACTGATTCTATCACCTTTCTCTCCTGTTTGTATTGGGTGTGTCATACTTGATCTTCAGCAACAGGGCTGTGAGCACTTCATTGTCAAGGCTGATGGCAGAACATCACTCTGTCATTTTTTTCCTTCAGAAGCTGCTAATCAGTGATGCAGAGGGTGACTCAGTTCTTTATCCTCAGTGAATCAATCCTGTTTACGTACAAGTGTGCCTATGTCACAGAGATATATGGAATTCAGTCACAAAAGGCTGGTAGCATTTTAAAGGTTTCCAAACTGATTTATACATAGTCAATGCATATTCTGAGTTTCATGGTAAATATTGCTTCAGTTCCTGCTCTTTCATTCTTACTGTGTACTTCATGTATTTGTATATGATTGCTTGAAAATCACAAGGGTACAGCTACCTCAAATCACAGTTTTCTGTGATTCTTTCAAATCTCTGTTTCTTTTCTCTCATGGTATAAATTACTAAGTAGTGTACTGTCATCAGCTCTAACAAGAAGTCATGAAATCTCTTCTCCCAACAATTTTAAAACTTCCACCAGCAGTTTTTTGGAATTTGTGCTTTATGTGGTGTTTTTCTAAGTCTAGAAAAAAACTAACTTTGATGGAAATATTTAGAAATTATGCTGAAATATTTTAGCAATACAGCCTTATTTAACATAGATTTGAAATAATCATAAAATGAAAGTCAGTTTTTCTTTCCTAGCGTTTCTGAATGTGCACGCTGCTGGTAAGTTTGCATAATGGTCTTTCTAATTGAGAGAAATAATTTTACCAACATACCCAGGGCCTAAGTACTGTAGAATATTAAAGTATTAGTTTTACAGTTTTTTGGAAAAAGATAGCGATTTAACCAATACCAAGGATACACTCTTCAGTACAATAAAATCCCACTAGATGGAAGCACCTCAGCTGCCATAATAGAAGGAATAAGTGGAAGTACAACAGTTTAAAACACATGGCATGGAAAGGTATCAATGTTGGGAGAATTTTGAGGGAAAAATTTTGTCTTGCCCAGATTCAGCTATCAACTAAAAAATTAAAAATCACAGGAATAGATACTTTTACTATGTGCCATATGAGCCATCTAATAAAACTCAGTGTCAGCAGTCCTTGGGTTTATATGTACTGTATGCTGCAGCTTTGGAATTCTTTTGGAAGCCCTGCATAATTAAGAACAGAACATTATTTTCTCTAAATCCCATTTATATTTAGTCATTATCTCAAAAAAATCATTCCAAAGTACATGGATAGGTTCTCTGCTTTAAGGACTCTCCCCTTCAGCCCAAGCTTTTCTGTAGCATTCAGATATGTAAGATTTTACAAAGGTGGTCACAGATTGATTTTTCTTGACTTTGCTTGACTTTTCTTGTTCTGAAATAGAAATTTAAGTGACTAACTTAATAAACATAATCAGTGACTGTCTTCATAGTGCTTCCATCTTACAAACTTCATGTGACATTTCACAGGATTATTAGTTGCCAATAATCTTGATCTCTGCTAACTTGAATTCGTGGGTTCATCCTTGTTCCAGGTGGCATTCCCCCACAGGTGATGTTCTCAGTGCATGACTGACAAAGTGGATAACACCAGAAAGGAAAATAAAATACAGAAGTCAGCCTTCAGAACCTTTTTCACTTAGACATGTGATTTTATTAGATATTATCAATTAATCTTCATGAGGATTCCTAAGAGAACATTGATGACAAGGTGGCATTTTAAAAAGAGGTATTCTTCTTTGAAAATATTTTCCCAACAAAAATCTATTCCTCAGCATTTTGATTTCTATAGGTGTGTTCTGCGAGTACCTTGTTTTAAGACTAAAAATGGTGGACGTAACTAGAAAAAGGAAAAGCAAGAGGAGAGTGATAAAAATGAGTCTGTAGGATGAAGAAATATAGATAAAGGCTGCCTTCAGTGGCTGTTGGAGTAGAAGGGAATCACTGTGTTTGCAGCAGTATCCTGTGCTATTACACCTAGATGTTTTAAGCAGGAATGAAATGAGAAGGGATTGATGCCAGAGCCAAGCAGCTGTAGAACTACCTCATTACATGCCTTTAAATGCCTTTGAAATTTTGGCAGTTTCACTGGGAGATGAACAACACTAATAAATTTGATAGTGCATAAAGCAAACAAATAGGGAAAATTTTCTTAACTTGAAAACTTACTGAATGCTGGTTTTTATTAGTGATACAAAGGAGCTCACTTGAAAGTGAAGTCTTGTGAAGTCTTTCTAATGTTTTAATTTCTTTCTTATGAACACTGTCTTAGAATTTCAAGGAATAATTACATCTAATAGAGCTTTAGCTCCTGTCAAAGATGCAATGAGTTCAGAGATAAACTAACTATATTCCAGTGTTCCAGGTATTTCCTTCTATTTAATCATGTAGATTCAAACATGGCTTACTTTTTGAAGCAAGATTTTGAAATAGTGTTGACATAGCTTAGCTGGTAAGGTTTCAGAAGATACATAATTACTGTGAACGCTGTCATTTCAGAGCAGATTGGTATTTGTGCTTAAGCATTGCATATACTGGTTTTTAGACAGAAATTACTACATTTCTACTTGAAAAAATTGAGTGACTGTTCCTGTCATATTGAACTTCACCAAAGCATGTTGTGAAACTCTAACAGACCCAGTTTTACCACATATCTTTTTCACTACTTTGAACATTCTCCCTGCACGTTCTGGTGGGCAAACCGGAACATGCAAGGAAACCTAGGTTTATGAATGGGAGTTTATTAAATGAGAATGTTCATGTTCCTGATTAGGAGAAAGATTTGCTACCCATTGTGTTTTCCTCACCCGAGACACCCCCACGCCCGAAGGCAGCCTCTCCAGGTGAGCCCCAGCCCAGCCTGGGCTGACACTGGGCGCTGCTGCAGAAAGAGGTGGGGCTGCCACAGCTGCCTCCCCCCTTCCACCGACCCGACTTCAGCTGCTGCTGCTGCTGCTGCTTTGCCAGTGGCACAGTCGTCCCTGTGCACTGTAACCTCGGCATCCTCGGAGCATCCAGCAGCTGCCAGGCACTCGCAGCCCTCTCATGAATGTCTTTCTTTATCTCCAAGTGGCTGACTTCTGTTTTTCAAGGCTACTGTTTTCCATCTCCTCGCTTAAATACTGTAAGTACAACTTCTGCTGTGGCTTTAGTTACTGCCTTTGTGAAATTCCTCTCTCTTGTACTGAATATGAGAGTTACTAGTTCAAAGTCTCTGAGGTTTGTTGTGGTCTCTGCTCCTTTTTGTGCTGTTCAAATGGGCCTTTAGCTGGATTAAAACATGGTTTTAATGGATTAAAACATGACATTGGAACAACTCAAAATGTTGGTGGTTTCCTGGCTGCCGCTTTCCTACTTTGTAGGAAATTGCCAATGTGTCCTTCCTCTGACTGCTGCTGCCTAGTGAAGTGGAAGCAAGAAAAGAAGCATTTCCATCCCTACTTGTTTGCTGGAACCAGTTTTCTAAGAACCCAAAGAAGAGAAACTAATGCATGTTGATAAGCTTTCAGGATGCTGAGGCAGGTAATCCTGCTGCCTGCTGAAATGTGGCTGGCCAGGGGTTTTAGGAAGGAGCTAGGTTGGAGGGTCTCTGTTTGGCTCAGTTCCTTGGGTTCTGAAGCTGAAGTAAAGGAATACATGACTAGGGACCTCAGGTGGCTACAGCAGTGTGATTACACATTACACCTAAAAATCATCCCAGGACCTTGAGACCACAGCAAAAAGGACTATTTCAAGCTGTCCTGGTTCCTGACCCAGTTTGGTGTGACTGTGAACTCCATGGTGTCACCCCAACTCTGTATTCTTACTGACATTCTACATAAATGTTTTATGAGCTATGGATTGTTCTCTCTTTAATTGCATCACGAGGAGTTGCAGAAAGGATGTCAGTGTGTTAGCACTTTGAAGATATCACAGACTAACTTTTAACATTGACAGTGCCTAGAGATATTTGGGGTGGACAGGCACACTTGCAATTCTGGCCAAATCCCCATTAAAATTTGCACAGCTGCCCAAAATGTTGCCTTTTTTCTGTACAAAACCTCACATCATGTTCATAATTATATTTCACACTCTGTGGGAATAAGCATGGCACCAACTACTTAAAATGGAATTGATTTAGGATACCAAAATAAGGGGTGCTGTCTGAAAGTTTTGACTGACTTCTTTTTCTGCAGACTTCTTCCTAGGCTTGTCTTTTTTTGTTTGATTGCTTTCCTCTTTATGTTTGCTCTCCTATTCTACTTCACTTTATTTTGATAGAAAGGGCTGATAAAAAAATTATCAGGTGTTTTAGTGCTGTTCTGTCTAAACTTGATTAAAGGATATGGAATACACATCATAGAAAGACTGCATTTTTCCCTGGGAGAGTCTCTGTATAGTAAAGAACACATATTCTGTAGCATTTGAAGTTCTCATTATGCCTCCTGTTTCATTGCTCTTTGCATCTCCAGTTTTCCAGATACCTTCTCTGTTTTGCATATATCCTAGAAATAATAATGCCAAATAATGGCAAAATCTTACTTAATTTTCTACTATAAGCCAGAAAGGAATTTTCCCTCTTCCAGTCTTGGAAGCAACAGCTGCTCAATGAGTTCATAACATGCCTACACTCACCCAATACAATCTGATTTACCATTCCTTTATTACCATCTTTCTGAGTCAGACTTTCCATGAAAGACTGGCTGTTTATAATTGTTATTTGTTTGCAGTAACTTAAAATAGCATACCACTAGGACTCTTTAAGAACCTGATATTAACCTGATTTTACTGACAATCCAAGCACAGGAGGTTAAGGGAAGAAGTTCTGGTCTCGAGGAGCAGTTCTGATATTGGCTATGGTCACTTCTAAATTTTTGCTTCAGGTTTTCATATCCTAAATGGCATTAAAAATTTCTAGGTTTCAAACCTAGCTTCCAGCATTAGGGTTCATTGACTGGTATTTATTCCATGGTTTGGCAAAAAAGAATTTTTCTGAATATATGTATAAATTTTCTCTTGGGGTACCCATGACAGTTTTGTGACAATGAACTATGTAACGTCAGAATCACTGTGATTTTATACACTGCTTTTCAGGTATCTTCTTGAAGTATGGAATTTGTATGGAAACGATTGTGGTACCTTCAGCTGGGCTGTATGTTGATAGTGAATTTGGTTTATGCCAGTCTAGAGTATCAAAAAGAAACTCCTCCAAGCCTGCGTGAGATTGACCATCAGTGCTGGGAGGTGTCGTCCCATGGGCTGGTGGAAATGAAGAAACTCAAGGTAGCAGACACAGTCATTGCTCTCTGGGACTTCATGATGTTCCTAAAGGAATCCCCTAAGCCCAAGCACAATGAACTCTTCAATGATTTAGCACAGAACTTCTGGGATATGTATGTAGACTGTGTGCTCTCAAGATCCCATGGAATGGGCAGAAGACAATTAACATCTCCCAAATATTCTTCCACATACTCACACAGAAGTTTAGAAGGTAACTATAGTTATAGAACATGGTACTAACATCCAACTCAACCAATTATCCATCCTCACCCTTCATTGTTTAGACAACTCAATATACTAATTTCCAGTTTTCTGTCTCTAATTGTCAAAAGTGTTTGCATCTTTCAATGGTAGCTGCTTTCACAATACATGAGACACTAGTAGTTAGAGTACTACATTCCTGTATTTAACAAAGTGTAAAAAATACTGGGTATGCATGTGGAAGTGTGTGGAAATGGATGCTGCATTCTCTGTTTATCACTGTGAGCATATAAATGACAATACATTGGTAAATAATTATAATACTGAAAGTTTCCTGGTATTAGGAGTTCAGTCTCAGCTCTGGGGAATCATCATTCCGCAGAAGGGAAACTCAAATCCCTGATGGTTTGAGCCCTATTCTTCCTAGTAAAACTACTGATATATAATGTGATGTCATGGTCACTGTGAATCACTAAACAGTGACAGTTTCTGGTCATCGTGATCGGCTTTGAGCCTGAACTGAGGTCATGTAGGTGACTTTACCTCTTATTAATCAGTCCTACATCTGCTGCCCCTGTTCCTCCTCAGCAGTAGGCTTTTTCCTGATGTACCCTGTCAGATGATTCAGGTTTTGGAATGAACATGAAGATTATTCAATCATAGAATTTCTAATATATTGCTTGGACAATAACTACCTGTCTTTCACAATCTTGCAGGGTCTGCTTTCACCAAGCCATTTTAGGCCAAAAGGGGAGAAAATGAAGATACTTAAACAAGGCAACATCAAAACGAAGGAGCACAAAATCACAATAAAATTGTAGATGTTTGGACAAATCCTTTGGCATGGTTCAATCCCTTTATTTTTTTTTCTTTTCTTTTTGTGTTAAGTACTTAATCACTCCTAAACTGATAAGTACATGAACCCCCACACTGTCACTTTGCTTTCCTGTCTTGCAGTCTACTGAGCTTGCCTTTTCCTCACTCCATGAATGTGTTCTGAGTCAATAGCTTTGTTTTCCCACGTAAACTTTAAAGTCTAGATGTGTCATATTTTTGTAGAGTCTTGTATTTTCCAATAATTCTCTTTTTAAAAGTTAATTTTGATGGAAACCCAATATATTTTTATACATTATGAAATGGAGAAAATGTAAACAAATTTATTTTATACATTGTCTTACACATACTATTAACCTTAAGAACTGCAAAAAAAAAAAAAAAGTTGAGACATTAAGCTAAAGGGAAGGGTTATGCTTATTGTAATGTCCTGTGCAGTGTAGACTTTGTATTTTATCATCGCTTAGTCTAAGCTATGGATTAATTAAAGTTATTTTTCTAAGCAGCAAGGTCTGAATAGCAGTAGTTTTCTTGTCTATTAACATGTTATTTGATAAGCCACTACTACAGACGTGCTTTACACAACACTGCAGATGAGGTGATGCAGTCCATCCGTGTCATTGCAGGCAACATCGCTGCTGAGATGGGACCTGTGCACCAAGTGTTCAAAAGAGGGACAGACTGACTCGACTGCTGCTCTCAGTATAAACCATTCAGCATGGATAAAATAATTCAAGGAGGTTAACTGCCTACTTTACCCAATTCTTCTGAGCATAAAAAGACCTGAGAAATTCTGACTGTTCTCTGCTTTACTCCTTGGGCAATGCAGCTTGTTCAGTCCCTGTTATGTTTTACCCTTTTATGAGATTACAGGTGGTTTTTATTATTTTAGGAAATAGTACTCATCCTGTAACACCATATAAACCTTCATAAGTAACAAGAAATCCATCCCACAAAATGCCTAGCGCGTATATAGTTTGTAAAATATCCAACAAGTCTCATAGATTTGTAAATGTTCATTTAGGTAAACATGATATCGAACTGCATTTTCTAAAATATGTCTCCTACGGTATTCTGGAGAGGGTACAAAACTAGTGAGAGATTTTTCTGACCCATAAACATCACTTTAGGCTCCTGACAGAAATAATATTTTTGAGCAAATGAAGTTATTACACACTCAAACACAGCAACTTCAGGAATTGATACATTATGATGAGCAGCAGTTTGAGAGTCATTATCTAACCTGCCCCAGCAATATCCAGTTTATAAAGTTATGTAATGCATTACACTTGCAACAGAAGTTTTAACTGGCATAAATAATATAAAAAAATGCCCCTTGTTCACCTGCATTGATCACCTACAGAAGTGTTAAAGTATAATAACATTTTAAAGGGATTATTTCCTCTATTAGTGGCCTTTTAATTGAACGCCAGAGCAAGTTATCCTACACAGTTTTAAAAGCTTCATCCTTCTTCAGGCACTAAGTCTGTTTTATTAGTTTTCTAGAAGACACAAAAGTGCTTAGTGCTCACCATCATTGTTTCCAGAATGTTTGAACAATCAATTTCTATGGTCACCCTGTGACGTCTGCCAAAGGGGCAGGTGATTATGAAGCCCAGGTACACAGCAGCAGCAGCAAAACGAATTCCAGGTCGATGTGCTATGGTGTACATCTGTGAGAGCTGTGGGAAGTCACAGCTGACTGTTCCTGGGATGTCAGCATGAGGGATTAACAGTGACTGGGATGATCTTTTCTTCCACCAGTACTCCCTCTTTTTCCATCCCTGGGTAACAGCAGGGACAGCAAGCCCAGTTTCCTGGTGTTGTATGTTCCCCTCTGCAACAGCCAAACTATGGTCCATGGCTGTCTGGCAAAATCAAATGCTGTTTGTGCTGCTGTGAGCCTTGTGTTAGTACTGATTTATGAAGGATAAATGTAAGTATTTGGGGAAATTCTGTCCCCTTCCTTCTCCAGCCATTATTAATTAACATTAATGCTTAATTAACAAGAGCATTTGCATTTGCAGTCAGGGCATCTGTAGCAGAAACAATACAGTTATGGGAGAATGTGGTGGGGCTCACTTTGTGACCAACTGATTTCCAGTTAACGGTTCTTTATCCATACCTTGGCTACAGTGTATTGCTGTAGCTTTTGCTCAGAAATTGGAATGACTTACATAAGTCCTCTACATTTTTTAATGGGCCTTTGCCTTGATGCCAGTAGTAATGAGTCACCTACACATTCACATACGTGCATGTAAAAAAGCATGCAGAAACCCCTCCAAACATCACAGTCTTTGGTCTCCTAGTAAAATAATTATTGTTTGATTTTAATTGTAAAAAGACAACAGACCATACATTCTCTAAACCAGTAATAAAGCAGCAAGGCTGCTGCAGAGCTGTCAGAGAAATATAAGAGAAATATAAAAAACTTGAGCAAGACTAGGACACAGAGGACTTCAGTTAGAGAATCTTTATATGCCTATATAACTTTCCTTGTAGGCAGATGAGAAATACAAATAGGCTAGTTTAATAAAACAAACTTTATACAGATAGTTTTGGGAAAATGTCATAATGAAACTAGATTGTTAAAAATTATCAGTCACCATAAAAAGTTAAAGTAGCACAACTCAATTTCTCTAGATGACTTTTCTACTCTACAATGTGATGACTTTCTTACTGAACAAGGGTGTAACACACCTGCCCATAAGAAAAATCCTACTGATCTTTGGAAAACACACATAAAGAGATTTTTCTAAACTTCAAATATCATTTTTCGTATGTATGTTTTATTTTATTTCATTATTTTCATAGGGTTCTTCTCTTTATAGAATTTAGACAATTTTGAAACAAAACTATTTGCCTTTATTTTTAATACCACCACTGCTATGTTTGTCTTGTTATATGACAAACATTTTGAAGATACACTTACACACACACCTATCCCATTTCTCTTTCATGAAGTAAAAAAAGGGAGTTCGAGTATGTTTAGCCCAAATTTATTTCCTTTTTTTCAAGGTGGCAGTTAAAAAAGCGAAAGTTTGTGCTTTTCTCAAGATGTTGCTGACAGGCAAAAAAGACAGACTAAGTGCCAGTTGGTATGTCACAGCATAAAAGCTTGCAATGTCACAGAGATTTATGCCATAGCACTGGATAGCAACTGGTTTTAAAATGAACAGCCTCAGGGAGTCTTGCACTATTGTAACACACCAAATTCTGGCACTGACCAAATTAAAAAAGAAAATAGCTCAGAAACTGAGTCATCTACACAAAGATCTCCTGCTCATCAGTTTGTGGAGGCATACTAGAGGTGCCAAGGTGGAAGATGAGTTCTTTTTGGAGACAATGGGAATAATAGCCCAAGAATTATTAGATTAGTAAGACCAGTTGAAGAGCTGTGAGCAACTCAAATGGAGAAGGACATTCCAGCAAGCCTCTCCAACAGGCTGGGAGAAACTGTTGGCACAAACAAGCTCCTTGGTGAGTGTTTAGATGAGAACTGAGATGTCAGAAGTCCTGATGCTAAAAGTGGCAATTCAAGAAAAAAATAGGCTTGAACAAAAACTGTGTGGGTATGGTATTCAGAAAAATGAAGAATCAAATGTATTTATGTGAAGATTTATCAGCCTGTTCAATGAGATGCTTAAATTGCAATGTATGGAATGTATCAGCAAGAGATGGAAATGAAAACAGTAGACCTGCTGACAGTGGATATCAGCACACAAAGTTACTAGACTAATATAGCTTTGCACCATACTGTTCAGAGGACTTTATTAATAAAACATCCCCACATTATATTAATTAAGGGAAAATACAATTTTACTCTTTTGATGTTCTAAGCAATTTTTCAAATCATTAAAAACAGATTTTACCTTGTATGTACATGTAGGTAGCTACATATTAACACAGCACTCTTTGGAACAGCATCTATTCTACAGGTACCGATTTTTTCTTGACTGAGTCCAATGTTTTATCTCTTCTGATCTTTTTGTAAGGCTCCTTTACAAACAGGGGACTTTTTAGGAGCGTGGTCTGTATCAGCCAGTGGCCCTCGCTGACGAGGCGTGCTTTCCACAGTTGCAAAGCGACCAGGTGCGACCTGAAATACAAAATAAATACATTGCTTGACTTTCCTGCTAGCATTTAAAATGAGAGGACAGTTAAATCATGAACTGCCTTCTGAAAAAATTATTCAGTAGGCGGAGATGTGTGCTGAGGTTTCTGAAGGCCACTAAAACTATCCTTTATACTAAATTCACAATTTGTTCCCATCAATACAAAAGAAAGGAGAGAGTGTTTTTTCAGCAGGTACTTTTATGTGCTCCGCTCTTCTGCCTTCGTGTCTGGTTTAAGAATTGCAAAAAAGAAAATCAAGCCTTTATCCAATAGAAGTTTACTGAACATTATTTGGATTTGTATAGGATGTCAGCCACAGTTTGTGACCTCAGAATTTCACTATATATTATTACTTATTACTTCAAATAAGGAGAAAAAAAAAAAAAAAGAGAACAAGCCCTCTTTCCCTCTTTCTCTCAAAATGCAATTGCATAGAACTACTGCTCCAGGAAGTCTCCAGTACTGAAAGACACATACCCTTTCCAGATCCATTACTAGTCTTTATACTGAATAGGTTGGGGTCTTGGAATAAATATCCCTGAGTGACAGCTCTGTCTTCTAATTGTGACCTACTTAAAAAAAAAGCGAAAAAATGCATGCACTCCTTGAGTGCATGTGGCTGACATGTTTGATTACTTGATCTTGATTGGTTTGCAATAACCATCACAGCTTAATCTTCATCTCTCCCTGCTGAGGGTGTTTGGCAGAGAGGAGGGAAGAAGATTGTTGCATTAAAAAATTTTCCAGCCAGGTCTGTCATTTGTAATTCTCTTAAGCAATGTTATATGATGTTGGTGATACATTTCTTTTCTGAATACACCTATTCTGGAAAATGGACTCACCTCTTCCTTGTTTTTATCTACTGTTATTGAAATATTGATTGTAAAACCATGAAGGTATTTTCTTGTTAAATCCTCTCCCTCTAAGATATGAACATTCCTAGCTTGAGGTTCAAGCCTTTAAAATAAAATCTGACAATATATTTCTCTCCATTAACAATTTCCATATTACTCACACTTATATCAAAATTTTTCAGATGTTTTCTGCAAAATATTGCTGTTTAACACTCTCACTGTTGTTTATGCAAGTACCTAAATAATTGTTCCAGTCCACTTCATCTTGCATTCACAGATGTGTCCCTCCATATCTTTATGAAGTGTAAGATAATGTGGGAAAAATCCTAGTGCAGCATTCTGGGACAATCCCCTTGCTTCCTATTAGGCTCCTTGCTTCTCCATCACATCAAGCATGAACTTCCTCTTTTCTTTTTCAAGTTGCAGTCACCTTAGTTGTCCTTGTTATTCATGCCATGGAGCCCAAAAGAGAATCTCTTGCCTTCATACAAGTTTGAAAACAGCACCTCTAGTTTATTATTTTTCATTTTTCCTCACATGTAAGAGTAACTTATAAGCAACCAAGAAACTATGCCTCTTAAATCCTCCTTAGCTGTGATGGCTTATACAGTTAGCTCAAAACCAGTTATTGGCTAGACTGAAGATTCCCTCATGTTTTGTCAAAACTCAACATCTAAATATGCTGTTAGGTGTGAACTAGATCTTAAAAAAGGCTTTTTATTTTCTCACACTTCAATTAACTGATAGAAATGAGAACAAAATGTTTTCCTCAGATGCAACAAGTGATGTATCTGCAGACAGTCAGGGACACGTTACTGGTAAAAGACACCTCTACAGATGTATCAAAGATTGCACAGATGTACTCAAACGAAAGGAGGAGGTCTTGACCTCAGCTAGGTTTTCACAAATGGCTGTCTCACGACAGGTACATGTCACATAGCATAGGGCCCATCTTGCCCACACTTTTTCAGAGTAATCTGCAGATCTGAATCTCATTCTGGCCAAGGGCTTGTCTAAGGCTGTGTCAGAACAGGAAGTGGTGATTTGCAGAAGATACAGATCCTTTCTTATGTACTTCGAGCTTGTCAGCATAAACATTATTAAAGAAAGCATAAGTAGCAGCATGTATACAGCCAGAATAAACCCCATACCACTTACCTATCAGTGAAAATAAAACAGTGTTAGTAAGGATCACTTACTGTTGTATGGAGTTTTGGAATTTCAGCAGAATGGTATAGTCCACTCGGAATATTTGACTTAGGTCTGGAAGCATCTATTAATGTTTCCTGAAGCACTTTTGCTTTCTAAAGGTAGTCAGAAAAAAGTAAAATTGTTTTAATCTGCATTAGTTGTGTCATTTGCACTCCTTTGAAAATATACAAACAATATGACAAAACAAATGAGGTTATAATTCTATTTGCCTTTAATTGTAAGTACCCTCCCCCTGTTTTCGACTCTTTCTTGTACTGAACACCCAAAACCAGAATCAATGGGCATGGCACTGCAGGGGTGAGAAGGGAATCCCTGCTTGCTGTGACCTGCAGGCTGTGCTCTGTGCAATGCAGCCCTTGGTGCTGTGAGCCTTCACGGCCACAAGAGCACACTGCTGCCTCACGGTCAGCTTTCACCCCACACAGAGAACACAGCCGCCTCTCCAGGCAGACCCAGCTGTACTGAGGCATCTCAACACAATCTCAATACATCCCAGGTGAATGACTTCACATTTTCTTTTCCTGAAATTCATGAGATTTTGGTCAGCTCATCCGTCCAACTTTTGAATAGCAGCCCTACCTCCCAGCATATGGATTGCTTCCTTCAGCTCAGTGTCACAGAACTGCAGAATCACAGAATGATTTGGGTTGGAGAGGACCTTAAAGTTTATCGAGTTCCAACTCCAATGCCATGGGCAGGGACACCAGACCAGGTTGCTCAGAGCCCTATCCAGCCTGGCCTTAAACAGTTCCAGGGATGGGGCATTCACACGTTGAACTTGATGAGGATGGATACTGATCCAATATCCAAGTCACTAATGAAAATGTTAAATCAACAGTACATTATCAAGCCTATCATTAACTCAGAGGAATATCACTCAAAACTGACCACTAGTTAAACTTTAATCACTGACTGCTGTCCTTTAGAGGCCATCAGTCCAGCCAGTTTTTCCCACAGCTTGTAGTTTACCTGTATGCAATCTAGTCCATATATCCCCATTTTGACTACAAGAATGCCACACAGGACCATGCTGAAAACCATGCTAAAGCCAAGGGAATAGGCATCCCTCTTCCTCTTTTTCCAGAACAAATAATTTTATCACAGAAGGCAACTATGTTGGGAAAGCATGATTTATCCTTGGTAAATACATGACAGTCTATACCAATCTCCTTCCTCCTCATGTGCCTAAAACTGCTTCCCAGTGACTCAGTTAAAATGAATGAGTCTGTAGCTCTTCAGGTCCTTTTTCTGTCCCTTTTTTGTTTCTAATTCTAGCATACATCTTTCCACAGGCCAAGGAGATGCTTGCATAGAAAGAAAATTGTTCTCCTTTGCAAGTCCTTTGGGAAATGAAGAAAAATTAAATTTAGCTGCCAAAGTTTTTCTTTTAAGTCTGATTTCATTAATTTTCCAACTTAGTCTGGTTGCCAAACCAGGACTCTTAATATTTTTATGTTGTTTTGGGAAAGTGCAAATATTGCTAGAAGAAACTCCTTTCATCATAAAATATTTCCCATCTTGAAAAATGTTTGCTGTACTAAAAGAAGAAAACAAAGAATTACAAAAAATAAAGTAAGAACAAACAGACTTGTAGTTTCAACAGTTTTAGAAGAAATACACATATATATACCCACTTCTCAATTGCAAGTGACAATGTTGATCCCTAATTTGTGATTGTAGTCAGAAGAATCAAAGATTGTATAACTTTTCCAATACATCTTACGGTTACTTCTTCTATGTCTGTGTGAATATAAAATTTACTATCACTTCTATGTGAATATCTTTATAATTCATTAAGAAATGTGTTTGGAATGTCACAATTATTATAACTACACCATGATAGTAAAGTTTTGTTATGAGGTTTCTCACCTTCAATGCCTCATAGTTTGATGTCCGAGCCAAGAAATTTTGCCAAGATTTATTTATCAGTTCTCTCCGTGTATGGATAGCTTGGATCTGTAATATAAATGAGATTTACAGCATGCAGCACCATCCTATTCCCGTATCAGATCTCTTCTGATTTCATTGCTTGTGCTGTTTGAAAAGAACGTTCACCTCCACCCCTTTGGCTACCTTAGCTCATCCCTCTCACCCGAGAGTGGACGATCATGTAGTAAAGTACCTGCTCTTTAAAAACTTTACTTATGCACTGCCCTTATAAACAAAGAGCTTTACTTTGTGCAAACTAATTTTCCTCTCTTCCAACACGTATGTTGGATGAGGCCCAACTCTTTCAGGAATACTTTCTGTATATCCTTACTCTCAAATGCTGAATAAAAGGGATAGAATCAGTTCAGGTGACAAAAGTGCAGTCATCATAACGCAGGGCAATCTCTCAAAAATACCAGCATGAGATTTCAGACAACTGGACCAACTGACCTTATTTCTCAGAAAGCAGGAGAGAGTGAGACAACAGATGAGCAAAACCATGAAATGTTTGCCTTATAACCAAAGCTGGAAAATGTCTGTACTTTGTCATTCTCAGCATGCTGGGAAGCACTAAGCCCTACTTTCTGAAGTAATAAAGGCCTGTGAATATTTAAAAGGGAGCTTATAATAGAGACTTATATTTCATTTTAAGAAGCAGGTGTAGTTGTAATAGGTACTTTGTATTATGATCTGCTACAGATGAACATGGGTGCAACTCTGCAGTAAAATAATTATAATTTCTCGTTACCCCATTATTGATGCATCACTGATGATACTGCTTCATTTTTTCATGTTGCTCTCTAAATACTGTGGAAATTATAGAAACTGGGAGGACTGAAGTTAACCTAATTTAATTTGAAGTTAAAATTTTGCTGCTGAGACAGATTAAAACTTTTCAAGCAATGTACATGTACAGGATTCTCAACATCATACAATAAGAAAATCTGCACATGAATGAAAAAAAGCTTAGGTAGGCTTTCCTTATTTAAATACTCCTTTGTCTTACTTCCTTGTAGGTATTTTTCTCTTCCTGGATTTCGTGGTGCTGTTCTCTTTCAAGTGCTTCAGTCTGCAGAGCAATAGCCGTTTTTCCAGTATTTTCTGACACCTCTAAAATAAGTTTCAGGGTTCTCTCATCTGATGTAAGAGGCCTGAATTCTTCTTTTATTTCTGCAGATATTTCCCTCCAAACCTCTCCAATCTGTGTGTGAAACATACACCATATGATTTGGTATTTATCTCATTCTTCAGTTCCAATTATTCAAAATAAAATAGAGCAACCATCTCTCTATCGTTGTTTGACTTCTTAGAATTTTTATGCAAGGTTAGACTGCACTAATACTATGCCAGATTCAGTCATGATAAGCCTCCCTAAGCCATCCCAAGACAAAACTTGATTCAAAGAGGGGCAACAAGAATGCTGATAACTACAGAAATCCAGAAGAAACAGCTTCAACATACCAATTTACAAGTGTTGAGTACTACTGCCTACTTCTTAAAATCTCAAACTGCAGACATTATTAGAGCAAACTGCAACACGAGCCATGAACAGAAGCTGGAAATATCAACCAAAGACTGAGTCCTGTTATTTCCAGAATGCTGCAAGCTCTCACAGACTTTGTTCCTAAACATAAATTTATCATAAACTAAAGCAGCTTTTGAGCAAGATAGCTCTCACAAAGCTTGTTACCCTGGTGTAGTTTCCCATAGGCATACCATTCTTAACTTTACAGAGAATGGGTGGATGGATGGATGGATGGATGGATGGATGGATGGATGGATGGATGGATACTGCACGTGGGGACAAAGATAGCAAAGCACAGAAGAACCTTTATAAAAATATGTTTTTTAATGTCATTTTTAATAGTGTCTTGTTAAACTGACCTTACTGTGCAAGGACACATTCCTACTCTCCAGTCCTTCCCCAATTTCTTACTCCTGGTACATTCCTGTCTTGATCTGGCAAACAGTTAAAACAATTTTCCCAAGTTATTTTTAGCTAGCGTTAGTTTCTAGTCTTATTTGCTGCATGGTCACAAATATTTGCAGCACTATGAAGCAGTAAGATGGGGATTGATGCAATGCTGGAGGTGGGATTGTTTCTTTTGCTGGTGAATACTGGCTTTCACTATGTGAAATTACAGGTGACTTGTGACATAGAGGACAGCTTCTGAAGGGTTATTTGTTTGTTGTGTCCTGATATATACTTGCTATTTTTGGGAATGCAGGTACAACAGTAATATTTGCTTAAACTATACTCACTTTAAAGTCAATGTAACGTTGTATAATAGCAAGTGTAACAAAATCCTTAGCAGATAAGCCAGGTAAATTTTCAAAACCTAAAAGAATATTAATCACATCAGTATGATGAATTTATCTTACAATATAATATGCTAAAAAAGACACCTTATTTGTCATATAAACACATGCAAAATCTTCATCACACATACACCAGTCAGTCACTTTTGATCCTAAGCAGGCTTTTGCTGATAAAAACCCCCTGCTTCTCCATAATACACTCTCTCTGAACTAAAATCTTTACTTATGAATGGCTCTGTCAGCCTTCTAATCACTTGGCAGACCAGGATGCTATACTTTTGTGGTAGAGGTTTGATTTCTGTTAAAGCAGACAGTTGAGTCTACTGATCACAGGTTCTAGAGCAGCAGTTCAGCACATAAAGAGTTTGCTTTAACTGTGAACCAGCCAACAGGAAAATTATACTAGTGCTTTGTTCCAAAGGTGTGTAATGAGGGTGTTCCTCCATCTTGTAGATTATTGTCTTCAGCATAATGCCTTGAGCATCACCTTTTAGAAATGTTCCAAATATGTGTAAAAGAATAAGGTAGGGAAGTATGGTTGCTGAGACTATTTTTAATTTTTCTTTGCACACTGAATGATAATGACACTTAATAAATGTAAATATAATCTATCAAATCTCTTTCTAGACTTCATGATATCATCTGTGTGGTAACTGGGAAAGTAGCATCTGTCTAGAGTATAATTACATCATGCTTTGAAGCTAAGAAATACTGTAGATAAAGGCCATTTACCACCACTGCTTTTCTAGATTGTTGAGTTACAGTCTGTTATGGAGCTTAATAGTAAGAGGAAGTTGTTGAAAAAAGACTATAAAATATGTCCACATGTTATTGTCTACTTTCATATAATTTCAGTACTTCACAAGGGACAGGACAATGGATGTAACTAAGATGGAGGATATCTGTGAATATAGGAGAAAGCTGAAGGAAAATCTTATGCCTTTTTATTTTAGTAAAGAATCCAGCTGTGATCCAACATTTAATATAATGAACATTACTAAAATTAGTAAGAAACTGGGTTAGTAAGAACAGAGGAGCAAGTAGCTACAGGTTATTAGAGAAACTAAGATGTTTTCAAACCAGCTCATTCTCTACGTAAAGCAGAGAACTGGCTGAAGCAATCTCAAAACAATTATTGATTATCTTTGAACCTGCAGATGATGAAAACAAAAATAAGCATAAAAAACCCCCTGAAACAAATCATTAGATATATAATGTTTATGCAGCTAAATGTTAACAGTAAAAAAAATTAATATCCAACACGAATTACTGAAAACTAAGACCCAACTTTTGTCTACAGACAGAAAAAAAAAATCTCATAGATCTGGAAGAATTTATTTTGAGTTCAGTCTAGGTTTTAAGACAAGGGTATAATGAGTACTCATATTCAGTGTACAAACAATGAAAAATTAAGAGGGACTGCCACACTTAGAAAGAAAATATTAAAATGTAAATTAATCTTGCCACTCTGAAAAACTATCCAAAACGACAGAATTTAATTCAGTAAGGACAAATAGAAAATTCTTAACTGTAGGAATAGCCACGTGTACAACATTCTAAGTTGAATGAGCAAACAAAATCATGCCACTATGAATACAGCTACTGTTACATTTATGTCTGAATGTTTATTTACAAGATGTGTAGAATAACATAACTCTATCTAGCTGTCAGGCTTCGGCTGGAGTACTGTGTTCAGCTTTGGGACACTACAGATCAAGAAGAATTTGAATCAATTGGAAAGACTACAGAAACAAAAAGAATAATTAGAAATTATGTTAGAAAATGCAATCAGTGAGTAATATCTTTCTCAATCTAGAGAAATAAATGTACAAGTGCTAAAACATGTGAAAGAGATACTGTGTGTGGGAAAATAAATTGTGGAGAATGTCAAGCAAATTTTAGGTTTTGTCCTAAGAAAATTCCTTCTGGTGGTAGGGGGAGCAAAGTAGTGGGGAAGTCTTGAAATCCCAATCAAGAGGGAATTTTTTAAAAACATAATGACCAAGCATCTATTAATTAGAGAGTAATGATGCTGAATCACAATGTTTCCTTTGACCTTGTCTTTTTTCATAAGGACTTTACTGATCACCAGTGAACAAGTTCAGTGTAACAAATACGACACTAACAAGGCAATTCATTTGTCTTACCTAGCTTGCAAAATAATGAATAAATTTTTGCCCGTATGCTCTCCGAAACTTCCATGATGGCAAAAGTGGGACAGCTGGCAGGCAGTGGAATGACCTTTTGCTGCTTCTGGAAGCTGGTAGCAATAGGTCTCTTAGTGTCTAATAATACAAAAACACAAAATCAGAGTAGAAGAATGAAGAGGTAGAAAAACTTGGAGGAAATCCATCTTACTTTCTGGACATCATGTAAATAATTTTGATTGCTTGGCCAAGAGTTTGAACATAATTTGGGTCAGGACATTTTAATCACCATGACTAAAAATTTGTGAGAACAGTACTCACTTCTTTTTACAACATAGAACAACACATAATGCCTTTCATGGAAGAAATTAAGTAGTTTAACTGTCCAGCATTAGAAAAGCTGGTCATGGTTCTGTTCAATATGTGGTTCATTTCCAGCTGATGTAGAAAATTCCATATAGTGACCAGAATGAAATGAAAATAAATGAATAAATAGAATGAAATAAAAAATAAATGATACTGAAAATATTTTAGGTTTGGTAAGAATTATAGTATAAATCTCTAAATGCTGTTATTTACAGTCATCAGAATTCAGACTACAAAAGCAAGTAATGTCATTATTTTACTGGACTGCTCACAGTTCCACATGCGTCATAAAACTCACCAACAATTCTTCCAAATTTGTCACGTCTGACTCCCAAATCCAACTCCTCCTGTCTCCATAATTGTATTAGAAGGTTAGCTGCTGTTTGATCTCTCTTCCCTCGCCACATACTCATGTGCAAAACGGTTTCAGGGTTGTCAGAAAATTCAACCAAGATTCCAAGAATTATATTGCACAGGTTCTTTTCCTTTAACTTGATCAAGGATAAAGGAAAGACAGTTTAAAACTGTTCAAAACACAGTGACATCTTCTTTCTGAGAAACTGTGTACTTGAATTTGTTACATGATTACAAATAATGTAATCAAGTAACTGCAAGCTCTTCATCCCTAGTATTTGCACAAAATTCGTGTATAAACTTGTAAATCCTTAAGGTTTCTGCTATGCAAAGTTCCATAAATCAAGGAACATGAGGGTAGGATCATACAAGATGCATTCCTGTGTGTAGATTTTGTGTACATGGCTCCAGGATCATATGCTAGGGAATACACTGCCACCAAGGTTTATTGTTGTAAGAAACAGAACTCCGAAGGGAGAGGCAGAGCAGTACCACATAGCATATCTTCTGTTTTGTGGCCAGAACTTTTGGCAGCAGCTGAGAGGAGGCAAGGGCTTTAAACTGAAAGATGGTCAGTTTAGATTAAATATTGGGGAAAAACTCCTTCTTTGGAGGATGATGAGGGACTGGAACAGCTTGCCCAGAGAAGCTGTGGATGTCTCAACCCTGCGGGCTGGATAGGACAGGCTGGATGTGGCTTTGAGCAACCTGATATAGTGGAAGGTGGCCCTGCCCATGGCCAGGGGAGTTGGAACTGGATGATGCTTAAGGTCCCTTCCAACCCAGGCCATTCTGTGATTCTGTTATTCTAGGTCTGCAGCCTTGCACTGCAAGAACATCAGGGCTGACAGAACAAGCAGTAGGAATGAGGAGTGAAGGAACCAAGGAAGGTGCCCTTTCATATTTCGTGGGAGGTGAAACGTCTGTGCCAGCTCTGTGTCCAAGATCCACAAAAGTAGCTATACACACAAGATACAGGTACAACGTAACTTCAAACATAAAAACTCTTAAAGCCGTCATGTGCTCCTATTCAATATGAAGAACTGAAGTGCTTTTCTAAAGAGAGATGTCATCAAAACTGAGAGCATAGTTGGGGTTTTCTTCACAAAAACAATATAATTTTGTTAAATTAAAAACTCCCTCTGTTAAATATGTACTAAAAATAATAAAAAAGATACAGGGAAAACCTATACAATTATTTCCGACCAGATATCTGGGTCTGTCTCAGGGAATTAAATATACTTGGTTTTTTTCAGTTTGTTTGTTTGTTTGCTTTGGTGTGGTTTTTTTTTTGGGGTTTTCTCTGGTTGTTTTTTTGGTTGGTTGGTTGGTTTGTTTTTGTTGTTGTTGTTTTTTTTTTTGTTTGGGGTTTTATTTTGTATTGTACCAGTCTTAGGAGATACTGAAAAAAAATGACCAAAATAAATACCTACTGCCAACAAATCCAGAAGGAGAAAAATGCCCTGCTTTTCAATAAAAGAGTTCTCTGCAATGTAACATCCAATGACACAAGACCTGAAACAGAAATAATTTCACTTATGTAAAAACACTTCTATGCTTCTGAATATTGTACAATCATCTAATTTATTTTGCTGAATTTCATACCATTTGGTATGCAATATACAATATGCTTCCTACCTTCAGGGAGTAGAAAAATCATGTTTCATGTGCCTTTTCATTTACACCTATAACTAAATACAACCTGCTTGACTGCTCTTTCTTTTCCTGCAGGTGACACACCTTCCTTGAAGCAGCCTGAGAAATTTGGCAGGCTCTCAATGAATTGGAGTACGTATTTCAACTGAAACTAACTCAGTAAATGAGTTTAAAATTTAACCAGGTCATGTCCCTAATCTGGTTTATGGTAGGGCCGTGTGAATATTTCTGCCAGCAAAATCCAGGGAGTGAGTCAAACAAGACTTCTTTTGGCAACAGTTTGCTTCTCCCAGAATAAAATCACCATAAAGCCAGCATTCATGTTGTTGTTGCTTCTTTATTTCCTCTGCTATGGTCATTAACAGAGAAACTAAAGAGATCTCCTGTATCTGCATTTTCTCCCAGCAAACATATTTGATTTTTAACATACCTCTACCTTAAAACAAATTAAGATTTTATTTTCCTCCTACGTATTGGCAATCTTTAAAATATTTCTAGCCCAATATAGCCAGTTTACAGACAATTCTTATGTTTACATAGGTTTTGCTAATATTGGTCTATTCTTGCCTGCTGTTTACCTCTCTAAAGTTAGTTACAGACTCTAACCATATGCCTCTCTTAGGAAGTCTTGAGTAACTCTGTGTGTCAAGAGGTCACTCTGTGTGGGGAGTGAGGTTGTCACAGTGAATCCATATTTAGCAAATCTTACATGCAGTATTCCATTTCTTTTGCATTATTTTTAATTAGGCAAATTTTCTGAAGATTTTTATACATTATGAACAGAGGAAAGGCCTACATGTGCAGAGAAAGGTCATAGCGTTGCAGACCTAAAGAATACAAGAGTTGACATTTTTCCAAGTTACTGCCACTAAAATACTTCACTAACCACAAGCAGTCGAGTGCACTGAGGAGGAGATTACTGTGGCCTAATCCACTATATAACTTCCTTGGATCCATCTTGAGGAATGACTTAAGTATATCAACTCCTTCACAGCTGAAGAGTTCCTGTTGAAATGTGAATTAAAGCAATGTTTCTTGAATTAAATGTTTCTTGAATTAAGCAATATTGACTAAAATTAAACATGTAAGAAAATGCAATGGAAAATGGGAAACATAAATATTTACATTGTAATAAATTTGGTCCACTTGTTAGAGCAGGATGGACACATAAGAAAAAAGATTTTCAGTTTTTCCAAAGAGCTAATTAATTTCTTAACACACTTTCATATATCAAGTTCAAAATGATGTAAATTAACAATCAAATAGGTTCAACACTTGCTAGTGAATTCCTGAGTGTTTTTGTATTTAGCTGGGTCAAGAATCATGACTTGTTAACAATGAACTACAACTAACACCTGCTTTTCAATTACAACACAAAAGAGCAGAGTCCCTTAAAAGAAAATACAGTATGTTTTGACATTTTCTGCACAGTATAAGGTAGAAAGATACATACCTTTCTGTGGACATCATTTTCACAGAGAACAGACAAAATAAATAATACATCAGCTTGGATTTCCAGTAGCATGGTACATTCTTCTTCTTTAGATTTGTCTGCTGCATACTTTAAGATGTCTGTAAATGAAAATATTTTATATATATGAATGCCTCTATACACAAGTCAAAATTCTATTACAGCTGTTGCTTTTTACAAAACTTAAATTTACATGAAATGATTTTTAAAGTTCAGTTTGATCTCCTGTGCTTTAATAGTAGCTTCCAGAAGTGCAGCAGTCTGATGTTGCAGTTGCATTGCCTTTACTCTTGGTGACAAGACTTAAAGACAGCAGCTTGCACTGACTTCTGCCTTGTTCAGACTCCGTGCTGCTCCTTGTATTGTTCCAGTGTAAGGAATTCAGGGAACTGATATAAATCAAGAAAGTCTTAGAAAAAAGACAACAAACTGGCTGGTTCACTCTACTCCACAGCTTCACAAATGTTTGAACTGACAGTGGAAATGTGGGAAAGACATGAAATACCACCATTGCTAAGAAAATCAGCCTTGGAACCACTATGTGGAAGACGGCATTCATACACAAAACTCCCCTAGAGTGAAAGTAGCTTGATTCTGATACATAATGTATAGTATTAATTTTGCTTTCACTAAAAGCTGTGAGTTTCCACAGAGTTTTTACTGGAGTTGAACAGAGGCTATAAAATACTTAATTTCTAGGCTTTTTATTAGAATATACTCTTTTGAATTCCAAAGGATCTTTCCTGTTTTGTTTCCTTCAGAGTACTGAAAACTTTCTGATACTGTAAGAAAAGAACTTAAACCAGGTTTTTTTTGGAACTTAAACCAAATTTAACAGTAGGTATGTGTTACTGAACAAGAAATGCTCTAAAATTGCAGGAGCAGTGATTAAGCAGTTTTATTCTGCTTTTTCTCTTCACATTGTTCACATAAAGGTACCTTGTAATTTGTTTTATTCGATGCTAAAGAGGAGTTGTGGAAAGCAACAGCATGACAGACCTAGGTGGAAAAATACTCATGGGCTGGAGTTTCTGGGGACTGCCACAATGAAAACAAGATCTACCAAAGGCAGTAACATAAAGCGAGAAGGGGCAGCTTTTGCTCTGAAGTTAAACATCTAGACTTTTAAAACTGTCTGTTTTGCTTAACTCATTCAATGTGTATTGAAAGGGACAAAAAAATTAACATCAAATCACTTACATGTTGGATTAATTGGTAGAGGTTTTTTTTAGCTTTTCAGCAGTTGAAAGACACACTAAAAGTACAGCACACAAAAACGCACGAATGTTCAACAGAACGTACTAATTAAAGAACAGCAATACCAAGTGTGCTTTACCCAGTAGCTGGCTAATTGCTCCCTGGTCACACAAATTAATGCTCACAGCATCATCATAAAGGGCCACAACAGATCTCAGAGCTCGGAGGCTGTAGCGTATTTGTGCCAGTTTGTTGCCACGACCACCCATTCCATGCAAACTGCTACCTTGACCAAAGAAAGGATCTGTGGAGCAATCACAACGAAGACTCGTTCTGGCAGACAATATATGTTCAGAATAACGTGCTCAGGAAAAATAAAAACAAAACAAAAGAAAACAAAAAACCCCAAAGCACAACAACAACAACCCCATAACCCCACTGAAGTTAGAAATTATTCTTGTTCAAAACCATTTAGTAATAAGCCTTTTTCTTTAGGACTATAATTTTTACATGTGTAAGAAAGGTAACATTTTACTGAACATTTAAAATTATTACACATTTTTTAACTTTACTAGGTTCATGAGCAGTTTTACAATCTCAAAATATGTTAAGTTTAGCCTGACATTCAATATCAACCTTTTGATCTCTATTCAACCCAAATTAAAATTTCTTCCTAGGAAGAAATACCAATTTTATGATGAAAAATATCTATCCTTAGAAATCTGGTCAACAAAACTGAGTGCACTTAGTTACCTTTTTGCTTAGCCCATCTGTTATCTGACGCCCAGAAGCCATATATAGTCTGGAACCTTTCTCACTATGTTAGTTAGACAGGTTCCAGACTCTCTCTGAGTTAACATGTCCTGTCTCATGGCAGGAATTACTGCTTAGACTTCTTGCCACAAGGGAAGGGCCTGGCTCACTTAAAACACAGACAGCAGAGGTGTTTGTCTAAAGGAATATCAATATTGTGGTACACAGTAAAAGAGGTATCAGCTTATCCTTCAGTAGAAAAAAAAGGATGGCTGGTTGATTTCTAGAACCATTTGTTTCCTAGGTGGCCTATGAAGAAGAATCATTCTGACATAATGAGTTTTACATTTTCCCTTCCTGTCAAAGAAAGTAGGTTCAGTTGAACTATTTGAGGTTACCTGTGTGTGAAAGCCATGAGTACCCACTGACCTTGGGCTACACACCATTCTAGAAACACAAGGAGAAGAGTATTCGCTTGGCAGGACAAATATTTATCCAGTAACACAGGAGCCACTGAAGCTAAAACAGCAATTGCATGAAGCTGTAATTCTTCATATTGGGCAGCAGACCAGTCAGGAAATCCAGGCTTTTGATTTTGTTTTACATAATAAAGCAAAGCTGGCATCACATGATTTTCACTGAGGAGCTGCAGAGTCCAGACAAAGAAAAAGAGAGACAGTTTACAGGTTTCACATGCAAATAAGAAAAATCTAAAGGATGAGTAAACTTTATCTGTCCTACACAAACAAAATTATTTTTTAATTGAGAAATTACGTCATGAACAGTACAAGTACAGGCAAACTCTTGTTATATCCTGTAGCTTTCCCACAGACTGTGGTTTGCTAAATTTTATTATGTTCTTCAGGTGTGTTTCCATAATGCTCTGCAGTCACTTGTCAGCAATTTTCCTAGTGTGATCTAAGTTTGCAACTTTCAAAAAAAGAAATTGTGTGGTGCTATCCAACAGCAGGACTTGGTCTGAAGCTATGTACGAATTCTTGATTTGGAGAACAGATAATTTCAGTGTCCTGGACCATGGCAGATGGACAGAGAAGTAATATTCTCATGATTCTTTCAGCTTTTTGGTTTTTTTACTTATTGTTTCTATTCTGTTACAACCTACCTGTGCAGCAGATGGGTCTTTAGATAAGATTCCTATTATATTAAATAGTAACTTCTTCATCTCAAAATCCTCATATGAGAAGGTAAGTTTAAAACCTTTTACCAAGGGATTGGCAAGTTTAACTATGAAGGAAATGGTAGATAAGTTACAAAATAATCATAATTAAAAGCAAAAATTATGTAATTATGCAGTATGGAATTTCTTACCTTCAGTACATGTTGCAAGTACTATTAAGACCTCTGCAAATCCACTTTCCTAATAAGGATTCAAAAAACATACATTAATTAAATTAAATTGCAGTGAAATTAAGACTTATGATTTAATTTTGGTTTGACATTTTTCTTCAGAACACAGAATTTAATGTATCCTACGGCATAATAAACAGAATTTTATCAAAGAAGAGAAGAACCATTTGGACATTATACAACAATAACTAACTGCAATCCTAAGGGTACAATTAGTTAAACCCATGTTTCATTCAGTACAAGTCTGAACTTCTGTGGGGAAGTCCCAAACACATGTATTCACTATTATAATCTAATACAAAAAAAAAAATCTCAGTGCTCTTAGAGCTGTGTTTTTTTAAAATGTATTTGGTCATGTTTTACATCAGGGTCATCAGTACATATAATTTTGTGGCATCAGTTGTGCATACCAATGCACTTCAAATTCAGTGCATTTACAAGTGAACATATGAAAACTGCATGTATGGGCAAGAAGAATTTATCAATATCACATATGAAAAGCTCAGAAAACAAAAATGTGTCAATCATAGCTCCTAGAGGAGGACAATAATGTCTAATATAACTATGGATAGGACCAAAGCCAGGAGGTGTCTATGCAGCACATTAGAGGCAAAGGAGTTTTGTTTCTGAGGTGAGCAATTAGCAAACAGTTTTTTTCTAACACAGAGATAAAAATATCACTATGAACTTGTAATAAACTTTAGTTTGCTTGTGATGAGAAAACTTTTCATAGATTCAGACTCTTGTGCTGATTTGTGAACTATGTAAAATACAAGACTGACTTTTCTGAAGTTGCTTCGAAAGTATATTAAGAAAAGGGAACATTCTGAAGCAAATTGCACTAGTATTATCTGCAAGGCAGGATTAAATGGTAATGTTAATGTTTTTTCTACCTGATATTTATAGCTTGTAAAATCTCTATGCAGGCTGAGAGTAAAGAACCTAAATTAAATTGTTTTAAAATTTTCTTTGCATAGAAACCATTTTTCTTCCTTTTAGTATAAGGAATTAAAATTACATATCTGGTTTACTTATTTTGTAGGAATAAAATGCTCTATTTCTACAGCCAGATAAACAATTTGAATGTTTTAGATATCCAATATGTTGCTGCAATAGTATAACAAATATTTCCTACTAGTTGGTGTTAAATGAAAAGCTTGAATGAAAAGTCTGTAATCTTCATTTAGTAATACAGCCAATTGGTAAAGTTCTCTTCAAGAGGTAAGTAATATATTCCTGAACAGCCAAGAGATCCCAGCCAAGGGATCTGATTGCTTAATTATTCAGTATGCATGTCATAACTTCAGTTGAAGTTGTAAATCTCAAGTGTAGAACAAGAGACTAAAGCAATATTAACGTCTATAAAAAGTTAATTTCTCTGCAGATTTCTCATAAAAATTTGGGAATATTACAAAAGAATGAGTCATCTACATTTCAGGCAAGTCATGGTAGCGCATTATGTAATGTAGTCTTGAAAAGAACTTATGTGCCTCTTATTACCTGGACCTAAGTAATTATTTTCTCAGAATCTTACTTAGAGCTCCTGAGCTGATTTTTGGACACCCTTCTTGTTCCCAGTTATGAGGCACACACTGAATTTGGGTCATCTGAATATAGCCTACATCTTCAAAAAACAAATGAGATTTAGTGCAAAACTCATTATAGGAGAACGGCACATTCCAGAATCCATACAAGAATACAAGAATTAACATTCAATTTTGCACATAAATAATGTTAATGTGATTTTCTAAGTATTAAATAAGGTTGATGATAGTATTCTAGGCTAATGACCTACAGATTTTAAGTCTCTCTGAGGTAAAGACAACTGCAGAAAGAAAAAATGTTTCCTTTCTTAGTAAATCCAAGGAAAAAAAAAAGCACTGGAGACACAGGAGAAAAAAATATTAGAACCCTAATGGGGAAGAATACCTAGCCTATAAAAGCAAAGGACAAGTTATTGGTCTCTGGAATACAACTCTAAATACTTACAATCATAGGTACTGCAGGGTTTTCAGCTAGTAATGTGGCAATCACCAAGAGGTCATTCCGTAGCTGATGATCGCAGTGCCGGAAGCCACACACCATGTCTACAAATACTTCTTTCAAAGTACTTAAAAGAAAATGAAATGCATTTTACCTTTTCCTCTGATATTCTAATGTTGGACAGCTCTACATATATGAATCCTCATACTTTTCAAAGCCCTGGGGTTTAACTGCAAGAGAGATTACCTAAAACTTTATTATGAAGAGGATTCTTCTGGGTACCACTAGACATCCCATTTATTCATAGATGCATGTATTAAAAATTGCATCTTCCACTGTTTGTGTTATAATTAATTAATACAAAGACACAGTATTTACTCAAATGTGGAACAGGACATTGCTGAATGATTATTGAGAAGAAATAGTCTAATATTAAATAGTTAAAACAGTGTAACTCACTAAGGAAGAACCTATTATTTATTCCAGCAGAGGATCTAGAAATAAACCTTGTATATCATGGCATAGAAATTCCTTGTAATTTTGAAACATCAGCATTTCAACAGTGAAGGAATACTGGCCTATTGAACCTAATGTGGGAGCTTCAAAATGCTGCAATTAACTTTTAGGGTACAAAGCAATAGATAGAGCTATTCCTCCTGCACTATGCAGCAGAGCACCTTGTTCTTGCTCTGTAACAGCAACTACTATGTTAATACTGAAAAGTTAATGAGGATGTAATCAGAAACCCATTTGCATTTCTCACAGTTAATTTCAAACAAAATGCTACACAACAGAATGCTCTAGATGTCTCCAAAATTACAAAATTAATTCATAAAATGTTCCCTGTACTTACCGTACACATTCCAAGTTTCTGAGCTGATTAAGAACTTCTTCTTTTGAGGCTTTTTCTAGCAGGTTCCATAGGATATCTGTGGAACGGAACACCAGCTGCCCTGAGGGATCAGCACCATTTAGAGACAAACAAACCCTCCTGGCTGCTTGGGCCTTCACCATTTGTCCACAACTTATTCCTGAAATTATGTAAATAGGAGTAAATAATTCTCTATAGGTCTGTAATTGTTTCAGGCATGTTCACAGAACAAATAATCTAAAATCAATGGTAATGAGATTATTGAAAGAACAGTTTGTACTAACCAGAGGTAGAAAGAAGCTGGAGAACTTTAAGTACCCACAACTTCTCAGTAAGTTGATTTTCAACTAATGCTAGTGACCAAACAAGAGCTTCTGCTAATCCTCCTTCTTCAGCCATCTGGATTTTATAGTTTGGATTTGTTGGCTGGTAACCTACTCATACAATAGCTTTAGTTAAAATGCAGTAAATACTCAGAATTTTGATTACTTCATAAAATGTTCATACTTTTGAAAGAAAGGATTGAAAGTCAAGTATCATATTTCAAGCAGTTAAGAAAAACAATCCAATACACAAGAGCTGCTTTTCTTATATCTCAATAGTGCCTGTAACATATCCAACAGACTCACCCTCAAGCAGACTTCAATGCTATAGAAACAAATTACTTGCTTCTTAGAATTTAGACATTGAAAACAAAAGCAGGGTTACAGAAAGTGAAAAAATTTCTTCAGTCATCAGTAACCTAGTTCTCTTCAGCAGCCTGTTCACTAGAGAACTATTGCATTCTATCCTCATATTACTTAAAATAGGGGAATCCAAACTTTGATTCACAAGCTTGACTTTTTAATGTGTCCATGTTTTTACTTTTGTCTATGCATATGCAAATCTGTATTTCATTACTGAATTATGGGGAAGGTGAAGCATTGAGAAAATAAATTTATATTTATTTTTATTTATGATAACTCATGAAAGCGAAGTTTATCTTAAGCAGCTGAAATACATATATATATGTGTGTATATATATATATATATACATATTTATATATCAAATGGCTACTACAAGATTAATAAATACAGATAATGCACGTGGTGAAATGAGGTTTAACTAAGCACACACTCTGATAGTCTCCAAGTTGCTACTACTTTATAGATAAGAGAACTCTGCAGGGTCAAACTTTGGAAAGATTTACATATATGCATAAAGATTAAATACTTGACTTAAAAAAATCAGACTGAAACACATTCTACATTTCAAGATAATGTATCATGTTTTCTAAATCAGAAAAAGAAAAATAAAATTGCTCAATAGCATTCATTTATCCTGATGGAATTATTTACAGATACAGAACTAAATGCACACATAGTTACTTGCAGGACTTGGGTCTTGTTTGTAAGGTAAAACCAGATTTGGACGCTTTCATATTTCTAGAATTTGGAAAGGGTTGTAGTAGCAGCAGCTTTTTTAGGCTTCCTAGAATAAATGAAAACTTGTAAAACTTGTAAAAGGGCACAGGACTAGTGCCACACTGCAGGAACACAGGAGGGGAGCACATGACGTCAAGCATGCTCCTTGACCTGCACTCTTGGGCCACATTGTGGCAATATTCACTCGAGGTTGGCTGCCTATAAATATAGGGCATGTGATGCTGTGCCCCTCTGGGAGGGGATCCATGACTGGCTTCACCTGACAACAGTTTCTGGCACCATCATAAGAGTCAAAGGAATTATATAATAGTGGATTCTGATCATGCCTGAGTTCATGCATAGCCTCCTTCTGCAGAGACAAGTCGCACGATTTATTCAAACCTATGCTCAAATGTGTCCATATAATAGGAACTCAATCAAATTCAAATGGATTCAGATCTATTCTTCACAACACTAGTGAAACCAGAGCTGCTTCTCTCCAGACTACATGTAAAAAGCTGAAAACTACATTTCCCTTCTTATAATTCTGATCCCAACTGCTTTTTCCCCCCTCCATTACCCACATTTCAGAGACCTTGTATCACTTCACATTTTCTGGATGATATTTAATGCTAATTCCATAAGTGTAATAATTAATTCCTGGCACATTGATGAACTTACTTCAGATTTAGAATATGCACCTCTATAAAAACATGTTAATTATGCATTTGCCAATGTTACATATTTAATACATGAGATACGGTAACCATAGTTATAAAGAAAAATTAATCAATAGCTAATTAAAAGAGGCATTTCAAAGTAGTTGAGATCATTAAAAAATAAACATACCCGGCTTTACCTGAAAGTAGTTTTCCTGGTAGCTCCATATTATAAAAGCTAACAATACTCTTACAGATTTGTATTTTAACTTGAGAGCTTGGCACTATCATCAAGTAACCTGTCAGCAAGAGAAATAAATGTAATTAACAGACTTTATAAATTTTTTAGAAAGTATTCTTAACACAGTATTCTTCTCTTTACAGTACTTAGTATTACCTCTGGTCATATCCTCTACAAATCTGTAATTTCTTGCAAAGCTTCATTACAAAATATTCAAGAGGCAGAGATTCCCACACTGGAGAGGACAAAGGCGTCTTAGAAGAGTAGCATAAGTTTAATCAAAAAGTTACCTTCTCTGCTTTATGGCTAAAGATACTTATAAGACACTGGATGTTATTCCAGAAGTTGTGGAATTCTGAGGAACGCTACTAAGCTACTACACTAAGCTGTTGCCATCACTACCATGTCATTAGAAACTCTTCTTCCAAGCAGATATGATATGAAATAAAGGGAACATAGAAGCAGGAAGGATACATGTTCCTCACATCCCAGGTTTCAGTGTTTACAGTGATACCCCCATGTCTCAGATCAAAATGAAATGAAATAGGCTATATAAATGTTTACTTCTTCCTCTGCACTGGTGTTTTCTAATGTAGCTTTTGACATTGGCAAATAGGTAATTCTGCTAGCCAATCTGCAGCTTAGCAGCAGAGCAAAGTAAAAATTGCTTCTAATACTAAAAAGCAAAGAGGATTGAATGAATATTTTAAAGAAATTACCTACATTTAATAAGAAGTAACAATAAATTAAAATCGTGCTAATAGTACAGTTGATTTTATTGTGGCATAATAATAATTTTATTGTGGCATATCAGGTTACACTCACCCAGTTGTGCAATAGATTGTGAAACTTCAACGGAATAGTTTACTTCATCAGATGATTTCTTTTTTTGAAATGGTAACCTGCAAAATAAAATTTAAAAATATTACAACTATGTTTTAATCAAGTCACCTGAAATGTTCAGTAGCTCTTTTTCCTTGATAATTTTTTCAGCTAAGGACATCTTTTCTAGGCTATATGCATTCTTTGGAATGCTGATTCTACACTGAAAGCTTTATAATCTGCAATTACATGCTGTCAATTACTGGTACATGTTCATAGATAATATTTTCACAATTCAAATATGATGCAACAAGACATGCTGAATAAACAAATGTCATTTAAGTGTGGAAGACTAAATCCTAAAACCTAGACACTATCAGGTTATTACAGAGCTACGCTACGTACAGAGTGGAAAAAAGGGATCATATCTCTGGGCAAGACCTCTTGAAATGGATAAAAGTAAACCCAATAAACTGACTCCAAACAGCACAACAACAAGTTTATTTTTAAAAACAGGATATTAATAAATACTCAATAACATATTCAAAATAGTCAGCTATGACATAAACATGTAAGTGCTAAAAACTGCCTAACAGTAAACATTACAGTATTATGCTAAGGTCTCTGCAGCACATACTGTAGAAGCAGCTTTCTGGTAGGTTTACCTCTGTAAACACTGCCAGAGAAAAAGAAAAGAAAAAAACAAACAACGAAAGAAATGCTGGAGGAAGCAGGAGAGGGAGAAACAAGATACTGGAAAAAAAAAAGTGGGAAGACAGGTAAACAGAAGCAGTTACAAAAGAGTGGGATATTTTACCATAGAAATCCATGTATCCGAAACAGAATTCTAAAAAAAAACCCCAGCCCCTGCCTCTGGTTAAAGACTTCTCTGTCATATGAAGTAGTAGTGAATTGTGGTGGAATTTCCATAGCACAGAAATTAAAGCAAAACCCAAGGGCACAATTTTCCAAAATATATTCATTGCAGAAACCACAATTAGTGCTGAACTGCTCTAAAAGAGGAATAGTCTCACAGCCACGTTTTATCGACTTTATACACTCATTCTCAGTTTTGTCATGCTTCCAGCAAACACCAAAGAAAATTAAACTCCATGATGTAGCTCCTCATTCCCCACGGTGTGGCAGCAAAGAAAAGCAGTACAACTGAGGGTGCTTAGAGAACGAAAAGATTCAGTTGAGAAGTTCTGTGTTTATTAAACCTAACAGCTGAGAGGAAGCTATGTAAAAATTTATCTAAATATCTGTTTTACTATGCCACTAGCTTTCTATCCGGGGCTTGTTTTTTTTTTTTTTCCTTCCTTATTCTCCTCAAATGAAATCAAATACAGGAGGAACTGTAGCTACAAGCATACCATAAATAACTTAACTGAATTATTGAGTACCGAGTTACTGAAAACTACTGACAAGTGTGGATAAGTGGACAAGTGTGGATAAGTGGACATAAGTGGATAAGTGTGGACAAGTGTGGAAAAATTCTATTCTACAGATTACTTGAAATACAGTATGACAACAAAGATGCCCAGAAGTTCATGCAATACATTTTTAAAGTAAATAAAAATCCTAAATCCTGTTGAGGTTCATTCTCTCCTGTAATATGGCTTGTCATTTTGTAATGCTTGCCTTCAGGTATTAGAGTGTCTTTGTGTCACCCTAAGTTTTTAAACTCACTTGAGAGCTTATCTGAAACAGCAAAACACACCTCAGTGTGTTTTGAATCTTTTGAGGCCAGCAGTCCCAGATTGACCTAGGTAATAAGAGACCTTGGGGAATCTTGCTTCCAAGCAAGCTGGGGCCCAGTACAACACAGGTGTGAATTATGTAACATGTAACTGCATCAATACTGAATGCAGTTCATGTCACCAGAAACTGGACAAAAGTAAAAGACAGTTGATAAAAAGGAATGATACAATGGATACCTTGCAGATACAGGTGCTTTGTAGATAAATGCTGTATGGATATGTCAGTTGCCTTAGAAAATGTATAAACTTGTTAATAGGCAGTATTTAAATCTCTAAAAGAGGGGCTGAGGTACTTACCCAAACAATTTAATAAGTTCACATACAGGCTCAGTGAAAGCTTCTTGTTCATTGATTTTTTCTGCACAGAGGTTAAGAATTTCAGTAATTTGTGCTACATCCTTAAGGGTCTTTTAAAATGAAATTAAGGAAATCAGATCATCTGTACCACTACGAATCAGAAGAAAAAGCTGAAAACTGTGCTCATCACACTTCAAAGAAACAACCAAGAAAAAATAAGACCAATGTTTACCAAGTTAGGTGTTTAAAAGAAGTATGTGAGTCAATACTTAGGCTTTTTGAAGCAGCCTTACTTTTCCATAACTTTCAAAAATCTGATTTAGGTGTCTTAGCTGAACTCACTGGAAGCTCAGCACTAAATTTCTAAAAAGGGACGATGAAAAGTTTTTACATCACCAAGTCAGATTTACCTATCTAAATTCTGAGCCAGCCTTGTGATATTTAAATGATTTTCTCCTCTAGTCCCAAGCGATTAACTGAAATTTGAAAATCTGGACCCAAATACATATTGAGATTATTTAATTTAGGGTAGAGGTGCAAAATCAAAGCTGAACAGAGAACTGAGACTGAGAAGGTACTACCAATCCACTGACTCACAGAAACTGCCTGTAAGTACACAATTCAGTTGTAATGTGATGCCTTAAATCACTGTGCAGTTATCTGAACTGTATGAAATTAATAACATTTTTCCACATGCCAACACCCTCCTTAGCACTTCTCATTATTGCAACATTTCAGTTTGTACTGTAAATATGAAAAAAAGTTTCAGATAAATTAGGCTGACTTCATTTTTCTTTAAAATGTCTCCTTACTGGAAGTCTATTTTATCTGTTGTTTCTTAATTAGTGGCAATTATTATACTTTTCTATTCTGAGTTTAAAGTACACCAGTTAGATTTTGGACACTTTCAGCCATTGTACAGGTGAGAACCCTCTACTGAATTTTGTGACAAATGAATCTAATATCCAACAATCTTGCCAACCTACCAACCTTGGCTGTGTGCACACAAGCAGGCCAGTGATGAGAATGCATATGATCATCCCTATTCTCCATGTGGAAGCACAGTACAGCATCAAATACTTTGCTGAAAAGTCAGACTATTACCATACATAACACACCATGACTTCACAATTCTAGACTGGCAAAAAGGATACAAGTCCATTTTCAAAATGCTTGACTACCTTCTTGAGAGTTTTCAGCTGCTCTTTTTCCAAATCTTTCTTAAGTAAAAGAATGAAAAGCAGGTTTTAATTGCAGTTCGCCCTAGAATCTTAAATGATTATTTTTATCCCTTTTGAAGTTTAAATAAAAGTGGAAACCAGATTTAAAAGTTTACAAGAGACAATGAAATTCTCAAAGTGCTTTGAAGCAGGATTAAGTCCATGACGAAGCCTCATTTCTAAGTATGAAGTCTGTTCTCTCATAAGTAAAGCGGCTTTCAAAAACTCCTGTTCAAACATGTGGACTCTTTCTCTTAAATTCTTTGTGATTTTTTGTAAAGCAACTAAGAAAACCAAACCTATGTCACACACAACATTAATGTGTAAGCATGTGACTTAGAGTGCTCTGCACCACTAGGAAACAGCCTTTGAATTCAAAGCTGAGAACAACTGAAGCGAGGATATGTCAGACTGTGTCAGCGATGTGCAGCGCTCATTTCAACTCTCCTGAGAACCTGCAACTTGAGGCAGGCCAGGAAGTTGTTTCAGGAGCCTACAAGCCCAGAATCCTATAGGCATTTTATCATATAACTTATGCTCTCTACAGAAGCAGGAAACAGTATCATCTGACACTTTTTTCTGCAGTCTGTAAGTTTATTCTATCAGCTCTGTATTAAAAAAGGGGAAGAGGAGAACATACAACTACTTCTCTATGGGGCATTAATTTAAAATGTGATAGGTTTAATCGGGTCCTTGTTTAAGAACATGAACTATCCATATTTTGGATTAAAATTATTTGATGTCTGAGTGAATTTAATCTGCCAAATCATCTTCTGGAGACTGAAAAATCATCAGTGAAAGCCCATGAGATGATGTTTCTCCTGTGTGCGTAGGTAGCTGTATTTATTCTTCAACACTGACCTTTGTATATTTCTCCTTCATTTAAAATCACCTCCCTGGAGAACTGTTAGCAGTTAGATTGGACAATTACATAAATTCATGACATACTTGCAATCAGGTTGTACGTATATCTTTTTTCCAGCTTTGGGTTTCAGTATCCTAAAATTCTCAAATAAGCTAGAAATTTTGCTAGAAATGTCTAGTTTTTGAATGCTCATGCTTTCGTATTTTTTTTTTAAGTTCCTGTGTGATCTTCTCTTTCTCTATGCATTTTTCTAATATAAACCCATAGCTGACACCATTTTTTTAACAGCAATGATCATCTTAAGAAGCATTCAAATACCAGAAGAAATACTCATCTTTGTGCTCTGTAGCTCCAGCCATCTGTGCTGGATGTAGTATACCCGCCTGAGTTTATTCAGGGCGGGTGCTGAATACATTTGACAAAAAACATTTGTCAAAAGCACATTACCACCTGTGTAACAGAGATAGCGAGGTACCAGGGTTACTTACCGAGCCCCAATCCTTGAGTAGTGTGATGACGTGATCCAAATCCACGGACCTCGACTGTGTATCCTGAAAAAGCAACACTTTCAACCTTTTTTTTTTTTTAAATTTTGAGATTTTGCTTTTAAGGCGTTTAAAATGTGAAATAGCCGCGTTCAACCAACCAGGGACAGGTAAATCCAGTCCGTGTGCGGAGCGCACACGGGTGTTTGTTCTCAGCCCGAGGAAGACGGCAGGGCAGNAAGTCACTTCGTGGACTGCTGTCTGTGAACGCGAGAAAAGCATTTCCCCACGCCGTTCGGGCCAGAGGCTCGGCGGCTCCCACATGCTGGGCAGCTGGAAGGGAAGAGGCCGGTGGGTCCATAACAAGTAATCATGAAAAAACCCTCCATGAGGTTCCACCATGACAAACCTCAGACAGGAAAGCGCTGCTTGGGGTAGCCTGGCAGCAGGGAAAAGGGCGAAAGGAACCTTTTCTCTACATAGACCAATAGAAAAAAGTAATACAAGCCGGGACAGAAGGGTGAGGGGATGTAGATATCTTCTACTTGCCAACAGCGAGCAGCTGTTTGAGGCTTAGTTGACAGCTGAGATTCAAGGACAACACAGTGCTTGGTGTGCTCACAGGTACTCTACTGGAGTGCTCACTTCAGCTGCCATTCCTAGGATCTGGATACACTTTGGGCAGGTTGCACACGTCACGTTTGATATGCACATATCCCGAGTCTTTGAGTGTAGGCACTCTTGATGCCAACCTCAGTTTTCATTGACAAATAATTAACTACAGTGGTTCCAAACAAATATTTGAATATGTGAATAAATTTATTAAATGCTAAGATAGCTGTTTAAATCTCCAGATGGCCTTTATACGGAAAGCAGTTGACAACAATCAAGAAAGACACCTTTATGGCTCCAACTATAACCAACACAGTCCTTATTTTTATTTTCCTAGCTTGCCTGCTACACCCCTCCCATTTCATACCTGCCTTCTGCAGAAATAAGGTGCATCTCACATTTAGTACTCACATATGCTATAGAGTTCTCTTTCCATCAAAGGGAAAATACCTAATATCGTGTATTTGTGTATACACAAAAATACCCACGCCCACTTTGCATTTAGTAGAAATTCATCCTGTATGCAACTCCTAAATGATGGCAAAAATATAGCCTAGCATTGTGTAGGAATCTGAATTTAGAAAATGCAATGACTCATAACATCCTGAGTTGCGATCATAGAACACAGGTCACACAAAGGCAGGACCTGTGCGCATTATACAGTGCCCTCACATGATGTGACAATGCAGTTGCCAGCCTTGCAGCTGGTGTTTGACACTCTTCATTCATCCATGTACTCACATCTCTCCATACAACCACTTCACGGGCTCTTCCATGTTCTACTTAAATATTTGTTTCTGTGAACATTCTGTTTTGTATCTGGATGGAACAAGATTTTCTATTAAGCATCTGAGATTAATTGTGCTGACAATGCACTATATGTCTGCAGGCAGCTAGCTGAAAAAGCTGGATTATATATATTTTTTTTTCCTTGGTGCCCAGATAGGAACTGAAGTTGTATGTATTCAAAGTTTTAAAGTTTACATAAAAAAACCCTGCTACATTTATTTCTATTGTAGCCTAAGTTATTTCAAGTTTGGTTGTTCCATGTTTTGAATGACAGATGTATGGAGGATATACCTAAATTGGGCAACTTAGTCTGTAAATTATAAGCTTAAGTCACATGGCACTTGTTGGCTCACTGTTCCAAAGATCATATTGCAAAGCTCCATTTGCTCACTGTGCACCTTCTTCAAAATGAAGCTTTTAAAATTTAGGATGAAAGCTACGTTAAGCAAGTTTGACTACAGGGATTCTGCTGCCCTTGGCAAATGGCAAATGCCCATCCTCAAAATCATGCAATCAACTGTGAAAATACTGCACTCATTATCAAATATGACACTGAGGTCTTTAAAGACAGAAATCAGAGTCTTTCTAAGAGTCTTTCTAAGTCTGTTGACTCCTTGACTTCCTTTTCATTTCCTCTATTTTTTCTGTCTGTCCTGACAGACCTTCTGTGTTTGATATTCAAAGAATAAAGAGAAAAGACCTGTGAAGTGGCTGGCAGTAGACTCAACCATAAACCTGTCAAGTCAACAGAGCTTCCAACATCTGGATTTACCTGCCTGTACTATTAAAATACAGTGTTGAGGTCATGGGGTGGTATGGAATTGAGGGGAACTTTCACACTGATCTTTATTATTGTAAGGAAACACAGGACACAGAACTTATACTCCTGGACACGACAAGGTAAAGCTGGAGAAAGGTGTAAGTTTGGGCCCCAGCTGGTGGCATAGCATCAACATTCAGTAGAACAAGCACTGAGATATAGAGTAATGGGGTGATTAAAAATAAAAGCCAAGAAAAAAAGACTTCAAGGTCCAAAATGTTACTGTCAGGCTAGGCATGGCACAAACCAATATTAAATGTTCTGAATTTTAAAATACCTATATGCCACTCGGGAGTCTGGGAAGCTATGTAACCTAATGTGAAAGCAATGCAAATGCTGCTAGCTCCACTGACCCGAGCATCTTTACTTCTCTGAACTCAGAACAGTTCATGTTGCTGTTCAACAGTTAAGCAGCATTATAGCTCTCAAGTATTGTTTTCCTCTTATGCTGGCATAAGCCTCTTAGGAAAAAAAGTTATGTTTTCCAAAAGAAGGACTGCAAAGTGTTTCACCTGTTTGTTTCATTTGAAGAGTAATTCTATTTCATACACACAACAGGACACTTGCCGAACATACTAGTTCCTAGCAATCTCATCATGGCCAAACTTCTTGTTGAATGAAAAGTGGACTGAATATATATGCTGATAGTACTGTTCACTTGTGTTCTGAAAGCATGGAGAATATCTTAGAGCAGGATAAGTCATATAGCTATCCAGTGTGTATGTGTGAAAAAGCTGTTATCCAGACACTGAAAAAGAAATAAATTGCCCTTAGAATGTTTTTGTGAACTCACATTCAGTTTTATCTCTCAGAGAAAATGTTGATCAGAGCACCCATGTATTAGAAACACAAGCTAAAATTTATTCTGCATAAGCACAGAAGAAAAAGCAAAATACCTTACATTGATTTTTTATTGATTTTTGTGTAAAACACAGTCTATGGAAAAATAGATAAGAGCATTGCTAATAATTTATAATAGCCCTGTTCAGAGAGACAGCACAAACAGTCTGACAAACACAAATACAAAGAGAATATTACACATGGGAGACATATTATGCTCACTGTAAGACACTGCCAACAAGGCATGAGAAACAATATATAATGACAGAGATCATTGTTCAAGTCAGTTAAACGTGTCACTTATTTTAAAGGCTGCAATCTAACTAATTCAAGCAGTATCATATGATACAATATCAGTACTGCAACACTGTTCATTACATTGATAGAAAATACCACTGGATGAACAGCCAAGAAATCAAAACCTTGTGTATTAGGAGATGCACTGTCTACAAGGACCTACGCGTATGCATTCATTACCACTGCATATGTGGAAATATTACACTGAAAAAATCTATCTAATTTTTATGCACCTGATATATCTAACTTTCAGAGGAAAGCTGTTTCCTAAGTATATTCATACCTGTGAAATTTATTGCCACTTGGGAACTCATTGCCTTACATTAATTAACTATTTTCTTTAATGCTAGTTGGGCAGCTAATACCACACAGACACAAACATAGAGACAGACTATTTTATAGGCAAATAATGCCAAATAAAAATATGAATGTACTTTCTTATGTTGGCACATCATATAATTCACAATGTTGCAACAAAAAATTAAATGTGGCACCAATTCGCAGTAACCATTACCACAAGCTAAAGAACTTGAAAACAATTACAAAATAATTAATCTCTAAATAACTCAAAAACGCTAAATAATTCAAGAACATGTGCACTTAATTAACTTGTACATAGTTGTCACAGTTAATAGAATTTTAAGATAAAATTAAAGACACATGGAACCTGTAACAGAACTCTGTTTTAAACAATGTTAAGAAAGAATACCTTAATATCCATGGAAAACAAATAACCTGTTGCTAAATACATAAAGGTCTCCATTTTATAATAAATGTACAATTCTCTATCACATATTAATTACTATTTTTTAAACTGTACAATAATTAAGAGAAATTAGGCTTATTTCATTACTTATTTTCATTAGGCAGTTAAGGAATTTATATAAAGCTACACAAAAATAATTTTATAGCAGGCTATTCCTCAAAATATTTATTTATTCTCCTAAGTAGCTAAGATGTCTAAATGAATTTAGCTGTTTGTATTTAGGCAATCTAAACTAAACAATTAGCCTCAGGTATTTTTCCAATGAGAAGTCCTACGGTGAGTTCTATAGAGATCAGTGTTTGGTCACATGAATAAAGATCCCTTGTGGGACTGAACATATGCTGGATATAAAGTTTGCTAAATGCATGAACGTTGTTTACCTTCAGGCTTAACAGTGTCTTGTTAGAGTGAATTGGTCCTTAAAGAACACTACAAAATATTAAATCACAAGTCAACATGCTATTCCAGTTCGAAGTAAATACATGGCCTAACAGGAAACCATATGTCGTTTTTGTAGCACAAATATTTCACAAAATGCCTTCATAGAGTTGATCTAAAAATATTGTCTATTTATTAATACTTCAATATTTCAACCTTTCAAGTAACATATAAAATTAAAACACATTTTTAATTTTCTACACACAATTTGAAAATAGGAATGACTCATCACTATTCTCTCCAGACATCTTTGGCAGTTTAAAATTTAGCAGTTTAATCATTGTTGAAGAAATTTAATAATGAAGTAACTTTTTGCATAGGAAAGTGGGCCAACACATTTCTATATCTATTGTCAGTGGATGCATTACAGTACAATATCTATGGACTTTGACAGTAATTTTCAGTAAGTACAATATCATAGTTCTGCAACATTATCACTATTGCATCAAAATAACTAAATAATTGTAGGGAACATTAATGTTAATTACATATTCTACAGAAATGTAAGATTACCATAAAATAATAGCAGCATATTTAATTTTCAAATGTAGTCAGATTGTCAACAGTAATACTTTCTGTAAATCTGTTCAGACGTATGACATTCTACTCTTGGTTATACCAGCCCATTCTAAAGATTTTAATTAGGTTTCATGTGCAGGACTGGGGTAGAACATAGAGTGGTATTTATCCCATTAAAATTCTCCAAGATTTGATGTGTTCTAAGATTTTTAAAGTTAATTTTATTTAAAAGAATGAAACACAATGCTTCAACGTTGTGTGGTTTCACTCTGCAATAATGAAATAGGAAACAGTCCAGGACATTCAATTCTGCAAGCCTTTTAAGAAATATACACCTTTTGGAATGCAACTACAGACAAAGTTAAGTTTGAAGTTGTACTTGTTATTTGTTCTTCATTTTTATGTGAAAATCTCGTCTGTACTAGTTTAGGCTCCTGCCTGTCTCCAGCAACAAAAGAGTTTTCACTTAATGTCTAGAATGTTTGATATAAAAGAATTGTACTTGTGTATCACCACCAGTATCACTGAAATAGCTGCGTATTGGATGAGGAGCAATAAAATAAATACCCTGAAACAAACTTACTTGTTTTTAGAAAAAAGAAGAACATACAAACATTTATTTATTTATTTGATAGATGTATTGAACTTTTTTTCCTTTATTTTTCTGTTAAAAATAGGAAAGTTTCAAATTTCTAAAATGTTTCATAAATTTTTGCAGAACGTAGCTATTAAATACCATAATCCAGAGGCAGCACCTGTCTCAAATAAATCCAAAATTATTGATTTCCAAGAGGCTGAGAAGTTGTGTTAGGGGAAAAAATCACTGGACACTTGCTTTCTTTTTGGAAGCATCTACCACTTGTCAGCTATCGAGACAAGTCTCAAAGACCCTAGCCTGACTAATTATAGCTGTTATTGTAATTTATTTTTCCAAAAATGATGAAATAAAATTAATTATTTTCCTTCCAGTTGACTCCATCACCAAGGCTTAAAAAGGCTTAAAATCTGAGCTTTCCAACTACTTGAAACTGAAAATTTGTAAACTAAAAAAAAGTATCAAATATCTCTTGACTCACATAACATAGTTGTTTTTTTCAAAGAATGAATTCAGAAACCTCCATTTTCAAGAATCCATTGGCCTCTCATTCAATACAAAACATGTCTAAAGACATATAAAAATGCTTTAATTCTGGAAAAACATCATATTTTATTATTTTATTTTTCATCTCTGGATTTGAACATGCTTAAAATGAAAGGAAGTTCAACTGTCTCTCATTTTGTAACAAACCCAGGATATATACAGGCTTGATGTGTAAGTTTGGGGAATCTGGACACTAGAATAAAAATAGTTGTAGATATTTTGAATTTGAAATTAAATTAAGAACAACTAACATGAATCCTTTAGGCTTAGGTTGGCATAACTGGGGGCAGAGTTTGATTCTAGAATCTTCTTTTTCTGTGAAGCTGTTTGTTTCATTACAAGCAGAGATAATGAGATTTACGGGACCCAGTGATGTTTAAGGATAAATTCAAGCTTAATTCTGCATATTTCTGATGCATGATAGGACAAATTGTTACAAAGTAATAAATAATAAGAGAAAGTTCAGCTAAGAAAATCAGAGATTTTAAACAGTGCAAATATAGATAAGAAAAATATAATTTAATACAAGAAAATTATGACCAAATACACAATCTGATTCACTGAAATAGAAGTTTTGCTAATTAAGCAGTAGCAGCCTGAAGATATGAGTTGAGTTTGGTTGTTTTGTTAGAGAAGAGTAATTACTACTGAAACAGCAATAGTAATAAGTAATTATGAACATTATTTAGAATCCAACAGGAAATGCAAATGTCAAGGTTTAGAGATTTTTAAGTATAAGAATAATAATTTGGTTTCTCAAAACTTCAGGCATATCCCAGAGACACTTGTAAAAGTTAGACCTTTATATAAAAATAGAAGATTGGATTTGCACAAAAAGATACTAAGAATTTAAGACACATTCTGGGAAATTCATATATAATAACTGAAACTCCAGTGTAGACACATACAGAACATGAGTATTGTGATGCTTCCAACATATTGGAAGTTTCACAGTGAAAATGGATTTTTATTGTTGCTGAATTCTCAGCTTTTCTTTTAAAGTATTTCCTCATATTTCAAAATAATTGAAAAATCAAAAACTAGTTTACACACATATCTTTCTATAAATGTACAGCACTGTTTTGAGTCTTCATTATATGATGTATGGAAATAAAGAGATGCCGAAGGTCTAAAATCCTACATAATACTTTGAAAAAAAATTATGGTATTAGTACAATACCCTTTGCTTACAAGATGTACAATCACACCAAAACTGAGACTGGGTTTGCATATTTAAATAGTGGAAAGGTGTAAAACCACACACAAATAAATATACTATATATGTGCAATGCACTTGACCAAGTACAAGGTGCTGCACCTGGGCTGGGGTAACCCCCAGGATCCACACAGGCTGGGGAAGAAGGGATTGAGAGCAGCCATGCCCAGCAGGACCTGGGGGTGCTGGTGGAGGAGAGGCTGGACATGACCCAGCTCAGAAAGCCAAACTTGTCCTGGGCTGCACCAAAAGCAGCGTGGCCAGCAGGGCAGGGAGGTCTTGTCCCTCTGCTCTGGTGAGAGGGACCTCACCTGGAACACGGCACCCAGCTCTGCGGTCCCAGCACAGGAAGGACATGGAGCTGCTGGAGCGAGTCCAGAGCAGGGCCACCGAGATGGTCAGAGGGCTGGGGAACCTCTCCTGGGAGAAAAGGTGGAGAGAATTCCCTTTGTGCAGCTTGGAAGGGATGGCTTAGGGGTGTCCTAACTGCAGCTTCCCACTCCCTGAAGGAAGCCTGCAGGAGAGCTGGAGAGGGCAATGGCATGTAGTGACAGGACAAGGGGGAATGGCTATAAACTGAATGAGAGTAGTTTTAGATTGGGTATGATAGGGAAACTCTTTACTACGAGGGCAGTGAGGCAGTAGCACAGGTCGCCCAGAGAAGCTGTGGATGCCCCATCCCTGGAAGTGTTCACAGCCAGACTGGATGGGGCTTTCAGCAACTTGGTCTAGTCGAAGTTGACAAGGCCCATGACAGGGGTGTTGGAACCTACTGATCTTTAAGGTTCCTTCCAACTCAAACCATTCTGTGATTATTACAAATTAATTTGTTTCAAACTCTGGTTATTTCCTAAATAATTTACTTTATATTCTGAACTCATTAACCCAGAAATGAGTTTAATGGTTTTAATAGAAGAAACACTGCCCAGAAAATGTTGTATTAATAAACAGCACTCTGACACACATACTCTAAGTCAGAAAAATATCTGTAAAGCCTGCTTCTAATAAAATACTATTGTGATTTAACTGTGCAAAGGAACATTAAAAAATTTTTATTTCATAATCATCTCCCCTCTGTAATCCAAAACAAAAATACTTTTGTAGTTATCAGAAGTAGTAGCCTTCTCATAATTTGGTTAAGAGCTTGTACTGTATGTCAAGCAAGAGACTTTACAAAGACTCCTACTTAACTAAACTCCTAGAAATGCAAGTTTATGACAAAAAAAACCAAAGCCCAAACATGTACAATGGTGTTAACAAGTATCATCACATTACAGTTATCCTTTCTGGTGAGAGATGTGGAACAGACCCAGTTACTTCTTCTAAAACATGGCTTTTCTCCCATCCTCTTCGAATTCTCCTCAGTTTCCTACTTACACATGGCAAAAGTAAGACAATCTTACCTAGAATTACAATGGAAGGCAGAAAAAGGGCAAGAACAAAATTTGGCGGTGTATAAAATCTGTAATACTCTCCTTCAAAAGCTCTCTTCCATCCATAAATCAGTACATGGAAAGTACTTATAAGCAGAGCAATGTATCCAAGTGTAGACTGTGAAGAGAAAACAGGAAAAAAAGAGATATAATAGCACTTGGTCCTTCACCTGACAACTCTAATACATTATTTACATTATTTTAACATTTCTTAGACATCAAGTTAAAATTTCTTAGCTATTCACTATATTAAGTTAGCAATATATTGTTTTAAGTTCACATTTCTGAGATTTACAAACTGAATTGAGGAGTATCTCTGCTAACATCTACAGGCTTAGTCAAAGCTGAAATTATATCTGCCCAAATTCTAAGTAATGGAAGTCAATTCAGGATAGGTATGCCAATAAGGAACAATTCATTCCAGAGAAGTTACTAGAACAACATCCATTGTGATTCGAAATGAAGTTTCCTATTTCTTAACTATGAGGATAGATCACTTCCAAGATTCTTTATTATAGAACAATACAATTCTGTTGGAAGAGATTTGGGCCTAAACTTGCATATTTTTATCATTTTGAGATTGCAGCTTACTTCTGCCTGACAAAAGCCTACATCCACTCATCTGATGTTAGCATAAACCATCCCTTACCTTCTCCATCAGTTGTTGCTGACTGGTTAATGGGAATATCTGAATATCTGAACTGCAGAGCTTGGGCATAATCGCACAAAGCAGTGCTGCAGTTTCCCATAAACCTGCAGTGCTGGGTAAAATGTGAAAGAGAGGGTTCCCACAGCAGCCTGCAGAGGAAGGACCTCTCAGCACATAAATCTAGAGCTTGCCACAGAAGGTGGTGATAATAGGGGTTACTCACCAGTTCTGTGCATCCGCGTTTTTAAGGACCCTGTAGCTGTAATGCATCAACTCAAAATGTAGCTATAATGCATCAACTTAACTTTCCCAAACCATGATAAAAGAAGACTACAATGCTTTGACTTCTGGAGGTGATCAAATGAAGAAAAACTCCTTCTGGCCAAAACTGATGTAATGACTAACTTGGTTGGGAAACATTTGTAGAAAATCGTTGAAACAAGGAATGAGCATTAAGAAAGGTAACTGGCTACCAAGGTATGGTCTAATTCCAGCAAACAGACAAGCAAAGAAAAATGCAGCCTAAGGGTCTATAATAAGTACTGAAATAATTAATTCCTTCTACTTCAAGATTAAACAGCTTCTAAAGCAAGAAGAATGTCTGAGCTAATACTATTTGCAAGGACTCACAGGTGTAACAGTATAAAAGGAAAATATTTCTGTTAATTTCTTGGGATTGGTACCCTGTTTTTTGACTTTCCAATATTTATGTATCTTTTTTGCCAATGGTTTCAGGGCCATTTTGTTAATCTTTAGATATGCTGCATGCATTTTCTTAAAAAACCATTTTGCTCCCAAAATATCCCATAGTAAACGGAACATCTACACAAACACTTGAGGATATGAAAATGGTGTATGTGGTATCTGAACGGAACTTCTGGTAAGAAATTTGGACAGCAAACAATATGATTAAACCTGATGTTCTAATATGTTATTGCAGATTTTTGTTGGTATGACTGTCCTCAATTCATTGTTATATCACTGTCAGCAGGGAGAAGGGCACAAGTGAATCATATCCCTCATTTCTTCATCAGGATTACTGATGAGAAATATAACAATTCTTCAAAAAAGAAACAGAAGGGAAATATTATACATTCATTTCCAATTATTTTATTTTAGTGCTTATTTTAATTCCATTTGGAAGCTATTGTTTTGAGACATCTATATATGTTTTTATATCTAATGGTCAAAATGGAAACTAAGAAGTACACCAGTATATTTTAAACAACAAAAAGACATGAAAAACATATGATGCACTTTTATTAAGTTCTTTTTTTTGCCATGTGAAGAGTTGCCATATGTTTCTCTGAAGTGTTGGTACGGCATGTGCTAGTGCGTACTGCACAATTTCAACCACACATCTAAAAAACTAACAAAGACATTGTTACAGCTTCTGTCAGCTACTAATGCTATGTTCTTCAACTGGGCCCTTAATTACCATCACCAGGCTCCAGATGATAATTCCTTTAATAACAAAGGACTTCTGAATACAGCAAGAAGAAATACTGTTTCTTCACTGGTAAATTCACATTGAACAGTGCAGTGAGCAGCAAAATCAGTTGTAATTCCTGGCAACCCTCTGCCTGGGCTTTAGGATGGCTGACGGGAAAAGTGGAAGAATATCTTTGGTTGCTTTGTTTCCTTATCTTCCATAATACTGTGCTTCCTGAAAGCTGAGTAATAGATTAGCACATTTCCTATGGACTCACAAATCTTTTAGCTTTTCTCTAAGTCCTCCCTGTTTTGTTTCTTTTCCTTCCTGATCAAAGTCAGCTTTTAGCCAATATAGGAGATTTCCAGCCAAGGCTACTGATAAATTGGACAAACTGGTATTGTTTGAGAAAGGAACCAATAGAAGTTAGAGGAGCCGGAAAGATGAAAGAGAAAAACCCCTAAAATGTTACCAGCAAGATGGACGTTTTTAGAAACAAAATGTGCTGTGGGGCAAATCCGCTTCAGGAATTTCTACATTTGCAATGGTCGAGTAGCTCCAAGCAATATACATACACAAAAGATATTTTCTAAATTCGACATTTATGCAAGATGTACTTGAGATTCTCTGTGTAACAGGCTATTGCTAAACTTTAAAACTGTTTGTAGTAACTTCTGACTGGAATCTTACCCATAAACTTGCTAAATACTCAGGCCTCTATCTACCTTACTCTGGGGAAAAAAGTATCCTATTCTTGTGGGAGAACTAAGGCAGGGCAGCCTTTCCTCAAAGTGTATGCATGAGAAATATTTTACTCACACTGCCTCCAAAAAACTTTAGGATTGTGCTAGCAAAGGAATATCTACAAAAAAGTCAGCTTCCTACCACTCAAATGGCAGATTTAGGTTGTTTTTTGGACTTGAAGTCTTACAATGGAAAACAAAAGCAGCAGTCATTTATGTTTACATTATATATTTACAGTTTAACTTTACTTACTAAACTGAAGGACCCAGTGCAGGATAGCTTGCAGACAACATTCTCCATTTCCTTGTATTTTATGTGAACAGTCAAGGACTGGTTTCAATAAATGTCTTTTTTCTGTTTACAGTGTGGTGGTTTAAGCTGTTTATTCTGCCTGCTCTGACAAAATACGAATTCTTTTGTATTTCTCGCCCATGTCTTCCTTGGCTCTTTATCCAAATATATTTAGATGAGAAAAAGAAGAATGAAGTGGCATTTAAGAAAGCCAATGCATTAGTTTATCAGCCCCAGCTTTCTCCCCTGCTGCTTTTCTCAGTAAACTTCAGCTCTGGGTTAAGTTAACATGACTGCAAATTTTCACACTAAGTTTCAATCATCTGAGATCTCCGACTCAGAAACCTCTTCATCACTGTCTCATTCTGTGGTTCCTCTATATGGCTGTTATGAGTTTTCTCTCCAAATCATGATGAAGTAATCAGACCTTCGTTTTGTACAGTGGTCCACTCTGTACGGTAGCAATTCCTCTTTTCTGCTGTTCTCTTAGCTCCTTCTAGGACTGACACATTAATTTCCTTTTGCACTATTAAACCTTCTCGTATCTCACTTTGTTCATATGCATACTATGAGTGAAGGAGTGGAGCCTGCACTACTTATCCTCTCAAAGTCCTTTTCCCTTGATGAAGCAGGCTGGAATTTTTGGAAGTGCTTACACCTGTGTTTGAAACCAAGCTAGGTTAGATGGAAGCATCTCCAAATATCTCTTTGGGATATCAAAGACAGCAGTGACTTCTGTGCAAAAATATTGACAACTAGTGTTTCTTTAGAGTATTAGGAAGACTTGTGTTCAAAGACTGAACTGCTGTAGGTTGGGGAGATGCTGCTTAGGGCTTGTTCTACTGGAACAAGGCTAGTCTATACTGTACATTTTAATAAACTCAGGTTTTCCTAGTAGCACTCAAGACTGAGTATATTGTAGTGGTAAAACTATTTAGAAAAGGGCAGACCCTTATTTTGATGAAACTGCATTTACTAAGATGAGCAAGCAAGAATGTGTTGTTCTCAGTGGGAAGTGCTGAGCTGGACACTGGTTGAGTGTGCTGACTGACTGATTCTTCATCCGTCAGATGTGAAACAAGTCCAGCAGCTGCTGTGGAAAGTCATCTGAGATTCAGCCCTAAAGCTAGAGACATACTGCTTCTCCCAAGTGAAAAGAAAAGCAGCAATGGGATGACAGGTTAGTAGTTCTATTGTTTATCCCCCTGACATAGAGAAGATTGAGAAATTTAAAGTTCAATTTTCCTTCATTGAACTGCACTTCAGTAGAAGAAAAATATAAAAGAGAGTAAGTATTATAATGTTTTATCTGTTCTTGCATACTGGGGACAGTGAAACTTACACAGAAATAGACTCCTTTTACTCTAGTAAGCAATGACTGAAAGTCTGTTTTCTGACTGAAGAAAGCAAGACCTTTTTTGACAAGTAACTAAATGAAGAACAACTTACATCCTGAGAATTAATGACAAATTATTGGAATTAATGACAAATTTATGGAAATTTTTAGTAGTTCAATACTTTTGTGATTAAAAATTGCAAATGATCATAGTTCTTTACCAATACCAGTTATCTTCTGCACATAACAAAGTATGAACTGTAACAAAGCAAACAACTTATTCCAAAAAAGTTCCTCAAAATACTGACAGATGGGTCATTAAAGTTCATAATTATTTAAATTTGGAACTATTTTGACTTAATTTACAGTGGAAATGACTGCAGTAAATATGCAGTTGTAGATACATGATTGTGATTATTGTGTGGGTTTTGATGCAGTCACACAAGCTTGAAATTCTGATATATGAGTAAGGAAAAATAAGACAAAAATTCTGTGTTTGTGGCTGGAAGTTATTAGTGGATAAAGGCATCATCGCTCACAACTGAATACATATTTTTCCCTTTTGCACTAGTGTTTTATATCACCCAACAGCAGTACTATTGTCCCCACAAAGAGAACTTCAGATGGCAGAGATGTTGTAACAATACACTTGAGTATTTAGTCTCTCTGAAGGTTCAAAGCCATGACCATGGATAAACAGTTCTATCAAGGTAACTCCATTTTGAAAAACTTTTTGTAGGTCTACCTGCAGTTTTCCAGTAATGGAAATCGTAAGGAGAGAGAAGACATTACAGACAGACCTTGAACAACTACAGCCATTGAAGTGTTCCTCACCACCCTCTTTAAAACGTCTATAAATTATGAAGCACAACCCAGGCCTTGAACTTTAAAGTCAGTGCCGACATTCTGAAGGGAACAGGACTCACCATTAGTCAATATTATCAGGCTAAGCTGAAAAAAATGTTAATCGGGAAAGACTGAGCTAAGACTACAGTACTAAAGCCAAAGTCAGAAAACAAAACACAACAAACCCCCAAACTGCGCACACTTAGGAATTTTCACCCAGCTGAATCCTAGTAATATTTCTTACACCTGACTGCTACCTAAAACTACCAGCAGTGATCTGTAGGAGCAAGCATTGAGCTGTTCCTTAAAGCCCATGTTTCTCAGTATTTTATGCTGGTTAGATTTGCATGTTCTAGGTATTTACCTGAGGAAGGAAGGCAGCAGAGGGTGTGCCAGGGCCTTGAAAAGCCTCTGATTTTAATAAGGAAAGCTTAGTATTTTCCTAGTGGGTATTTTCAGCTAATGGGAATATCACAGTTGAGAGCTGTGTCAAGTCCCACAGTGGATGGGAAGTTAAACTTAATCAATGGCACCATGGCTGTCAGAGGGCTATGCAATAAATATCTTGCAGGGCAAATTAAGTCTGCAATTTTAATAGCTGTGTGCACCTAAATACACAAGTATCTCATCAGTATCACTGCATTTAGCAGGTTTGTCCAAATTTATCTAATTTAAATTTACCAAGAAGTTCTAAGAACAGAAAAGGAATAGATTAGTGATCACTTGGTCTTAGCTATGTTGGTCATTTAAGATCAAGAAGTGTAAAATAAAAAGTCCTGTTCTACACTCATGAAATGCTTAATGTGCCTTCATGGCAACATATTTGCTAAGTATTGCAAATACTGGTGTTTTTATTGAATTACTGGAAACAGAGGGGAAAAAAGGCTCTTGTCACATTGCAATGAGCTTTTTTTATGACCTTGATCATGATCGTGATCAAGGAATTCTTGTTAACAGCAAAACTCCCTTATTAAAAAAGTAACACACCTGAATAAAACTGAACTCCCTCCAGTTTAAGGCACTGTTTACTGAAGGGATGGAAGTTACTGCCAGCAAAGAAAGCAATCCAAGACTCATTATTCCAAAGGAGATATACATTTCAATTCGCCACACTTCTTCCTCATTCCAAGAATTTTCAACATTTGCATGAACCTGATGAAAGAGCAGAAAGGATGAACTTTATTTTAAAGAATATTAAAAATACCAACAGAAGTTATTTTGCTGACTTAAAGATCACAGTCATACGACAACTATAAAATGGGGTCAAATATTTCAGAGGTTTCCTCATGCCTTGGAGAAAAACAGCTATTTCCTTACTGCTGGTATTGGCCCTTGCTAGATGAAAAATATGTTAAACATGGAAATTTAGATTAATTGCTAAAAGAAAATGTAACATTATAAACCATTTACGACAATACTGTTATAAAATTAGGTAATTCTGGTCATTCTTATACACTGTAGAACAGGAGCTGTGTTCTTCAGACTCTGCAGACTTAAATTCTGTAACATAAGTTGGATAAACCTGCAATTTCTTTTTAGTTTGTTACATTTAGGAATAGCTTAGCATCATTTCCTGAAGGAAAGCTTTTTTATGCTGAGTCCAAGCTTGTTTTTCTCTTTCACTATTGACATTAGATTTTTCCAAGATGGCTCTTGCTGGACAGCTTTACCAGAAAAAAGAAACAATTTAGGACCTTAACAACGAAGAAACTTTAATATTCAATTATTTTTTCCACTTCCAGGTTAACTATTGCAATATGACATGTCTCGAAAAAGGTGCACCAGAAATATTAGCAAGTGAGAGTTTTACAGTATCATTAAAACTAAGATAATTTCTTAGTAAAAGTACCAGTGAATCCTTTAGTATTACTAATTTTAAGTGTGAATTACTGTTTCTTGCTGCCTATTACAGTTTTGCCCTTCTTGTCTTTCTCTTAAGTTCAGTTTTGGATGCTAGCCCTTTCAGAGTTGGTGATACTCCCTGTTAACTTGTTACATTTGATTTTATTTCCTATTTGGTTTTCCTTTCTGTTCTATTACTTCCCTCTTTCCTACAGACCTTATGTGGTGAATGGCAATGCTGCTTTTCTGGCAATGCTGCTTTTCTGCCACTTTAAAGGTTACAATAAGCTGTCTCACTGACAGACAGCAGCATCAGACCTTCTAGAGGATGACAGATTTGTTGGAGAACGTTTCAGGGTTATGCAAGATCAATTGTTCCTGGAAACTATGAGTCAATTTCTATTCCCTGCAATAGATGATGTCCACAAAATTTTAAAAGAATAAAGTATTTTTAGCATTGGTCCAAAATGTTACAAAATATCAGTATTTTCTTTTTTTCCTTTTTGGAACATAGAAGTATCTGTAAGCATGATCTGTAAGCAGTATCTGCCCATATACTTTTCATATGAGTAAATGCACTTATGATATACATACTTGCCCTGTGCAAAGAAAGGAACATAGCTCGGAATCTACCTGCTGTTGGTCTTATCCTGTCTATCCTACATTCTTCTCGTGTATATTGCTATTGGGAATTTCAGTAGGACATGTCCCTGATTCCCCCATCACACAAACCTGACTGCAGATTGACCCACAAGGTGAGCAAAATGCACAGATATTTATTTTAGTCTCCTTATTCGGCACCACCTATGCATAACCCATAACTTTCTGTGCCAAAAGCAGTAGAACGGAGTAAGAAAAACCCAGTTATTGTATTCAGGAGCCATATGCACCCAGCGCAGGTGTTTTTGGCTTACTGAACTAAAGACTGTCTTACCTGTTGATATGCCATGTTGAGGAACAAGTACCGCTCGGATCTCCTCATAGGCAAGCAGAGGCTGTACACCACGTGCACTGCTGCAAAGAAAAAACTGAGCAGTCCAAGCTGCTTTCGGCACTGGAGCCAGTTGTCCAGCCAAGGAGGAAATCGCCGGTACTTAGTGCCATAGTGAAGCTGATAAGCAGCTGCAGTAAGTCCTGATAAATATACTAGAGAAAGCAAAGTGATAGCAACGATCGGCAGGGTCTTGTTCACAATCTCAATGGGAATCTTGTAAAAGTCACTCTGCTGACTTCTCATGTACGGATGGATGACATCTCTGACAAAGGAATAGATGAAGAAAAATGTTGCCAGGCTAATGGCAATCACTACAGGCCCCTTCCACAGGGTGAACAGTCGCAGAGGCAGGTTTTCTATCTCCCTTGAAGATGACAATGCCCCCAAATCAACAGGAATGAAACTGAGCTGACGGGCAAGCTCAATAACTTGATGGCGAGCCTGAACATTGTTACTGCATATATAGACCTGTTGGGAAAGATAGGGAATTGTCTGTAGTCAGAGAAAAAGACTCAAAGGTAAACAAAAAAAACAGCAAAACCCACCAAAAACCTTAAGGGCTTCAAAATCAAAACTACAACATAACTGCTAAAGCTGTACACCTTCCCAGATTATATTGCCAATATGACAACAAAATCACATAAAAATCTAGCCAAAGTGCAAATATGCACATTGATTTAGCAACAGAGTAATTAAAACAAAATTGGCCTTTTCTTGGATTTAATAATGGGGGATGTCTTCGTAATCTGTACACTGAAACCCGTCATACCAAAATGTCTACAGGACTGGACTAACTTGAAGCTACAGCTAAAAGCATTTCAGAAAATCCCAAATCTCATAACTACAGGAATCTTGAACAATGACCCTTAAACAACTATAGCATACATAGATGAGAAGCAGCAAACCCTGTAATCTCTCCATGGGTAACAATTTTAGCCTAATTTCACAAGTCAGATTTCCACAGATTTCAGATTTGAGTATTTGACAGAAAAGACAAAAACTAGCAGCCAAGTAAGAACTTGTTCTAAAGGCCAATTTATTACACAGCGAAAGAACTGTACTGCTACAAAGTACTTCAAGGTTCCATTAAAATTTACAATGGGCTATAGTTTGCCCAACACTATTTGTTGACCATCTGCATTGAAGCAAATATGATCTGTTTTGACTGAAGTGAATTGTTGTTGTTATTCTGAAAGGGGATAAAAGAAATATGGTGAAGTTATATTTTTAGATTATGCTAATTCCATATCAATTGCATTCCATTTAAATCTACCTGAAGTGCCAGGAAACTGAATTTAGTCTCCAGCAGTCATGTTACATCAGTTATTTCTTATGTATTCCTCAGATTTCATAAAGCTGTGAAGGACTGAATGCTTGCACAGGCTTAAATCCTTTACATCACTTCAGCAAAACATGAAAAACATAAAGGTGCATTTTCTATATCCAGGATGGATTTGCAGATCATACTGGGAAGGAGTTTGAACATGATGTTCCCAAGCAGCCCTGAATCACTTAGAAACATATGTGCCTCCTTCTGTTCCCTCATATTTATGATTTTGGGGCACTCTAAAAGCTAGATAATTTCAATCACTTTGCTGCTACACTGAACGCAAGCATTTTTAGGATTCTTGAGCTCTGGATTGGGACCTGATATTTCTATGCATCTCTTTCAATAGTTAATCCCAATGCTACCACTAAAATGCACTGGGAAAGACTGTCTCTACCGTTGTATAAAGCATAAGGAAACACATGAACATATTTCCTATGGAAACATTAAGGCTCAACTCTTCTCTGTCTGTAGCCACTGAAAGGTCAGTTGTTTACTCTAAGCTAGTATCCACATTTCTTCTGCAGTCTTTAAAGACAAACAGGCAACACAGGGAAAAAACTGGACCACTTACTTTATTTGTCTTACAGTGGGATGAACTAAACTCTGAAGGTTTTATTGGCTACTAAAATGTAAGCTAAAGGTCCAACATTTTAGGCATGTTAAGTCAGGGAATGTAAATCTCATGAGTTCTGGCTGTTACATTCAGTTCCTGACATTTTCACCTTACAAACAGGTTAAATTAACACAAATAAAAACATTTACCTGTCTGCTGGCATCCTTTGGTCCTAACTGCAGTGACCAAGCTGAAATGACATTGAATCCTTTGACAATTAGGGAATCAGGAAAAAGCGATGCCAAATACTCTGCATTGGAGTCTGGATATTGGTCTACTCTTGTATTATTGCTGACATCAATCAGAATTTTACCAGCAAGTAAATGTTTGAGATCCCACAAAGAGGTGTAATGTTCTCTGTGTATGGCTACAAAAATGATGTTTGTTTTAGCTACTGCATCTTCATGGTGAGTGACATCAACCACGTGAGGAAAGAAGTCAGCAGCGTGTTTAGGGTTTCTGCTCCCTACGACCACGTGGTACCCACATCTGGTAAGTCTGATTGTCAATGACTTAGCGAAGTCTCCACTTCCAATGATGCCTATTGTGACCTTACTGGCATCCTTGATGCCATTGGCAACATTTGGTAGAAAAGTTTCATTGAGGTTCTTGGGACTCCCCATCATAGAGATTGATTCCATACTTCCAAGACACTAAACCTAGAATGATTTCTGTAGGGAAAAAGAAAAAAAAAAAAAAAAGAAAGAGAAGAAAAGAAAAAACAACAGAAGGAAAAATCAGCATCATACAATTTTATGAGATCTCAAAATCCACTAACACCTCTGGAAGCAAAATCTTTGGTTCCAAGTTTCATGTTATACTTTCTCCTTAAGTATGTGCTAATCAATTTTGTCTTGCAATATGTCACCAATAGAAGGAGAAACAAGAAACATAAAGTAATTCAGCACTTCAATAATACAGTTACTTAAATAAACAACAGTTTTTTCATCTTCTATTTCTTACCTTCCACTACCCTGGAATACTGGCCCACAAGATAATTTTGTACTCCTGAAACAAATGGTCAATAGAATAATGAGTAGAAACATGTAAAGAAAATTGGAAAATAGTAGAATGTAGAGAGCACTGGCCTGTGATCAGCATGAGATCAGTAGCACAGGGAAGCTGAATTCCATTAAATGTTCATGCAGGTGATTATTGTGATATCCTCTCTTGGTCATGGAGGAGGAAATGCAAAAGTCTCAAAGCTGCATATGTCATGACACCATAACAAACATCCATCTGACACACTCACCTGTCAGCCTGGAAAATGGACAGCCCATGCGGATCCAATGGCAAAAACAACAAAGAAATTTATCAAGACCTAGTCGTGAGATCACTAATGACATTTCTAGGTCAGACTGCTTGGTCTGGCCATGGATGTATAAGGATTAACTGTGGATGCAAGGGTAAAGGATTCAAAGCCATGAGTCACAAATATGCTTAACACAATTTTCTATCCAAGCAAGTAAGATAAATCCTGGAAACACATGGGACAGGCTTCCATAAAAAGCTAATGTCAGGAAGAGACAGATTTCACTCAATAATAAAAGGGAAGATAATTTCAGGACTCAAATTTTAGGACTCTAATTTGGTGTAGTAAGGGATGTTTTGAAGACGAACAAAAGCCAAGGCTCACAGAAAAATAAAAATAAATACCGCTATATCCTTGGTCACAGAACTGCAATAAAGCTCTAACAAAGATATTAAAAACCAACCCTCAGGAGGGAAGTCTTCACACGAAACTACACTTATGACCTAGGTGGTTCTGCATCGCTGGGGGCGGGTGCGGCATAGACTCTGGCTGGAGGCCAGGTGTCCAAAAAGGTGCTGCTCTATCACTCCTCTCCTCAGCTGGGCTGAGGAGAAAAAATACCACGGAAGGCTCACAAGTTGAGATAAGGACAGGGAGAGACCACTCACCAATAACCACCAGAGGCAAACCAGACTCTGCTTGGGAAAATTAACTGACTTTATTACCAATGAAAATCAGAGCAGGATAATGAGAAGTAAAACATATCCTAAAGAAACACCTTCCCCTCACCCCAGTAAGCTTCTTCCTGCATTTACCTTTATTCCCAACTCTCTGCCTCCTCCCCCTGTGCAGCACAGGGAGACAAGGAATGGATGTCATGGCCAGTTCATCACAAGCTGCCCCTGCTGCTGCTTCCTCCTCAGGGAGACAAGTCCTTCTCCTGCACCAGCATGAGGTTCCTCCTGTCCTTTCCACAGACTACAATTCTTCACAAACTCCTCCTTGGAGTGAGGGTCCCTTCCACAGAGTGCAATCCTTCAGGAACAGACTGCTGCAGTGTGGGTCCCCACAGGGTCACAAGCCCTACCAGGAAACCTTCTCTGATGTGGGCTCCTCTCTGCACAGGTCCATGCCAGGAGCCTGCTCCACCCCTTCTCATGGGGTCAAAGCCTCCTCTCAGGCATCCACCTGCACTGGTGGGGGGCTCCTCCACGGGCGGCAGCTGGATCTCTGCTCTACCATGAACCTCATGAGCTGCAGGGAGACAGCTGCCTCACCATGACCTGCACCACAGGCTGCAGGGGAATGTCTAATCCAGTGCTTAGGGCACCTCCTCCTCCTTCTTCTTCTTCACTGGCCTTGGTGTCTATGTAAGCTGTTTCTCTCACATGTTCTCATTCTCTCTTCTGCAGCTGCAATTACTTTTTCCCCCACTTCTTACCTAAGTTACTCAAGAGGTGCTGCCACCATTGCTGATGGGCTGGGCCCTGGGGAGCCGTGGTCCATCCCAGACCCAGCTGACACAGGCCCCATTAGACACAGGATAAGATTCCTGCAGCTTCTCACAGAAAGCACTCCTCCCCATCCCTCTACCAAAGTCTTGCCAGGCAAAGCCAATATAATTGTAGAACAGGAATAAATTCTGAAAATTAAGGAAGCAATGAGGAGAGGCAGGCTAAGAAGGAGCAAAAAGAAACAACAAAGTTGCTGTCTTGGGAGCAATCAACAACAGACCACACACAACCTTTTCCTGAGCCACCATCCAAGAGCTGATATGATGGTAATTAATCATCAGTGGGGGACATTAACCATCCACTAGCTAGTAATACAGCATGTGTGGTGAACAACCTCCCACAAATAAAAGCAGCTTTCCATTTCAGAAATTAGAGGAAACTACTAGAAGAATGGGCACTTTTCATTTCAGCTTTAACTAGAAGGTACAAACTCACCAAAACTGGACTCAGAAGTTAAAGACAGAATGCAGTATGTGAAAGTGACCACAAAGTTAGTATTCAAAGAAAAGATTCTAACAGTGAATCCTTCTGTCAGAGGCAGAGCACAAAGATTTTCATGCATGCACTCAAAAAAGCATTGATTTCTTCCTTCACATGTGACCTGAAATGTATTTAACACATGACCAAACTACCAGTATTTCCTGTATCAGGATAGGTTTGCACCCAGGAACATGAGAATACACAATGAGATAAGAGATGTAACTAGATATGACAGAACATGTATGCTTTCACCCTGTGATTGCAGATGCTGGTTTCAGTTCATACCATGTAACCAGCATGTGCTGCAAACTTTGAGATCGAAAGGGAACAACCACTAGGAAATGGGCTACCAGTACCACTTAACCATGCTGCAGCCTACTTTCAGTTTTAGTCCAAAGGATCCTGGGAGAGTGGGCACACAGGACTTGGACACGATGAATTGTTCTAGTGAGCTGAATTTGGCCTGCTGGCCAAAGTTTCTCACTGTTCTAAGGAAAATACAGTGTGACTAACAGAATCAAACTAACAGACTTCACAAAAAACCCTCAGGGAACAGGCTGACATGACTTTTAGACAAGTAATCTAAGAGATGTATAAGAGCAAAGAGCTAGCAGTTACTAAAGGCAATTCACAGGCAAGAGTGCATAAGACTGTTTTAACTGCAACAGGAGAGCTTTCCTGACCTGAAAAATTACAAGATAAAAAAAAAAAAGAAGTGTGCATGGCTAAGGAGCACTATAAAAAGACAAAGAAACAGTACTATCATGTAGGGATAAAATCAGAACAAGGATGGTACAGAACTGAGTTTGTAATTAGTGAAGAAGATAAATGGCAACAAGTAAAAGTTCCAAGTTCCATAAACACAATAAAAAGACAAAAGACAGAAGGCAAGGTTTATAACTTCAGAGGAAAAGGAACAAGTTATAACTCATACAAAGTAGGATGAATTGTTAAATGTCTTCTTTATTTCAGCCCTCAGCAGAGAAGTTAACTGTGAATAGGCATTTAAAGAAATTCCTTCTCGGGGGAGACAGACGGTGAGGTCAAAAGTGGAAAATGTAAGTTAAGAGTAGAGCATAAAGTTAAAGATAAGATAAAGATTTTCAAGTCAGCAGACACTTATGAAATCAGCCCTTGAGGCTTAAAATGCTGACCAAAGTGACATCTTCAGAACTAAAGAGACGACAGGACATGCAGACTAGCACAAATTGCTAAAAGAAGGGAGGACGACTAAGGAAAACAAAGACTTGTTAGCCTAACTTCAGCCCCTGATCAGATTTTTCACCAAGTTATTGTGCAATCAATTAGTAAATAAATGGGAAGCAGATGATAAGAAGCAACTGAGGTGGGTTGTTCAGGAAGAGATTTCAACAAAACCAACCTTCTTTTACGGACTAATTTCAGAGTTACAAAAAATAATAAAAGTGACATAGATTTGACATACACTCTTAAATTAGCTAAGAGAACATCACAGAGCTATGGCAGCCAGATGGTGACACATGTGAAAAACTGCTCCTGGAAAAGTAACTCCGGGAGGAGAAAACCGAGCCAACGCAAGCCAGGCCACTGTATCTGTGACCCCCGCCCGGGCGGGCACTTACGGGGCGCGGGCTGAGGCGCGGGGCTGGCGGCAGGCCTGGCGCGGACCGGTGTCCCCTGGGCGGGCTGGCGGGCGGCAGCGCGGTGCGGAGATCCAGCCCGGAGCAGCTCGGCGGGGCCCTTGTCCGGGCCGGCATCTCCAGCTGCAACGACAACACCGCCCGTGACAGGAGCGGCGGCCCCACCGCCCGCCGGGCAGAGCCGNGGAGCGCCCGGCGCGGATGGGCCCATCCCGCCCCGGCCCCGGTGCTGCTCACCTCCGCCCGCCCGCCAGGATCACCGCGCCGCCAATACTCCTCCTCCCCCTCGCACTCGGGCCCGCAGTACCGGGCGGGCGGGGAGGCGGCGCCTCTCCTGCCGCTGCGACCCGCCCCCTGCGGCCGCTGCGCTACAGCCGCCACCGCGGCCGGGCGGCTCCGACGAGCGTGGGAGCCTTGGTGGGTGACGAGTTGATCATGAGCCGGCAGTGTGTCCTTGGGGTCGGGAGGGCTAGCGGTATTCTGGGGTGCATCGGGAAGAGTGTGGCCAGCAGGTGATCTTCCCTCTCTATTCGGCCTTGGTGAGGCCACATCTGGAGTGCTGAGTCCATTCTGGGCTCATCACTTCAAGAAAAACTGCTGGAGAGGGTGCAAGGGACGCAACAAAGATGATGAGGGATCTGGAGCATCTCTGTTATGAGGAGAGACTGCGGGAGCTAGGCCCATTTAGTCTGGAGAAGAGAAGACTTCAGAGGGAGTCTCATCAATGCATATAAATATGTCAGAAACAGGTGTCAAAACGGTGGTGCCAGGTTTTTTTAGTGGTGCCCAAAAACAGTACAAGGAGCAATTGCCATAAACCAAAACTCAAAAATTTCTACCTCTACGTGAGGAAAAACTACTTCGCATTGAGGGTGGCAGAGCACTGGAGCTGGCTGCTTAGGGATGTTGTGGAACCTATCTCTGGAGACATTCAAAACCCACCTGGATGCTTTCCTGTGCAACCTGCTCCAGGTTACCCTGCCTCGACAGGTGTTGGTTAGATGATCTCCAGAGGTCCTTTCTAACCTTAACAATTCTGTGTGTGTTTCTGTGTTTCTGTGTTCTGCGACAGCACAGGGAGTCAGTGTAGGGAAAGAGGGCTGTGGGCAGCCCTGCAGTGCCCTCAGCTTTGGCCACGGTCACTGTGCTCCAGCCCCAGCCCTTCTGGCCTGCGCAACACCCCCAGCACTGGCAGAGCTGGACCCGGGGTGCTGCTGACACAAGAGCAGCTGTCAGCAAGTGGCCCATCCCCAGATGAGCTCATGGCCTGGAAGGCAAAACGTGCCTCCCAGGCCATGCCCTGCCTTGGCTGCCCTGGCCCAAGCCATTCTTCAGCAGGAACCCGTGGCCAGCCGCCTTTCCTTATCCTCTCCTGCCAGAAGGGTGCTGCTGCGACCAGCGCCAGCTGCCGGGCTGTGGAATCGTACCATCATCTGTCACAGAATGGCAGGGTTGGAAGGGATCCTTAGAGGTCACAGAGTCCAACACCCTTGCAATGAGCATGGACATCTTCCACTAGATCTGGTTGTTCAGAACTCCATCCAGCCTGACTGAATGTTTCCAACGATGGGGCACCCACCACCTTTCTGGGCACCCTATTCTGGCATTTCACCATCTTTCTCAAAAAAAATTAATTCTGAGGGGGTGTTGGGTGTCCCTGCAGCCCAGAACATCTTTCCAGGTTTGGTTAGCGGGGAGGTTACTCCCCATGTTTTCTGTGTGTCCAGTATACTTTGTGTAGGTGGGGGTTGTGCTCTAATTTCAGTGTTACGCAAAATAAGAAACATATGTCTCAGCCACATAAAACCAAAGCTGAGCCCCAAGATCTGAATTCTGTCTTGTTTGACATGGAAATTTCCAGCTGAACACAAATGGAGCTTTTCCCTGAAAAAGCATAGCTTCTGATTTTAACATCTTCTGCTTTACCTAATAAGTTCTACCTTTCATTAAGCTATGCTGTGTATGTAACAAGGTATAATCCTCAAGTCTTTGTTTTTAATGCATTTCAAACTGACCAATCCACATGAAAATGTCTCTCATGTTGCAGCAAAAACTGATGAATGCACAAGTGATTGAAAAGAAGCCATATGATGACACTGAAACACTGAAGGTAACAACTTTCATCTTTTGTGTGTGCATGCTGTATTAACCGAGGACTTCAGCAAAATTAACCATGCAATCAATACAAACATTTGTTTCCACTTATAATCATGACGACCATGTTGTAGAATTTGAAAAGATGACTGTGACACTTTTCTGTTGTAGTTCAGAAGCCATTCATTCCCCTCCCCAATTATTAAATAAGTAATTTTCTTGATGTTGAAATAACATGTTTTTAAAGTACTTTTTTATTTGGTAAACAGGTGCATGGAAATTGTATTGCTTGATTTTCCAAACTGTATTTTCAGCTGCCAGACACTGAGGACTGAGTTGCTACTCCGAGCAAAACAAAAAGGTGAATGCATTGACAGGCCACTCAGAACTGAATTAGTGCTTTCCATGGTGAGAATAGGCATTTCAGCTCTTCATTTTCTTGTTCTAATATTCTCCTTTGCTATTGATTCAAAAATCATTATCCCAGGCTTGTTTTTTGGTAGCCAGTACAGCTACAATAGTAGGAGCTCAAAAATTTTAGTCCAGCTGAAAAATGTATCAAAATAAAAAGGCAGGATGTTCTTTCCTGCATTATTTGTGGTTGATTCATTTTATATGCTACTTTATGTGACTCCTGTTACTAGAAAAGTATTTACATGAAAATGGGCACTTGAGTCATGCGCCTCAAAATGATAATGTATGACATAAAATCAGAGCAGTCACAGTCTTATAATTCTTAATTTATTTGAATTAAAGCCTTAATAAGAAGGCTATAAATGGGAATGCTTGTCGTTGCTTTCTTGTGGGATTTTTTAAAACATTACTATTGCAGCATAAAGTCTTGAACCAAAGACTCCAGCCTTTAGGAGATGATCATTCGATCTGTGTTGATTCTTTTAACAAGTAGGGAGCTTTTTTCTTATGCAGGTATATGACTAACAATGCATGATTTGTTACCTGTTTCTTGAGCAGCTGTTTGGCCTTGCAAGTGTTCTCTGGCTACATTTTCATGGGAAAGCATCACAGGATCTGTCCTCCAGCCTGCACTATGTAGGGTGTGCCAGCTCTGACCCTGGTCCTTCATTCCTAACCCACAACCCCATAGATATCATTCAGTGTCATTTCTCACCTACACTGTTAATTTCTTTTCCAGTTGTTTCTCCTCTTGCTATGCACAAGCCTGTTTGACTTTAGCCTTTGGCACGGGGGTAAATGAGGGAACTCAAGATGTGGTCATTTACCAGGCTGTTGAACAGACATCACTAACTTGGTATCTAGTACATTTCAAAATTAAAATCCAGGCAGTTTGATGGATTTAACTTGTTCTTATGTCTTCCTTCTACCTTTTTGACGTTTTGCAGTTTGAAAATGCTTGTTTGAAATTGGGACTAAAACACCTATAGCCTTCCTTTCATTGCTGTGTAACTGATCTGTTCAAACAGGAAAAGCATAGAGGGCCTTATTTTGCATGGAGATTAGCATGAGAGCAAGGTTATACAAATACCTTTTATATACTTCAGCTCTCAGCAAAATTGGATCATGTCTCCGTAGTAAGGGGATGAAATTGGATAGCTACAATTCTCTCAAATTACGTACCAAGATCTATGGTCAGTGTAGTTCTCAGGTATGTTAAATGTTAAATTACTATCTTAAACAATCTGTTAAAATAGGAGATTATTTTCTCTTAGCAGGTGTTTTTCTTTTTTTAGCAAATTCCAGGGCAGCATTATTATTTCCTCCTTTAAGGGATAGAACATAACAAAAGACTTTCCAAATGGCAAATGGAACATATATTCTGGTTCTTCCTCTTGGCAGTGGGAAAGCAAGGCCCTGGGGATTTCCTTGTGGCAAGAGAGTGAAAACAAACACATAAAATTTTGCTTCCTATCAGGGCAACAAAACCAAATAGAATAATTTTTGGCATACTATGCTCAACACAGCTAATTTTATAACCTAGCAGAAAAATACAGTGTTTCCCAGCCAGGAACATTTAGACCAACTCATTTTTTCTTACGGCAGCCTGCAATTACTCTAAAAATAAAACTTATACTTCTTACCCATTCTTTGTAAGGACAAAATGAATCTGAGAGATATGTTATTGTTTACTTGAAAAAATCGGGGCTTTGTTGAAATAAGTCGATTATCAAAAATACCACCACCTTACTATTAATTAAATGAAGAACAAAAATGAATGGTAAACACCTCAACTAAAGTGTCTTCCTTCACTTGTTGGATTTCATTAATTTGTGATGTCCCCCTTTTCAGTAACTGTCCAGGTGTCACTACTTCTCTCAGACCTTGTAGAATCTGAATTTCAGTAGTCAAAAGCAAGGAAAGAAACACAAACTGAAAAAACTAAAACCATTTAGATATTCTTTTGAGAAAGAGGAGAGAAGAATGTAGTAAAGGAAAAAGAAAGGAAAAAAAGACAGAAGAAAAGAGAAAGAATGAAGGAAAGAGAAGAAATGCCTTTATAAAGCGCATTTAACAAACTATTAATTGAGAAATACTGGCAAGTCATGTGAAACAAGACAAAGTATCTCTTTCTTCCCAAGAGAAATTACGAAATAAGGGTGGTTCACCTAAAGTTGAGGACTACTCTTCCCCTCCTCTTCCCCCCATACAAGGAAAAAAAAAATCCAGGTTTACACTTCTATTTCTAAGGTAATCCAAGTAGAAAAACAGTGAGGATTGTTTCTGATTTTATGATCTATCTGATTAAATTTATTCACCAGAAATAAGCTGAAGGAAGGAAGGAAGAAAGGAGACTTTTCCTAGATTTCTCTGACTGTGGTTTTCCATAGCTATTGTGATGCCCAGTTGAGTAGTTTCAGGACCTTTGTTCTTGGTTTCATGTGGAGAACAAATTCATGTGTTCGACTTCCCCTTGAAACAACATTTGCTTTGTAGTGTAAGCAAGAGAAGGTCAGAATTTTTTTTCTTGATTTGTGACTGCTCATCTTAAAAGGTGTCTACAAAATGGGACAGTAGGTTCTAAAATGTGATCTTATCCCTACAAAAATTGTTGGACCCAAAGTCAGGGGGAAAATAGATTATTTTTCCAATGCAGAGAATTGCATCCAGACCAAAGCTTTCACTCAGCTGACTTGTTAACAAAGAAGTCTTACCCTCCTTCCTAGTGAAGTATGGATATTGTAAAACTGAAAAACTTATTTGAAAGACACTAATACTTGCCTGAATACTAAAGTAGCTGAGGAAAGCATAGGCTGGATTGTAGCTTGCCCACCATTTGACAGCCTGAGATTACTATGTTTTACTTTTTCAACTCTTTGATTTCAAATTTCCTTCACAAAGCTGCAGACCACAGATTTTTCTTGAAAATCAAGTGAAAATCAAGATCATAGAATGTTTTAGGTTGGAAGGGATGACAGTGGTCCAACCACCCTACCCATGCAGGGTTATCCTAGAGCACATGGCACAGGATTATGTCTAGATGGTTCTTCAATATCTCCAGTGAGGGACTCCACACCCTCTCTGGACAATCTGTTCCAATGCTCGGTCACCTGCACAGTAAAGAAGTTCTTCCTCGTGTTGAGGTAGAACTTCCTGTGCATCAGTTTCTGCCTGTTGCCTCTTGTCCTATTGCTTGGAACCACTGAGAAGAGTCTGGTCCATCCTCTTGATCCCCGCCATTCAGATACTGACAGACATGGATGAGGTCCCTTCTCAGTTGTCTCTTCCCAAGGCTGAACAGACTCAGTTCCCCAGCCTTTCCTTGAAAGAGAGATGCTCCTGTCCCCCAATCATCTTCATTCTCCTCTGCTGGACCCACCCCAGGAACTCCATTTCTCCCATGTACTGATGAGCCCAAAACTGGACACAGCACTCCAGATGTGGCCTCGCCAGGGCTGAGTAGAGGGGCAGGATCACCTCTCTGGACCTGTTGGCAATTCTCTTCTTAATGCACTCCAGGATACCATTGGCCTGCAAGGCCACAAGGGCACTGCTGGCTCATGGACAGCTTGTTGTTCACCAGGACCCCCAGGTCCTTCTCCTCAGAGATGCTTTCCAGATGTCAACCCCCAGTCTGTATTGGTGAGGTACTGCACTGTGTATTATGTATCATTATGGTGGTGAAAATGTAAAAATATTTAATATGTAAAATATTTGTAGTCTCATTGTTACATGTGCCTTGTCATAGATTAGGTCTTCAGTTAATTGGTTCTGAACATGAACGGGATCGTGCTGGCTATGTAAAATATTCCTTGACAAAAAAAAAAAATGAAACCATAATTCAGTAGCAACTTAGCACTGTAAAAGGAAAATCTGTATATTTATAGAGTAATGAAATACTAATTGAGTTCCCAGTCCTGTGAAGAATTATGTCGTTAATTCCATGGATATGAACTGAGATCAACAAATTGCTACAGATCCTTAGAATTAAGCAGTTTTCCACTATCAAGGCAATAGCTTTTTCTTTAGAATTTAAGTTGTCATTCCTCACATACTTGTTTTCCAGCCACGAAACTTACAGGAATGTATTAGTCTGAGTGATTTACTCTTGACGTAAGGGGAACATAAGAAGCCATGCTTGGTCAGACCAACAGCCTATCTAACCTGCTAATGCATGTTCAAGAGCAGCAAAACAAAATGCCGTTTAAGGAGAGTGTGCAATCTTGGCCGCTGTATTTTGTACTCTCCTCCCAAATCCATATTTACCCTAGTGATGTCATAGGGTACATACCTACAAAGCCCTTTTGGTGTTGCTTTAGGGGCTCTTGTTTCTGGGTTTGTCTAACCTCCTTTTGAACCTGCTGATTCTGTTTGCCTCCACAGCCCTCTGTGGCAGCAAGGTCCAGAATTTGTTCACTGCAAAAAGATGCACATTCTTAATCAGTTGTAAACTGATCTCCTACTATTTCTATTGAATCTTCTCTATTCCTGGTAAGATAGATTTGGTTAAAAATAGTTCTGTGCTTATTTTACCCACTGTCTTCAATATTTTGTAAATCTCGATTTAATCCCCTTCCACCTTCTCCCCTCTCGTTTGAAGAGCTCCCACCTTTTTAGTCTTTTCCTGTAATGCAGCTGCTCCACACTCTTCTCATGTGAGAAGTGCTTCTCTGTATTGCTGGGTTAAATTATCAAAGCCTAGTTGTGCCAAAAACAAAGACCCAGCGAGGGTCAGAGGAGCAGTAACAGGCCCAGCAACCTGATCAATAAAAATGAAGCCAAATTGCCTACTGCTAAGACAATCCAAGGGGAATGACCAGATCATTGTCACTGGGGTGAAACCTGCCAGGGTCATCAAAGGAAGAAACTGTTTCCCCTGAATGTAATGTGAGCCGAAGAGGTGTTTTTTTTTAAAGAGATATGGGACTTGATATGCAAGGGAAAAAGAATTATGTGAAAATTATTATTGGCTATTTTAGGGGGATTGTAAGAATGTACAAAGCTTACTGTGGGATGTTTAGGGAGGGATCAAAGGTGGGGAAAGGGAGGCATCAAGGAGGATAAGGCTGGGATAGAATGTGAAAACAGAGGGAAGGGGGCATTAAATTACAATTAAATTATACCCCCTTTCCATCTCTCAAACTTTCTGTAGTTTCCCCCTGCTTCCTTCACTGATCCTCACCTCATTCTAGTAACTAAGTGCATCTCATTCCTACTTACTCTATCTACTTCATTTTCTCTTCCTCATCATTGGCATTCCCCACCACCAATTTTCCCTTATTTTTTTAGCACCTTGGTGTTAGAAAGGTGTAAGAACTCAATTATGTGGAAAGATTTCCAGGGATATAGTGCTGGTTTTGACACCAGCAGGGAACTACACTCCAAATATGCCACTCCCTTTTCCCTGCCCCTTCTGGTAAGGGAGGGACAATAAAGCACAGACTATGGATTGAAATAGCAATTTACTAAAAGAGCAAAGCAATGGAATAAGAAACACACAATAAAAACAGCAGTTGTTATTAATAGCAAAAGTGTGCAAAAGAGAAGGTGTTTTACCCACAAAAGGGTATTACCACCGGGAACAAAACCCCAAGATGGCGGACACTTCCCATAGCTTTGACTCCATGCTGCCTGGCACCCTGGCTCATTTGCACCTCACAGCTGTCCCGTCAACACCACAGGTCCATGGTCTTGGCCCAGGAAAAACAGGAAGGGAAGTGGGTGGCAGAGGCACCAGGTCAGCAGGGTTAACGGTGACAACCCTCCACAGGGCAAGCCAGGCGTACTCCCGGTTCTGGTGCCCCAGGTTTTCCTGCTGAAACCAGCTCCCAGCAATGATGTTTGTGGTACAGAATAAAGAGCTGGACAAGGCCACCAAACCCCTTCTCTGTAATCAGGGCAGAGGTGCTAAGGACTAACTGAGTAAGGGTGTTAAACAAGGCTCAAAATTTTGTGAGATTGCATGGCTCAGCTGCTGTGTTGTGATATGGAGTGTTTCAGGCTAGGCTGATAATAAAAAATGCTAACAAATTTTACTGCTGTTCCCTTGATAAGGCTGTCTTGATGGAAGGTATCTGGTAGGATAGAGTCCAACCCAAACACTGGAGGAGGTGAACAAGTTATTGGTAATTGCATCCAAGACAGTGAAGACATGAAGTATTTCTGTGACTGTAGGGGACAAATCTTGCTCTGAATAACTAAGTCAAAGTCCCATTGATTTCACTGGCAATTTTGTCTCTGCAAGAACTAAATAGTGATGATTTAATATTTGAAGTAGAATAGTGATATCAGCACAAGGCTAAAACTAAAGTTTGTAGGAATTTTCTGAATATAGAGTAATGCACCATCAAAATCTGGTTTCAGTTGGTTCCTCATTTTGTGTAAGTAATGTTTAAGAGTGCCTTAGTTTCATTGTGTTTACGTAAGTTTTCCTTCGTTTAGCACATGATGTACACTTTACCAGGAAATAAAACAGCAACGTCTGCAGTTATTTGAAAATAACTCAGTTTAAATAAAGATCATTATGAAAAATGGAGCAATATCTATGACTCATTCCCTAAACTTCAGAAACTGTTTTGTCACTGAACCACTTATAACCTTGCTGGTGTTCATCTGTATCAGTAGATTTTGAACAGATTTCCCCAGAAATGCCTCAAATGGTGTTTCAGGGTTGGAGAAATGTTTGCAATTTAATAGGTTGTGCAGGTCAAACTCTACACATATCCAGGCTCTTTGTATTTATTCATTCCTTTCCCCATTTTTATGTGGATAACCAACCCTCCCATTCCCTCTCTTTCAAGGATTCACTTCAGTTTTCAGACTGTCCCACCAGTCATTCAGTTGTCCTCCATTTTACCCATCTCTCTTACTAAGGGTTTCTATTCCCTACTAACTTGATGATGTTCATTGATCTCATTCAGTATCCTCCACCTACTTATTTTTACCCTTTAACAACCACTGGGCTCCTTTACTCTTTCATAAGAAAAGCTGAGTACTTGCAATGCCTCCTTTCCTCTTTGTCACACATCACCAATTGTCCTGTTCCTTCTGATTCCATGTTGATGCCTCTTTGCACAGCGTTATAGTCCGAGAATACACTTTGGTTCTGTCATTAATTATCAGGGAATAAATAAAGATGTGAAAAAATGATGTTAATAAATAAAGATGTACAAAGTCTATTGGAAATTAGAAAGGGGAAGCCATCATTATTTTAATTATGAGTGACATCTAACAATTGCTAGATTTCTAAACTAAAGTTGCAGAGATACTTGAGGAGCTCTGAAAGTGGCTTGGTTTTTTTTCCAATTCCGGCTTCTTGTTTATTTTCTTTTTCAGGATTTCCTGTTAGAATATTTTTGAATGAATGAGATGCACTGTTCAGAAGTTATTCTGGTACATGCACAGGTACAGGCAAGAGAGAAGTGCCATTCAGTTTTACATATGAGTCACAGGACTGAAAAAATAAAGCAGAGAAACAATTAGAGGTGGGTTATATGGCCATTCCTTTAAGTCCAGCAATAAGGTATTTCTCAGAATCCCAAGTAATGAAGATATTCATGTGGAAAAATCTTTTTCAGTTGAGTACATTCAACAATAAATTGTAAGCATGTATATAAAGACTCTGCATGACTGCAAACTACAAATTTGACCATCCAGTTAAAAAATCCTCATATTTGCCTTGCTTCTTTTTTAGTAGTGAGCCCATTAAAAAAAAAAAAATTAAGGACCAAATACTTCTATCAGTAGCAATGGTAGTATTCTACAAGTCCCACAGTGACTTCACATCTTTAACCAAGTCAAAGACATAGCATTTTTATCTCAATGGTAAAGCAACGTACTTTCACGCTATGAGGATGAAATATACATAAAAAGAAACAAAAAATACAAACCTCAAATTTCTGTTGTATCATCTTTATTGAAAGTAGCTGTGGTGTTTTTTAAGTTTACAGAGTTTGGTTCATGGATTGGTTTTATGTATTTTCAGCTGAAAAGCTCAGAAAACTTACTATGCCTACTTAATAAATTAGCCTCACTTCACCCATTCAAATGTTAAATTTAATCTACAGAAAAGTTCAAAGAATTATGCAAAAATTGAACTCTGAGGCAACTGAATTCAATGAGACTTATCTTAATAAAATAAATAATAAGAAAAGAAGTAATTTTGCCATCAGCAACAGAATATGCTCATGGGATCAAGAAATCCTGGCATTACTGAAAAAACATCAGTAGCAATGATCAGCCATTGCCAGACACTTACAGCAACAACAGCAGATTACATTCTTCAGGGGTGGTTTCAGTGTGTTTTCAAAAACTGGTCTTTTTGTTTTGTTTTTTTGAATTATTCCTTTAATGCTATTTAAAGAAAATCAGTTTAAAAGAAATCAGTTTGAATTTCAAAAATGGTTAGCATAACATTTTGTGTTGTTAAGGGACAGTACTAGAAACTGTGGATGTAGGAGAAAATAGGAGATGTGAGATCATCATCTCTACAAATGAAACCACAGAGCCCACAGTCACGTAGACATTGGTCAGTTCTATATGGGTTTTGATGACAATTTCTAGAGCACATTTTTGCCCACTGAGTCATGGAAAACTAGAACATTTCAAAAAAGTGAAGCAAGGGAATATTCTTGCTACTGAAATAGGATGGAATAATGTAAGTTTTACTTTTAGGAGCACTTGGAACTTTTCATTTAGGGCTGGTTTAAGTTAAACTGCCTGTTTACACCTTTCCTCTTCCCATCCTTCCTACTGACATACGTGCATGGCTGTCCGGTGAATCAGACCCGTGAGTGGATCTGGCTGAATCATTCTTCTTTCTGCATTAGTTTTCAACTGGATCCAATGCCCTACTCTGATGAACTTCACATCTTTTAAGACATTAAAAGCAGCACTGAGAACAGAGAAGAGTGGCCAAAGGGAGGGACTGCTTACAGTAAAAGCTGTTGTCAACAGGAATTTGCATTACACAATAGCCAACACAGCCCTGGCTCTAGCTTCCTGAACAATGATTGTTGCTGTCACTTCTTGGGAGGAGTATTCTGGATATGACCTCTCCAAATGAATTTGGCATAAAATTCCTCAGGCCCCTTTAATAATTTGTATCTCCAGAGATTCAATTCTGTGTTTCTCAAATACATTGGAGACACGTCACAACAGAAAAAAGTACTTTGCAGACCTTGTAGAGACATTTTAAAGCCACTGCCACTAGAATGATGGATTCTTACACAAAAGTATGCCCATACACGCCTTTCCTCAATGCCCTTGCTACTCTTGAACTTTTATTGGTCTTTGATCAAAATTTCCAGGGATCTTGGGTCTCCATCCAAAGCCTTCTCTTCCTTCTCACAAAATCTCTGAATGCTAGAATATACAGTTAAAGGTTCTGTCAGGAAAAATGTAACTTCATTACACTATGAAAGTGTCCATTTTGCTTTTCACATATTGGTTTTCTTTCCTTTGGAGGCTCCAGGCTCTTCACTAGCATGGAGAAAACGGCTCCCCTTGACTGTTGATATTAGCAGCTCTTCTAGAGTGCACTGTGCCTTTTTACCCTTTTACCCTGGATGCATATGACGCAATGGCAGATACAGCATACACTGAAGCATTTAATAATGCACAGTTTAATTAAACTAAATAGTGTTATACAAGTAAGTGCCTAAAATGTGCACACACGTTCAATTTATGTATTGTATTAGTAAATAGGCCTATTAATACACTGAATTTTGAAATAGGTACATAAACATAAATTAAAAGGTACATAAGAACTTAGTTTCATCAGTATTGACCTAAATCATGTCTGCCACAAACAGAGAAATTAAACACTGTCAATGGCATTTTCTTCTCAGCCCTATATAGATCTCCCTCACTGTTGTATTTGAATGCCTAAAACGCAAATCATAGAATCATTTACGTTGAGTCCAACCATAAATCTAACACTGCCAAGCCTACCATGAGAACATGTCCCTAAGCACCACATCTACATGTCTTTTAAATACCTCCAGGGATAGTGAGTCAACCACTTCCCTGAGCAGCCTGCAGACTGGGATGTGAGTTACTAAGATGCAGTTTACTGAAGACTTACAAAGTGGGGAAGCGGCTCACTATGAAGTCTCAAATTCTGGCTATAAGCATTAAGTGGTAGTTTCTAGAGAAATGGCTAGATGTGACACAGAAAACCTGGCTCCTACTTGAAACAATCAGCAGGGAAAAACATGCTTGAATGTTTGGATGTCGTGTATTTTTGGAATAGCTTGTGCAGACTGTATGTAAATTTCGTGTTGTAGAAGACACTTCTGGGTTTGCCTCTGGGCAATGCTAGAGAGAAAAGTCTGAAGTGTGCTTAATGTCCCCAGCTGAATGATGAGCATAAAAGGTCAGTTTGGATAGTGTGTGATGACCTTGAAATTGGTTTGCCCCTGTAATTTATGTTATCAATTCAAACCACTTTAACTGGTTAAACTGAATGAAGTTATGCTATCTTGCACTACCTTCTGTAATAAGTGCATAGCACTTATTACTTATAAAAGATTTATTTCATTCATGGAAATATAAATGCAAATGCATTGAGCACCATACTTTTCCTGCTCTGTTAGTAACTTCTATAATACCACAGATTTCAATCTGTAGCATACAGGTCACCCTAGTTATTTTCACAGCTTAACATTATGTGCAAATTTTAAAAAGGCCAACTTTTAAGTTGCAATAATTGAATGGTAACAACAACCAGAAAAATACAAAATGTAATATCTCTGTAGCTATTTAATTTGTCTGTTATTTATGCTCCGTGTAAAAGTCCAGAAAGAGACAACAGATTCATTAGCACCGTGTATTACATTTTTTTAGGCATATGTTGTTTTCCTGTTCATTTTAATACCAGATCCATTACCAATTACAGTTCTCATTCAGAGGATTCCAGCAATAGGTGGCATCAACAGTCCATGTCCTAGTCAACTACTGCAGGCAGACTGGCAGAAATGTTCCTGATGTTGGTTGAAAATATTTACTACTGAGTAACATATTTCAAAACAGATACTAACAAATGAATTATTCATTTAAAACTTTCAGCCAGACCTATGCAATGTAAGTAGGATTTAATGAGCTTATGAAAGTTATTAGGAAAATTTCTGTAAAAGCAAATGCCTTTGAAAGCTATTTGACCTGACAATCTCACCAAATCAATGGAAAGATTCTAATGTCTATTTTTAATGTTTTTCTTCCAGTCACACAATTGTGCTGGCCCTAGAGTAAACAAAAAAACACATTTACCTGATGGCGTTATCCCACTGGAATAATCTGTGCAAATAAAGTTTAGCACATGTCAAGGGCTGTAGGCTTAGGTCAAAAGCATGGAAAATTTCCAGCATGAGAAACAAAAGAACATGTTCATGGAATAAAAAATGGGAAATGTTTTATGGTTTCAAGTAAATAGAGACACACCCAGTCCTGGATAAGATGGAGATCGGAGTCTAAAAACTCTTTTTTTAGACTGTGCCCAAGCCTCAGGAGATATTTACCTTGTAAATATCCCTGTAATTCTGCTTGCCCAGTTGTGTATGTTCAAGACCTGGCAGGAATATAGTTTCTGTCTGGCTCATATGCCAAGGTCTCCACTCTGCAGACTGAAACACAGGCTGCAGGTGCTAAGAGGCAATGGGATGATAAATACTCTAGTTTTTGTCCTATTATAATTCTGAGATTTAATGAAGGTACACACATGGCTGTGTGAAGCAGAAAGCATTCCTGGGCTCTGTGGTATAATAATTTTCTTAATTTCTGTGGTCATCTGGAGAAATGATTTATGTTTGCTTTGGCATACAAAAGAACTGAGATTGAGACAATGAAATACTTGGATTTTAAAAGCAGCGAGTCAGAAGAAAGAAATCATCAAATTCCAAAACACTGAATAGATTAAAGTGTAAAATAGATGTTTTCATTTTCTGTCTTTGAAAATGACAGCATTGCATCAATATCTCATACTACTGAAGTCAAAAAGAAAAGTGAGAAAGAAACATCTATAGCAAATTGAAAACAGAGCTCATGAGTGAAAATTTCATGGTCTTGAGCATATTTGGATGCATAGACAGGAAATGTCCATATTTGATCTACAGTCTGGAAGTTATGCTGGTTTTATTGACTTGTGTCTTAGCTTCCCAACCACTTCTGATTTTTCTTATCCTCTTCCTAAAACATGGGAGGAACAGTACGCATTTACAAAGCAGAACCACAATAGGAAGAAAAACTGCAACCATGAATGAAGGTGGCGTATACCAGATGAATTGGTTAGCATCAACCCACTTATTCCAAGCAAACACTAGTGCATGAACAGTGCATAGCAGCAGGGCTAAATATCCCATCTTGCTCTGAAAAGAGAAAGAAAATAGCAAACTATTTATTTTTCCCAACTTGGCAAAAAAGTACTCTGTTAAACAAATACAGAAATCTGGATGGGCCTTGACCAACATGCTCAAGTCAAAGAAAAGCAACCATTGGCTTTAAAATAAAAGGTAACAACTATAAGTCAAGACTCCAACTGTACTTCTTTATGCCACTGTAAAAGAAAATGGAAGAAGCACATTTTTCAAGTATTGTTATGATACTTAGCGAAAATACAGAAGAGATTGCAGGTTATTCCTGAAACATGCTCAATCCTGAATATCTCATTTGTATACATCTGCATATACACCTGAATATACATCTGTATAGTAAATTACTTTAATTCTGTGATAAATCATTATGAGTTCAAAACCAGATATATTAAGGGATTAATTGATTACTTGCAAAGAAAAATTTTAAGCTAAATTAGAATCACAAACTCAAGTAAGTCTAGTACTATGGCAAAAGCACTACACAACTACAGGAAACTCAAGTCTTTCACTTACAGTGACAAATTTGTCTTAGCTTGTTTACAAAATTCAGGAGTAAAGAAAATTTACTAGTAATTTTAAGTTTCTTGTCACTCAATAATCTTGTACTCATCAGTGAAGTTGAACACTGTATTTCCAGCTGCTGTTCTGCTACAGAACATGATTTTTAAGTAATAAGGTTATTTGTTTATAAAGTAAGCCCAACACACAAGTATTACTCTTCTAGGTTTCTTGACCATAATCTTTCAATAATGAAAGCAGTCATGCATTTGGAGACTTCCTCCTGACTTTTCCATATTCTCTGTACACTTAACTTACAAATGATGGAATTCATAGAGTGTGCAGAATATCAAATCATTAATTGGTGATTATACACTTCAGATCTGCTTTTAAAATATAAATCAAATGTTCAAATGCTAGGTACTTAGTAGGTTGTTGAATTTTCAGATTTTGGTGTTTGAGGGCCTGATCCAACACTTGCCTAAGTCTAGAATGACCATACTGATGTCAGCAGAACCACCCTGATTATTACTGCATATGACATAAGAGAATCAAGAGCAACCCAGATGCCTGGGTTAAGGAAACAAGTACAGCTGTAGCAAACTCAAGACTGGCTGGATTTGATTAGCCAGCATCTGTTCTAATATGTCTTTTTCAGAATACACTGTGTCATATGGGAATAGCATTGACTGGTTCAATATCACCTACTCCAAATTCAGCAGGACATGGGACATTCCGGAGGGATAAGATACCTAGAAGATGACTTCAGAACCAGAGCTAAGAAAAGGTCTCAAAGGGACAAGTGATGCTGGTCACAAAGTCAGGAGGAAAAAAAAAGTCCTATGGAGTTGTCTTTTCTTTCCATTTTATACGCTGAACACAACAGCCTGTTCTCCTGACAAAAGAGTCATGGAAAAAACATTTCTCACAAACCAGTTAACAAAGAGTACGGAACAAACTTTTCAATTGCTTTCACTAACTTTGTGTTTGATATTTCTAACTCCTAATGTTCTTAGCTGATAACACACAGACCTACAAATGGGACTAACAACGCGCAGTAATGACATTCATGCCCACCTGAATGTAGTGGAACTCTCTCCAGGTCAAAGAGTGACTGACAGATGGAATTGATGTTATTGCCAACAGGGCCAGCAAAGCAAGTCCCAGAATTCCTAGAGACACATAAATCTCCATTCTCCAAACATCATGTTCAATCCAGGCATTTTCTTTTTTTTGTTTGACCTGTGAAAAGAACACCATAAAAATTACAGACTGGCACACTTGGCTGTTTGATTTAAATATAATTTCACTATTTTCACCATAATATTAATGAAATAAGCAAAGAAAACCATATTTTGGTTTGTTTGAATGTCCTTGAATATAACTGCTATTTACTTCTGATGACAAAGTCTTCACTAGCATTTGCAGAGCAAAGGTGAGCTTTTATAGAGAAGAATTTAGACTTCATCAGTGTCTCAGCCCAGGAGAACCTGATTCTGAGGCCTCTTAACTTGTCTTCACAGCAAGGATACATCTTGGTTTTAACAAGGAAAAAACCCCACCTATGGCTAAATACCGTATCAGATCATAACAACAGGAAATATATTAACAGCTCTACTTCAGGGAACTAATGCAGCAGGCCTTCTTATTAAAAACATCCTGCCAGGGTAGTTGTTTAGCTTTTTATTTAAAAAACACAACTTGGTACATTTGTGATTTTAATAAACTGATGTCAAAGCTTCTCCTATTTACAACTACTTGCAACAGCACTTTGATCCTGCTCGTGATCACCATGGCATAATATGCCTGAAGTATAATCATTTCTGCATCTTAAAGACTGGAATCTCAAGGAATTTTCTAGCAATCCATTCAAGTCAGATTACCAGTAAGGCTGATTTCAGAGTATTCAGCATGTAATTTGACTGTTTACAAAAACTTTAAGAATCTACTGACATCATCATACTGTGCTTTTAGTTATTTTTAATAATAAAGAATTTAGGGGTAATAAAAACATATGTTTGCAGTCTATACCTTATACTGGAATACTCCTAATACTGCATTACTTATGACACCCAAGGAAATAGGTGAGCACTAGGAACTCTCTGGTTACAGAGGACATTGGAGAGCTTTGCAAGCCAATTACTGACCATGAGTTAGAAGCATCATTGAAATCCTATCTTTAAACGAGGTAGCATGTATCAGTCCAAATGTGAGCCATCAGTATTCACAAATTTAGTTTGTGCAAATACAGATTACTGTGATTTAGCTCAGCCCTCCTTCACTGCTGGCTGGTTCCCTTTGCAAGATGTCTAAAAATGTTGTGTTCAGTGCTCAGTTTTTGTTTCTAGATTTGACTGGTCCAGAGAAGAAATCTACATTAAGCTAATAGTGTGCCAAAGACTTAAATGTTCCCGTGAGATACAATTTTGTGCATTTTACAGATGGAAAAAAATCCCCAATTAAGAAAATTACTTATCTAATATACATTGGCACAGCTATGATGTCTCTTGACTCTCTATTACATGCTTTGGCAACTAGATCCTGCTCCATCCCTGAACAGTGCTCTCTGTAAATGTACTTGAAAATCAAACAAAGGCAACAAAAATGGCTTTCCCCCATCCAGATTTGCAAGGATTTTCTGACTACAGAAGGGATGGTGTTTGCATGCCCATCGTACCTGCTGGAATGCCCAGTTCAGCAGCTTGTATCTGTATGATCTTCTCATTGGATAGCACAGGCTATAGCAGGCGTGCAGTGTAGCGAAGAAGAAACTGAGAAGTCCAAATTGTTTCCTTGATAACATCCATCTATCCAGCCACTGGGGAAACCTTTTATACTTGGTGCCAAAGTACAGCTGGAAACTAGCAGCTAATATTCCTGGTAAATACACTAGTGCTAAAAGGGTAATTGAAGTCACTGGTAAAACTTTGTTTATGACAAGGACTGGAATTTTATAGAAAACGTTTTCCTTTTTGTTTATAAAAGGATATATGACATCTCTCATGGAAGTGTAAATAAATGTTAATAATGAGATCACAGATGCTATCTTCATTGGCAAGTGCCACTTAGGAAACAGATCCTGCTTGCAGTGCTGTTCCGAAGAGTATTCAAACTCACCAAAATGGTGTGCTTGATGTAAATCAAAAAGTGCAGCTGCTTCTGATGGATTGGCAACCTGCATATCCACATTCTGGAAGGGGCAGAACAGAAATACAAAGTGAGTTCAAGAGAAGATTAAGAACTTCTGTAATGACAGTATTTGCCATCATGACTTTTAAAACTTACTGCAGTGGAACCATATACAAAACAGATGCACTATTAAAGACAAGGTAACTTGGAAACATAGTATTTCAAACAGCATAGTCAGCACTTGAGTAAGGCACTTGTAGTGTAGATTTCCCATTCTTCATTATCTGCAGTTATTTTAAAATAGATTTCCATTCCAGGAAGATAACTATACTGCAAGGAAGGAAGGATTACATTATGTAAGGCATCATTTCATCTCCTTATTATATAAGTTACAGACTTCAAATGTCAAATTTCGGCTTAATGATGTAGCCCAAATACCACGCACAAGAAAGGATTAAAGGATTTTTTTAATGGACCTTTTTTTGTGTGATGTGCAAAACTTCCTGAGTGCAATGTTGCTCCAATGAAGACTCCCCCAAAGGTAAATTTTATATTCCTGTGTAAAAATCCCAATTTATTTCTATGGAGTTTTGATCATCTGGTAAGATAACAATTCGCAGCTACTCTCATGTAGTTTTTAGCTGCCTCAAACTTTGTTTATTTTTTGTCATGGACTATGGTTAAATTGAATGAGATGTTCTCTATCTTTTTATCTCTTCATGTCAATACTGTGACAACATTTCAGAAATATTCATGATATGCCAGTGTGATGGTAACACTGTCTCTGGACAAAACTGAATCAAGGACTGCAATATTCTATGTGACACATGAGCTGCTTTTTTACAGAAACATTACCAAGTAGTTAAGATTTCTTGTATTTCTTCTTGGCGTGATGTTCTGACCTGCATTCTGATCAATGGCACAATTACCACCTTCCCGCTTCTCCATTGTGGAAACTCCCTGCAAAACAAACAAAACAAACACTGGATGTAAAACAGGTTTTGAAATGCCATACTATTTTCCCTCAAATTGTTTTCTTCCTTGTCCTCCACACATTTGCTGGAGAAGGTACAGTCAACTAGGGAAAGGAAAGTCTGTCCTCCGAGAATGGAAAAAGCTCAGCTTATTTTCTCAGTAAAGCAGAGAATAAGAGAGAGCATAAATCAACAGAACAAAATTACTAATGAAAAAGTAATATTTAAGCCTAATACCCCTATCACCAGTGGAATTAATGCATTAATTCAAGTTTTTAAATGACAACAAATTAGTTTGAAACAGCTTGCATAAAAAGCATGTAAAATGTGAAGGTGGATTTTAAGTTCATGAGACTTTCTGATGCAAAAAGCCCATGAAGATGTGTTGTTTCTAATATATTTTAGGGTTTAGGATTGGTCTACCTGACAGTCACTCTGGGGCTTTAGAGGTGTATTTTCCCTTCAAGATTGTCAACAAACTGGAGCTTCACTCATGCTGTTCCCAGGTATTTTGGCAACACTCATCACCACAAGCAGCAGCAGAAATGGTTCTAAGCTATTAGGGATTACAAAAAATTAGATGGCAGAAAACTAAGAAAAAAGGAAGAGAACTGATAAACTGGAAGAGATGTTTCTGAAAATCCTAGGACAGCAGGAAAGACAGTGTTTTGAAGAGCTAAAATAACTACAGGGCCTGCAAGGACCTTCCAACAAGGACTTGCCAGATGTGCGTCACACTGTTGCACACTGCAGGAGGAGAGGCACTGGCAACCATGCTACTGGAAACTCAGAGTGCCATACCACAGGCTGACTTTCTGTGACAACCTTTAAGAAAATTACTTAAAGCCACTAGGTGGCTCCTCCATTTACTTTCCCACTGAACAGCTGAATTAGTAGATATTAAACTGTTTTTCTAACTACTCATTCTTTTATATCCATAAATCTTTTTGGAAATTATATGGAGGAGTCAAACATTGACAACCTCCCTTCCTTTACTGTGTCTGGTTCCTTCAGTGGAAGAGTCTTACAGTCTTTTACTGTCTGCTATGAGGGTTTGCTCTCTGCCAGGCCACCAGGCACCTGAAGCTGAATTATTCTTTTTACAAGTGTTCTTTTCCTTAGTATTTCTCTTTGGATTTTCCCCTCCTGGTAGTCAGTTCTCCCTTTGAGCACAACCTTTCAGACAAGTGTTGCAGAGGAGGGTCAACAAGAGTTCTGTCTGAAGGTCAGGCTGTTAACCCTTTCCTACACCAGCTAATGCTATAGGAAAAGGTTATCCTTTGTATATCTTGCACACAAGATAGCATGGACTGATGAAAGCACACTTCTGTTTTTTCCCTCTATTCCTAAGGCCAGTCCTGGTGATTTTATCCAAAGTTTTGGGATATCATGTATCTTCATAAAGCCTCAGATTTAAAATTTCTACTTCTACATGTTTCAATATACGTAATTTCTAGCTGTCACAATTCAAAGAATAGTTTACAAATAGAACTTAGTAGGGTGAACTTACCTGTAAAAAACCTAATAACAAATACAGTGAACTCCACCATCTACTTTTCAGGAACTCATAACATGAAGGGCAGTCACTGTTTTTGAGGCCCACCTTCTGGCTACCACACTGTCTTAGAGGTCCAAAAGCATAATTTAGTTTGAGAAGCTCTGGTTCACCCAGTTCTCATGCTCCTATCACTCTTCATTCAGAAAATTTAGAAACAAAGAGTCCATTATTAGCTTCCAGTTAAAGGTTTATACTGATGGATGTAGTAAATGATACCATGATGGAAACAAAAGCAACCCATGAGCTAGAATGCCAGCTGCTGATCCTAAAAGCTTATTTATTGGTTCTTTTGGGATACAATGTTTAATACAATGTTAGATACAGCGTTAAAGGTTTATGCAGCAGAAAACAAGACAGAAAGATAAAAGAAAGTGTGTGTGAATGAATGCATGTGTTCATCCAGGGAACTATGGATTTCAGCCGTGTGACTGCATGCAAGGAAATTCAAGTGTCATAGCATCATATTACACTTGGTTTCTGATACCAGTTAACACGAAATTACTTCCCAGTAACAAAGCACAGTAATAGCCTCTGAAACCCTAAAAGAAGAGCACCTACAATTCACAACTCAGTGCTTTACAAATTGCCAGAAAAAAGTCACGTAGTCAGTCATCTAATGTCTTTTTGGAATACATCTGAAGAAAAATTCAGAGTCCTGCAAGAGACAGAGTTAGTCATCTAACTCACAACTGTTATGAAAGAAAAGAGTTATATTAATGTCCCTCCGCAGTGCACATCCTTTCTGCTCTGGGAGGCAGCTGTCAACANCCGCAGCCCGGCCGGGCGGGCGCACACGGACACCTCCCCGGCGGCTCCGGGCACGACCGGCCCCTGTCCGCCCCTGGGCTCACTCACCTCGGCCCGGCAGCCCGACAGCCCAGCCTCTCCTTCCCGCCGCAGGTCCCGCCGCGGGGGGCGGTAACAGCGGCGGCCCCGGCTCGGCTCCGTCCGCGGGGGGCAGAGCCCGGCGGCACCGCTCGGAGGGGAAGGCGGCCGCGGGTCAGCAGCGGAGCGCCTGCCGCACTCCGAGGAGATGAGAGGCGGGGGGGGCGGGCCCCGCCCCCCCCCCCCCCCNCATTATTAGCTTCCAGTTAAAGGTTTATACTGATGGATGTAGTAAATGATACCATGATGGAAACAAAAGCAACCCATGAGCTAGAATGCCAGCTGCTGATCCTAAAAGCTTATTTATTGGTTCTTTTGGGATACAATGTTTAATACAATGTTAGATACAGCGTTAAAGGTTTATGCAGCAGAAAACAAGACAGAAAGATAAAAGAAAGTGTGTGTGAATGAATGCATGTGTTCATCCAGGGAACTATGGATTTCAGCCGTGTGACTGCATGCAAGGAAATTCAAGTGTCATAGCATCATATTACACTTGGTTTCTGATACCAGTTAACACGAAATTACTTCCCAGTAACAAAGCACAGTAATAGCCTCTGAAACCCTAAAAGAAGAGCACCTACAATTCACAACTCAGTGCTTTACAAATTGCCAGAAAAAAGTCACGTAGTCAGTCATCTAATGTCTTTTTGGAATACATCTGAAGAAAAATTCAGAGTCCTGCAAGAGACAGAGTTAGTCATCTAACTCACAACTGTTATGAAAGAAAAGAGTTATATTAATGTCCCTCCGCAGTGCACATCCCTTCTGCTCTGGGAGGCAGCTGTCAACAAGGGTGGAGGGTGTCCCGCTGTAGAAAGCCAAGTTTCTAGTGCTGTGTGTACGGTACTGAATTTTGTACCGACACAGCACGCTCATGGTAACGCTGAACCACCAGGGATCCACACTGTGCAGACATTATCCCGGGAAAACATCATCCCAAGTCACTGGGAGGTTTTCTTAAGTAAGGCGTTTCAGGGCTGGGTCACGAAAAAAACAAAAATGGGTAAAATAAACAGGCTATGATAATAACGAGGAAGTGATGGAAGAGGCGCCTGCACCTCTCTCGGCACTATCGGAAAATTACAGCATGAAACTGCTGGGCATAAGTGTCTCGCTTTCCAAGTGCCCGCTGCATCGTGCAGGACGCACTCGGCACGCGAGCTCATAACTTTCCCGGCTCTTCAGAAATTCTGCTGAGCTCGGTGGAAAACCGAATGAAAGCCCAGAGGGTGGGAGCCGGCGAGTGTCGCTCGCCGTTCCTCCTCGGCCAGAACGAGCCCGGG
>VWZV01002534.1:88786-122607 GCA_013397155.1 Irena cyanogastra
GCGGGACGGCGCGGTGTCCGGGACTCCCTTCGACACTGGCGGCCCAAAGAGCGCCTGGCCGTGGGTCTGCTGGGCCCTCGGCCGGACAAAGGGCGCATTCACCTGCTCCCTCCCCGCCCCGCCGCAGGGAGGAGGAGGAGGATGAGGCGCCGAGGTGCGCTTCCCTCCCGGCACTCCTCGCCTCCACCAGCCGGACCTCTGCCGGCAGCCCCGCCGCCCGTGGCGGGTGCACGGTGGGGTCACGGCACGCTCCGGACCCGCCAGTGCCCCTCGAATCCCAGGAACCCTTCTGCTCTCCTTTCATTCCATTCTCTCTTCCTTGCCCGTTCCTCCAAACGGCTCACTCTCCTAACCTGACAAAATGCCCTGTTAATCCCTGCTTCTCATACAAGCAATCCTCACTTCAATTTTTTTTTTTCCTAAAATACCATGATCCTGTAAGGGTTTGTTTTTTTTTTTTTGGTTGGTTGGTTGTTTTTGTTTGTTTGTTTGTTTTGTTAACCTGTGCTGGCAATTTTGAAAAGGCAGTTGTCTCCTGAAATTTTAGTCACACAGTAGTGTGAACTATCATTATCTTGTGAAATCTCTGTTTTAGTCCATATTTTGGCATCTAGTGACTTCCTGACGTTGAAGAACACATGGCCAGTTTGTGTCAGAAATGTTTTCATGCAGAGCTCATTGTATCCTCCTCAGGATATCTTCACAGAAATGATGCCAAGTTCCATGTCTTTCTATCTTGGGAGGGGTGTAGATTTTTTTTTCTCCTTTTCAGTGGGTGTTAAATGGATGTAGACTCCAGCTGAATGCTACATCTGGAAGAAAAGAGGAGATTGCCTTAGAAGGAATAGAAAACAGAACAATTGTATCTCCTGTGTTAAAACCTTAACTTTTAACATTTTTTTAGTTACCTTCATTAGCATATTTTTCTGTGGTTTGCATAAAGGCTATTTCCCACGTGTTTTCCATTAGTTACTTTTTTTGCAAAGGATATTAATTTGGGTATGCTCTCCCTTTGTGCAAGTGCCATTTGGTTTCCTTCCCTGCTCCTTTTTTTGCACGGTCGGTTTGGGATTTTCCCCCGTTCCCATCAGCAGGGTGACGCCTGGCGGTGGGAGCAGGGGAGGAGGCTGCCTGTGGCAAGGTGTGCCGGGCGGTTCCAAACTCCGGCTAAGGAGACTTTGCAGTCCAGAGGGCTAAAAGCGTGTTCCTAGCGAACTCCTTGGCGAAGCACTCCTCAGAAGCCCTGGTGTGAGCTGGTGTTATGGGAACTACGTTTATAACAGATAGCTCAAGATGCTCAGAGATCTGGATATCCTGTCTTAAGAACAGAATATATTGTCTTAAGGATAGAATATCCTTAAGGTATCCTTAGACTTTTCATAAAACCCACAAGAAGTCAGCTCCTGCATATGCATTCTCAGAAGATGAGACGAAAAGCCAGCCAAAGTGTGAACCTGGCTATTAAATAAGTACCTGGTAAGCTCTTCTGCACACATGCTTTTAGGTATCTGTGGACAAGCAATCCCCTCTCTAGTCTGCATCCTCAGTACTATTAGGTGCCTGTCTGTGAATAAAATTGGAAAGCTGATTTTACGTTGGTGCTGACAAAGTGGAAATAGATTCAAATGCTAGTGAAATTTTTCCTTTCATGCCTACCCTAAGGCATGACTTCCACGTCACTCAAAGTACAGCTTATATTAGAATGGTTACTGGAAAGCAAGCTGCATGGCAGTCCTGCAAACCATTACGCCCAGATGATACCACTGCATGCTCACAGCTTTGAGCTGGTGTTTATGAGATATGCTTTGTAAGAAGTCTAAGGCTGAAGGTAGGAAACACCACAGGAATCAGGAGTTGATTCAAAATGAGGTAATTTCTCTTGGCGCATGCAGAATGGGCATGATGTCACTGAAAAGAATGTAAAGTTGTGCAGGTGTGGCTAGCTCCAGAGGTTTAGAATAGTGTCAATATGCTTTAACTCATGTAGGAGCTGGGGGAGAAAGAATAATACTTTTGTGGTTGCTGGAGTGTGTCTGGTTTTTTTTCCAGAGAACTAAAGTACTCTGGTGACACTATCTTAGCCCATCTGTGTTTCATTCCATGTATATTCTGATCAAAGTCTGTGTGTGATGTTGACAAAGAACATGATGGAATGCTTGATTATATTTTCTAGAGGAAAGAAATATTGCATAATTAACAAGATTGCCAGACAGTTCTTTAATCTTGGTAACAGATTCATCTGAGTTTTTACATGGGGAACTCTGTGGTCAGGACAATTCGTCTGCTTCTGCAACTGCTCTTTAGACTAGAAGTTCTGAGAACAACTTGCCAAATGGCTGGAAAAGTGGTGCAGTGTTCCAGTAACACACAGACCTACATATAACCCACACCAACAGTCTTGCTCAGAACTCGTTGAGTAAGCTGAGTGTAACTGTGAGTGTCAGCAAGATGACTACAGCATGCCCTTGGGTGACTCAGAAATGGTGCTACAGAGGGGGAGCTGCTGTGGAAAGGTGGAAACCATTCCCTGTAATTTAACCAAGTGCAGTTTAACCAAGTGCAAATGGGTTCAGCCGGTTGAAATGCTTAAGTGGTGACTGAGTTTCCAGGATGGTGCTTGAAGGGTTCACTAGAGGCTTACCAAGGTGGTAAAGGGCTCACAGCTCATGCTCCCTGGGGAGAGATGTGGGGAAACTGGGCTTGCTTCGTGTGGTGAAGAACAGACTAAGGGATGACATAGTAGCAACCCTCCATACTTGAAGGGAAGGTACAAATGTGAGGAAGCCCAACTCTTGTTGGTAGTGCCAGTGAGTGTAAAAACAGCCAGGGATCACAAATGGCAATTCAAAGGTTCACATTGGGTACTAGGGAAATATTCTTCACTGAGAAAATAGTGAAAATTCTCATTGTGTCCATTACTTCTTGTCTTTCCTTTGAACTTCACTGAGAGGAGTGTGGCTCCATATTCTTTACTGTCTTCCTCCCTCAGGTATTCATATGTAATGTTAAGAGCTTTCATGAGCCTTCTGATCTCCAGGCTGAATAGTTCCAGCTCTCTCAACCTATCATTGTAGAAGTGCTTCAGTCCTTTACTCCTCTTCATGATGACCTGCACAGAAGCAATTTCAGTACATGTGTGTCTTGCTAGTACTGAGGAGACCAGAACTGAACACAGCAATGCAGATGAGTCTCAGAGGGGCTGAGGGAAGGGGAAGGAGGACCTGCCTTGCCCAGCTGGCAGTGCTCTTCCTATTGCAGCTTAGGACTTGATCTGGTATTGACAGGGGTCTTCCTCTGAGTAGGACAATACACACAAAATTTAACTGCATTAATGTTCTTGCCCGTGGAAATATGTGAGATGACACCAAGAGGACTCTTGCTCGGAATCCCCAAACACAGCAGTCTGTGAAAAGGAACATAAAAATGTAGGTGCTGCAAAGAACCATGTATAAATTTGGAAAATTATGAAAGAATTTGAAAATTAACTTTGAAATGCTATCAAATCTAACCTGATTTTGAAAATTACAGCCTAAGAAACTGCAGTATTGACTCCTAGATAGGAATGGAAATGCCAAGTGCCCTGTATTCATGTTGTGAGCAGGAGTTGCAGATGCAGCTGGTAGAGAATGCTTGTCCCTTGTGGACTAAGGCCATTTGAGAACAGAGACATCAGACAACATATTTGATTTACTGCCATTTAATAAGCTTCTTTATCCAAGGGAATATGTCAGAAAGAGATCAGATAAGCAAACAACTGCTGTATTCCCTGCTGAATGAGTATGTAGTAAAGAACCAGCTGTTCTTAGTGAGTAACATTGTTAAAGTCAAACAAATTTCTTACTTGGCCTGGATTTATCACACAAATCCTGATTCAAAGAAGTGGCACACAAGCTACTTGAAATAGTTGAATTCCTCTGGAGGATTTAAGTCATCGGTGCCAAGTAACAGGAAGCTGAGGAAAATAACTACAGCGAAAAAACAGAGAGGCTCAAGATTGTTTGAGACGGCTGTTCGATCTCGTCCAACATGTGTAAGAAACAAAATTATGTACTACTTCTCTTGAATTACGGGAAATCAACAAAGCCACATGACACTCAAATAATTTTTTTAACTGATACTTTTAGACATTGTTGAAAGTACAAGTAAAGACCACATGACTGCCACAGTTAAAGTTCAATGAAATGAGTTGAAAAACAACTCAGAGAATAGCAGTATTTTATTTTCTTATTCCCTGTAAAAAATTGCATTCTGGACTTCAAGTATATAATTTATAGACAAATACAGAAAGCACTTCCATTCTTAATTTTTTGAACTAACACCTTTCACAGCATTCCTTTCTGATAATGCATGTTGTTTCTTGGAAGCAACACAGAAGAATTTGTTTTATATTTAAGAAAAAAATTTGATTGAATCAGACAGTGATATTCATTGGGTATAATCAAATACTCTTAAAGAAATGCTTGCCTTTCCCAGTGTGTTTGTTACTTTTGCTTGCATAACATCTAAAATTGTACTGTTATCCTTTGAGGCAGCTGTGGTACTTCTCTTTGGTGTCTTGTTGATTTCAGGATTTTACCACACACGTGCCACTGGAGTATAGAGCTGGCTGCCTTAAAATACTTATAATAATCAAACCAGTGATAGCAAAAATAACATTAATTTATATACAGATTAACAACAACAACAAAGCCACAACAACCCTGACACACTTGAAGACTGTAAAATGTAAAGAATACAAGGAAAGGAATAGACTCACAGGGAAAGGGTTACTGAACAAAGACAGAATATTGGTAATGCAGGGGTTTTTTTACAGGAAACCTTTTTGCCTAAATCTGATTATGTAATAGCAAACATCAGTGATATATTTTCTGCTGTGGTATATAGGGGTATTCATTACCTCTAATTGTTAAAATGATAAGGTTTTACAATATTTCTACAAGAATCCATTGGAATTAAAATGCTTTGGAGCATATCTTGTGAAAAAATGTGGCTTATTGCTCGTGGCTGTGGTTCTTTGATGGATTTTGTGGTTGTCTTTGTTTAACCCCAGCCAACAACCAAGCTCCAGGCAGCAGCTTCCTCACTCCCCCCTAAATGGAATAGGGAAGTGAATAGGGAAGATAAAAGTAAGAAATCTCATGGGCTGAGATAAAGACATTTTGATAAGTAAGAAAAAAGTTATGTTCACAAGCAAAGCAAAGCCACTTCCCGTGGGCATGCTGGTGCTCAGTCATCTCCAGGAAAGTAGGGCTCGGTCAAATGTACCGGTGACTTGGGAAGACAAATGCCATCACTCCAGACATCCCCCCTTCCATATTCCCCAGTTTTATGTGCTGAGCATGATCTGGGGGTCAGCCACATGGTCTGGGGTATTGTTTGGGCCAGTTGGGGTCAGCTGTCCTGGCTGTGCCCCCTCCCAACTTCCTGTGCACCCTCAGACCACCCATAGAAGAGCAGAAAAGGCCTTGTCTCTGTGCAAGCCCCACTCAGCGTAACAAAAACATCTCTCTATTATCAACACTGATTGCAGTGCAAATCCAAAACGCAGCCCCATGCCAGCCATTGTGAAGAAATGAACTCTACCCCAGCCAAAACAGCACAGTGGTTTAGGAATGGCATTTTAATGTCTTTATACTTCCCATGAGGAGTTACAAAGGCATGTGATAACACAAAATTGTCAAAATGTTGTTGCATCCCTCCCACAACCATATTCTTTCCCAGGTCATCTACCTCAGAAATTTATCAGAAAATCTTGTTCCAATACCATATTTTAAACTCCTTACAGTTCGTAAGGAATTTTTTTGGCTCTACACCTACTGCAAAAAATTGCAGGATTTTTTCCTATCTCCTTAGTGCCTACAAACCCCAGTCCCTGGCGTCAGATGCGGTGCAAACACAAACCACGGGCACTGACAACTTCTCTGCAGGCCATGGCATAGGTTTCACATGAGAAACAGTAGGAAACAGGTGATGCAAGCACACAGGGAGGAAGCTGAAATGAACATGGTTTTAGAGGTGTAGTGAGAGGGTGATGGTTTGGGTGTCAGGCTGTGGTGATAACTGTCCAGTGTGATGATAGCAGTCTCAGCTGCTGGATGCCATTGTAATAGCAACAGATTCCTCATTTTAAAGAGGGATTTGAAAGAAGACAAGGAATTTGGTCAGAATTTATAAGTAATTTCTCGATTACTAAGATACTTTTTTGAAGTGACCAGGTGTTCTTAAGGATAAGAGTGTTAAGGATACTGAGGTACTTAAAACAATGTAAGTGTGTCAGATGTTGTTAGAAATTTGATATAATCTAAACAACTGTGAAATAGAACTTGCTGATGCATTTGAAACTACTTAAATACTTTAATCAAGTAATACCATAATTAATTTAAATAAAGCAAAGTGGTGTGGCATCCAATTTTGGAAAAATAGCTTTTATGTGGAAATTTTATGTGCATTAATACATTTATTATGATTGACTGGTAAGGGAATTGTTGCTCACATGCAAAGACTGACAACACAATTACACATATATCTTCAATATGGAAGTAATTGTGCTAATTAGAGCTTGTTAAGTTGGATATTTTGCTAGATTTGTAATTAATTTTCAACGATTTTGCTGCTAATGTTGATATTATATATCAATTGTAAGAGCAAGAGTATTTTTAAATCTGAACAGTTTTCTTATTTACAAAGGAAAAGACCTTTTCTCCAAAACTCAATACTGGAGTTCTAGTTTAGGATTTTGACTGTTCAAGAATATTGTCTGTGGTCAAAATTGAAATGTTCCTGCCATCCAGAAGCACTATTTTATGTCACTAACTTCATGCTACAAACAACACTAGATAGCTGAAGTTAATTGTCAGAAATAATCCAAGAGATTATATCTAAAATGAGATATTTTTTGGACTTACTCCCACTGCCTGGGGCACTGGTCTACTCTAGAAGCAGAGCAGGGACTCAAAAAATAAATGGAGCAGGAAATGAGGTAGGGCTGTAACAGACAGGGAACTCAAGCAGAGCAAGAACAGCAGGCTCTAGCATGCTACAGGTTCCAGAGAAAAGCTGTAAGCTTCCATCTAACAGCCATCCTGTCACAAATGAGCTTTGCAGGAGATACAAAAACTGGGTGGAGTGGTAGATGTGCCAGGTGGTTGTGCTATCATTCAGCAGGCTGGAGAAATGTGCCAGCGTGAAGTTCAGCTAAGTCCTGCACCTGGGAAGAGATAAACCCATACAGCAAAATGGGCTGGTGGCTGACCAGCTGGAAAGAATCTTGGCAGAAAAAGCCTTGGAGGTCTGGCAGGAGACACCAAATGAACATGAGCACCCTTAGAACAATGAAGGCCATCGGTCTCCTGGGCAGCAGGAAGCAAAGAATTGCCAGAGGGTTGAGGAAGAAGTTCTCCTTTTCCTCCTCTGTCAATCCACATCTAGAATGCTGGGTACAGTTCTGATTCTCCATACTTGAACGAGTCCAGCAAGGGCTGACAAAGACAATTAAAGGATTGGAGCATCTGACATAAGCAAAGATGGGCTGCATAGCTTGGAGGAGTGAAGGCATGGGGATATTTTATCTATGTGTAAATACTAGGGAGTAAAGATGAGGCAGATATTTCTCAGTGACAGAACAAGAGGCAATGGATACAAATTGAAACACAGGAAATTCCATTTAAACTTAAAAGAAATACTCCTGATGGGCCATGGTTGAGATTGCATTGATTGTGAAAAGACTGAAGTGAAACTGCACCCTAATGACTGTGGATGGTTTCAGGAACTGGACTTGAGAGTGCACTAACTTGGATACAGAGGTTGAATGATGACGCAAGAGCTTGATGAGAACTTTAAACCCGAATCAGAGGAAGTGTAGTCAGAAATCTCCTGTAATTTTTTTTTTGGTTGGTTATTGCCTGTACATGAATTCTTGAGTAGAAGTCTGCTTTTCTGCTATTTTGCTATTTACTTGGGCACACTTGTTTGACTAGAGTTGTTGACCTAAGGTGACTTACCATTAATGGTCCTCTGAAAATTCTGTCTCTGCCAATTCTAATCGAGATCTCAATGAAAATGGAGACAAGGAAAGTGTAGTGAAAGAAAAGGTAGACACTGATCTGTATTTAATCATTGCAGGCTGAGAAATTTTAGCTTGGCAATCACTTCACAAAGAGATGAGAGTCAAGTCAAAAGCTCTTTAAACTACCTAGTAGAAAAATTGCATGTATCTTCTCTCCTATCTAGTTTCAAAAACAATATTAGAAGATGAAACTGTATAGAAACCCAGTCTGAGCATTCATAAAGAGCAGCAAAGCTAAGGAAACAAGGTTTTCCTAAAATTATTTATTATTCTAGTTCCCTGATTGTCAATATGGATCTGTAATAGCCCTGGTTTTGGCATAAACTACAAAATGATATCTTTTTCTTTCCTAATCTGCGTTAGCTGATAACATTGTCCTGACTTAGTCAATGGTTCATGAAAAAAAATAGAGACTTCAAGGGCAGGAACAATGGTCCTAAATACTTGGGTGATCTACAAGGGGTTGAGCGTTGTTATTTATCCTTTACTCTCACTTAAGGAGTCCCCTATGATTACAAGCACTTCTTTCTTATTGCCTAAAATAACTGTCTGGAGCTTTGTGAATTCCATTCTGCAAGGCATTTGTCTAACTTTTAGGTGTTGTGTTGCTTTGCATGCCTAAGGAACTGAAGTAGGCCAGTGTGCTTAAGGATGCCTTAGTGTCTTTGAGGAACTTGCCTAATGACTGCTGTAGTGATATTTAATGAATGTTCATTAATAAACTGGTGTAGTAAACTCTAAACCTTTTATCTTTTTTATATAAGAGGATACTCCTTTTGATTGACTCATGACTAAACCATTCCCAATTCTACCAACTCCCACTTCTTGTAAATTTAGAGCTTTCATAAAAACAAATATCATCCTAATATACAGTACCAAAATACAACTTAAAGGGGAAAGTTAAAATAAAGTATTCTGAATAGATATAATTTAGTATCCTTTGTGTTTTGTAGTCTAGTGTTACTTAATTTTGGGCTCACAGGTGTTATTTTTTGTTGACAGAAATTGAAAATCCTTATTTTCATTACTTATCCTGTCTTGTTTAAAAGTAACTCAAATAATGTGTTTCTATATTATCAAAAAGTCACTGATATTAAAATAGTTGAAAGAATTTACTACATTTCAATAATGGTGCTGGTAAAGTTATAAAATAAATTATAGAATTTTTTCCAACTTTGGTTATATTTGTACTGAGTTCTGCGCTATTATTACTGCTTTATGCTGAAGAAAAAAACCAAATTCTGTCTTAGTATGTTTTTTGCACAGTTAATTTGTATAAAGCATACATAGTTATTTGTAACCCTAGGAAAAAAATGACAGGTCAGGTTTTTTATAATGCCTTTGAAAGGAAGAAAGGTGTAACACATTTAACAGATCAGTAGAGCAAAGTAAAATGGTGATGAAATAAGTTCTTCTGGTAACACATTAATTTCAAATGCAAGTTCACGCAGAACATTCAGATGTTGCAAGAGTTTTCATAAATGAGTAAATATTGTGTCAGTGCTAGCTGTATATACATACAACTGTAATTAAGGAAAGGGCTAGAAATTATATAAGAGAATAAGAAATACTCTTTTCCCATATAAGTCTTTCTTCCTGCTCTAAAACGTAGTTATGTTGTAAAGTCAGAGGTACTAAATGAAACATTGAAGCTGTTTGGTGTAGAGTAATGCATGTGGATTGAAATAAGCAGGACTGCATTGGAGCTGAGAAACATGTAGGCTTGTATTTTAAATTGAATCAATAATTTGAAAATGGTTGGTAGTGGTGCCTAATTCTACTGTTGTGGAGTTGATTCAGCATCACATCTGCTTGACACTAGTGTTGTGTTATGGTTGGTGGAGTTGTTCCTTCTTTAGCATCACAAAAGAACATGGCTTAATCCTATAGAATGTCCTCTGTGGAAATTCCTCAGTAAATTATGGGACAATTTAATTCATGTGTTAGATAGCAGAATATTCCATACTGAGAGAGGTTGTGGTCCTTTAAAAATTGCATAAAAATACTCTTAGTATTGCTTTTACCCTTGAACAGCAGCACTTTATAGAATAATACATAGGAGCAAAGTTAATCCATATGCTAGCAAGCACTTTTTCTGCTAGAAAGGCTTTTGAGTTCTGATGGCATAGGAAATGACACAAGTCTCATTAAATAGCTTCTCCCCTTACTGCCATGCTGACCACCTCTACTTTCATTCACAAATTCATCTGGTTATTTTTCTGAAACACATAAAGTTATATTTTGGCTCAAGGGAAGAAACAACAGCTTCCAGTATATTCTCTCTCCTCATCCCGGCTGTTGACTTTTCCATGTGGCCAGCTGTTTCCCTGTGACACCTTCCCTCTTCAGAACAGCATACTTTGGAAAGTGTATGACATTACTATATTTCTGGAAAACAGCTTCTACTCTCCCCCCTCCATTCTTGGCCAGGCTCTGTGGCCTAAAGAGTAAAACTTCAGTATCACTGTGGGATTTTTTGTTTGTTTGTTTGTTTAGTTGGTTTGTTTGGTTTTTTTCTCTCTTGTTGTTTAAGACCAAAAATGAACTGAAGAATTAATTTCCATTGTCCTAATTAAAATATTTTGTTTTATCTGGGAGAAACTGGAAAGTTGGCTGTGGGTGACTTTATTTTGAGAAAAAAACTGCATGAAGTCCTGTAATAGGGTGAAGGAAATCTGTGGGTGAGGAGAAATAAACAAATACTCACTGTTGGATCTTATCTTGTTTGGGTTCTCTGAATTGATCTTTTTTTTTCTCCCCCAGTACTACTCTTACTAAATTAGCTACAGTGCCAGAACATGCTCATATCCTGATACAGCCCTAAGAACTTCCAGCTTGCAGCAGCCAAGCTTTCAGCTGGTGATTTAAACTAGTACATAGGTTTTGTAGGGCTGAAACCCCGACCGAAAGGTCATTGAGGTCGAGGCAGATATTTTGCCGCTGACTTCAACAGACTTTATATCTGGTAATTTGTAAGAAGCTCTTACACCAAAAGCTCCAAAATGCAGGTTGGTGTCAGACTCAATGCTTGCTTTCCTCTGAAGCTGAGCACTAGACAAGAAAGCAGCTGTGATTTCCGTGGTGGGCATGCACAGCGCCTTGCTGACACTCAACAGAGGCACCTGGGGTACAAAGCTGGGTGTTTTTTTGCCTTCCTGGGTATTTCTTAGTTTTTATTTTGCTGCAATGTCTCCTGTCTGCTGTGCACTCAGGAAAGGAACATATGAAGTTACCATAATTCAGTTGGTATTCAATAACTAGTTAAGCTGCTGTCAAATTGTAACAAGGCATGAAGTCTGAGCATGAATACAACTACCACTTGCAGCAACAAATGGGAATTAAAATATTGTATCAATTATGGTTTTTATAGCAGGAGTAAATCTCTTTTAATTACTGAAATGGGTTAAGCCATGTCCAACAAGAATAAAAACCCAGTGAAAGTGTCTATTACCTAAACTAACAGGATGACATGAAACAGCCTTCCTGAAGTAATAAACACTTAGAATTAAGCAATGAAATCTCTGTAATTAAATACTTCATAAGAGAGGCATAAACTTAGAGTGAAAGAGACAGAAAGGTAAGATAAGAAGTAAGACAATATTTTCACTGAGGTTATTTAATTTTGTTTTCAGTTGTTATTTTTTCTACAATAGGTGTTTACTTCATAAATCCACTATGAACAGAAGCTCACCAGGTCATCAAAGGTGCTGAAAAGGAAGGTGCCAGAATGTGAGCCAGCATATGCTGCTCATCTAAGCTTTTGACAAATCCCAGAGCATAAAAGAGATTATGCTGGAGGGAGATTTCAGAGTGGTATCTTCCATGATGCTTATATTTTATTTGGACAAGATGTGCAGAAGTATAAACCCCAACTCAACAGTGCTTCCCAGCTGTTTCAGAGTATCTGTTTTCTCAGCCGAATATCTGTCCCCTGAGCCAGACGCTGCCTGTGGGTCCTGAGGGAGCATTTTTAGAGGGGCTGTTGTGTGGTTGGTGGAGAGGCAAGGTGGACTGGAGGAACGCATCCTGGAGTAGGAATCTGATGGCTTCCTTCCTGGCCACTTTCAACAGCTTATGGGATGCCTTTGGAAAAGATCACTGCTTTGTGTCTCTGTTTCCCCTCTTTAACATGAGGATGTTCGTCCTGATATCTATGAAAATATTTTGAGGTCACTTAGGGGAAATACTACAGCAGAGAAGGATAATAGCAATTGCTGTACTTACCAGTTGTGGGATGTGCTAAATCGTAACCCTGAGATGTCACTAAGCCTGTAGCACCAAAGTGCAAATGCTTCTGTTACTTGTATATACTTTTCCTACAGGTTTACACACTTCTCTCCCACATGTTCCTTATTCCTACCCAGTGGAATGGAGAAGGTGTACCCGTGCTCAGGGTGTTCTGGGTTCTTACTGATTTCAATTCATTCATGCACTTTGTGGCAGGCAAACAGTAGCTATGCTGTTTCCTGACTGTGTAACATTTTGTTAATGAAGGAAGAGTCAAACCCTTAAAAAATGAGCAGGTGTACTCAATGTCCTAAAGCCAGTTGGTCTCAGCATGTGATAAATACTCGACTCTCTTTTGTGGAGGTACAAGTTAAAATAATATTAATCACTCTTGCATGAACATTTTTTATGATTTATTAGGATGTAAAATTGTTTCACTTGGAAGCAGATTTTGGGTTATGTCTCCTGGGAATAGTGGATGACTTGGGCGGTGTTTGTGAGAAAAGGCTGCTGGGGATTAGGAATATCTGATGGTCTGCCACTATGTTAGAACAGCCTTAAAATTATTTTAAGTGTTACCAGTCAGAGCTGGTCTCATAAGAACCATTCACTGCATGGAAATAGTAGGGTGGATGGTGATAGCCATTCATCCTCTTGGCCTTTCTTTGTGCTTCTCTGCTGAGACTGCAGGAAGTACGTGGAGAGAGGTGACTGCCAGTTCCATGATTTTTGAGGCTCCACAATGATGAAGATTACGTTACAGATTATGGGAATCCACAAATGTAATGATACTGTGCATTTTCTTTGGAATTATAAATACTTTCGTCACAAGTAAACCCTTTGCTATATGTCTTTATATGGTAAAGTCTTCTCCAGTTGTGTTTTAAGTAAGTGCTGTTGCTGTTTAAACTTTACATTAATGTATTTGTAATAATAATCTACTAAATGTTATATATGCCTTTCTATGGCACCAAGCAGCTTTCATTGTGAAATAGGATTCTGCTGTACATTAACAAATGCGAATTCTAACAATGATGAAAGAGTAGCTAAATATCAGAAGAAAACATAGTGGGAGCTATTGATCTATGGAGAGAAAACAAGTAGACACTAGCTCTTAAGTCAGCATATCCAGAGACTTCATAAATTTGTGTTCAATCGAAGTACCTCAGGAGGACTGTGAATCAACAGCAATGAACCTTTCTGTAACTGACTTCAGAATAAAATAAATTTGGGCTTTTTTCTTGTCTGACCTTTTTCTTGTTCTTTGTGTTGTGGTTGATTTTGGGTTTCTTTTTTCTTTTTTCTTTTTTTTTCTTTTTTCTTGGTTTAGACATTGAAAATATTAAGGCTGAAAAGTTGTATCATCTTGCACATTATGATCTGTATATACTTTTGGATATACTGGATAGAATTTTTTTTATTTGGAGGGTTTGTTTGTTTGTTACATTGCTTTCTGTGTACCACTTTTTAAAAGTAAAAATACAAAAATAATTGAAAAAAGAAAAGCAAGAAAGAAGTTTGACCACAAGGTGGCATTGAAGACACGCAAAATACACAATCCTGCATTTGAATAGAAAACAGCTCAAAAGAAAAATCTGCTTCGCCTAGGCTTTAAGAATGTTATTGTTAAAAAAGTTTCCAGTTAGGTTGCGTGTTAATGCACCCTGAAACTCCAAAAGAAGTTTGGCTTATTGAAGAACTTACTGCTTGATAAAAGTCTGCTATTGACTTGTATGGACTGTGTGCAAGTCAAGAAAAGAATGGCTTTGCCTTGGCATTGTCTAATGCTCAGAGAATAGATGGCAGAGGGCTCGGAAGGCTCGGATTGAAATGGAAACACCCAAGGCACTGCCCATCCATCATTCCCGGTGCACAGTCTCCATGGCCAAACAGCCTTTCTTTTGCTCTTCCAATCCTGGCTCGGTTTGGGAGCTAAGGAGGAGCCAACACTCGACCTCTTTGGCCCATGGTGGAATCTCTGCACGCTGTGCTGCCGGCTGCAGCCCCTGAGGGTGTTTGGTTCGCTGATGTCTTTGGGGCACATCATCTGCAGCCGTTCCTCTGCCTGCCAAACGTTTGTCCAGTTTAGTAACACGTGTGACATTGCACTCCTTTGCCCCAGAAACTCATTTGTCTTAAAAAATTATTTCCTTTATTATACTTATTAGTTATGACTGTAGCTAAATAATCTAGTTTTGCTCTATAGAAAGTAATAATTAAAGGGATAAGTTCTTCCTCAAGTACTATTACCCTGGGGCTTAGTTTCCTTTCATGTTCTTAAATTGTTCTTCACTTGCACAGAAACATAACATTTGAAGAACACACACACATATATTAATGTCAGTGCTGAAACACTCGGATTTTGTTTCTGGGTTTAGCCCATTGGCAAGGTCAATTTCCTGTAAATGTCTTTTGTTAGCTCTGTGTTTTTCCAATCCATTTTCTCCTGAATATTAGTCAAATATATTATGGAAAGTAGGGGCAATGTATGCAATGGAAGATAGCGTCATTTATTTGTACGTCTGCTTTTCACAACTTTTAATCCATAGATCACTCGATCTATAACAGATCAAAAACTTGCCTTTGGAAAAAAATAGTTTTAAGCAAGTTCTGATGTCTTTAGCATATAAACAAAGAAGTAAGCAATTAAATAGCGAGAAATGTGAATTAAAAAACAAATACTCAAGATTTAGCCTGATTTTTATTTGGTTGGGAATTAGGATGCATTGTGACCACCCTCTCTTTACAAAGCTGTATGTGGTTCTCCTTGTGAAAAGAGGTTAAACAACGCTGTTAGCCAGTACCCTACTGAATGTGTGATCCAGCCAGCTTAAAAAACTGACAGCCTGTCCTCTGGGAAGCTGCATCACTGTGTGATAAATTTCTTTGTAAGGGAATTTTCATGCCATGCAGCCCAGATTTACTTGGCATCACAGGATGTTCATCAGATCCTACTATTTTCTAAGCCTGAAATAAGCTGCAAGTTAAACCTACAAATGCTGCAGTGTTTTAAGATGCTGTATTCTTAAAAGCCAATGGATAATTTGGTGTAGGTTAATCCCATTAAAATTAGAAACAAATTAGCTTGACATTGAGGATGGGAAAATCAATCCTTACTTTACTGAGAGCAATCCTTTATTTTCACACCAGGAATCAGAAAATGCTTTTCCTGCCTTCCAAGCTTTTGGTATATGTATTTAAGAATTTTTTTTTCTTCTCAATACAGTTCAAGGCAACCAGGGGAAACCACTGACATGAAATACATTATATGTATTTACTTGAATCACATATTTTTCTGAATAATAATTTTTCTGAATTTATTAAATGAGCTTGTGTTGTTTGGGTTTCTTGTTCTTCCAAGGACTCACAGCTGTAGATTTCTTAAATTAGCTCGGTTTGGAATGTTTGTGCAGTTTTGATGGCAATTGCAAATACTTAGTTAACTTGTCCTAATTAAATTCTTTGCAAACTGTTGATGAGCCCTGAACAGATGAAATGAAATCAAGGAGACAGAGACATCATAAACATATAGTTAAATACTTGCAGAGACCAACATATGGAAATTGTTATTTTTGTTAAGTTCATGCTGTGAGGCACTTTTTGAGCTATATACTTTAGGGCTTTTGTTGTTGTTGTTGTTTTTGGGTTTTTTTTGTGTGTGTGTGTGTGTGTGTGTGTTCATCAGTCAGAGTAAAGGTGCCATATAAAAGTTTTAAGTAGCTACCTGGGAGTGTTGGGGTGGCTACTGAGAAACTCACAGGTGTTTTGTACTCAGTAGAGCTGGTTCCCCCCTGGAATGGGTGCTGGAAATGCCTGAATGTGGCCTTACACATGAGATGGCTGTAGCCTCTTGCATTAGCTCTGTGAGTATCATTGTGGTGCTCCCTCTGTGCTGTGTGGCACAGAAAAAATGCAGCACTGCTGATTTGGCTTCCTGAGATGGGACTTTCTACTGTGGATCTTCTGCTGTAGCAGAGTTCTCTTGTCACATTGGGCTCCAAGGAAATCTATACCCCTCTCAATGGCATTAATTTGACTCTCTCCCCTGTACTGCTGTTGTCACTGCTGGGTATACAGAACTCTTAGGAAGGATGTGCTGTGTGCGTTTCCAATTGAGGCTGGAAAGTCACCAGGGGGTTGGTTCTCCCCATTAGGAGGAAACTCAGTGTTGAACTGAGCTCAGATTCCTTTGTGGAATTAAGGAAATGCCCCCATGTTCCTGACAGCACCCTCGCAGCAAATGGAAAATACAGCTCTGTGCTGGGAACTACAGAAAACAGAAAGATAAAATGCTGTGCTTTGGATGAGATACAAAATATCATATTCTGAAATTTGAGCTGATTTTAAGAAATACATATTAAAAAACTCATCCCTCTTGTGTGTTGCAATTAGTGGAGCAGAAACCTGCTGCCTTCAGGAAGACAGACTGCAGGGGATAAACAGTATTTCTTTTCCTCTATAGTTAAAAAAGAAAAATAATTATTTGTAAACAACAAAGCAATCACCTTCTTTCCCAGCTGCCAAAAAATGGTGGGTGTAGTTTCTGGGGATTTTTGTCAGAAATCTTAAGCAGCCCTTCAGTAAAAATAAAGATGAAGAAGTATTTGGTTGTGTTGATACTATTCCATATAAACTTGAAGTAACTCCAAAATTTAAAGCTTTTAGATGAGGTCACTGGTAATCTGAAATTCATCTCTTATATGGTAGATAAAAAAAATTCAGTCATTTGGAAAGAGATTTATGTGGGTGAAAACAGATAAATTTTTCATATTTGAATGGAGAGGGAAGGACTTTCTTGTAGAAGAAAAAAAAAAAAAAGATTAAACCAGGAAAATTCATGTCGACAGTTTCAGAAAAGAAAGGCAATCTGTGATATTTTTAGGGTTGCTTCAAATACAATTTATATATATAAGCTGAAATGTCAAAAAGACAGTGGTACTTGAACTATAGTGAATTTCTTTGGGAAGTGTGCACTCAAGTACATATTGTCCTTAAGCTTACACATTAAGTACACCCCTTTTATTTCCAAATGTGAAAATTACAAATCTAAAATGTGGTTCTCTAAGTCCTACGTGTTATGGAATATATAAGGTCCAATTAACATCACAGTTCTACTGCACTTTATACTTACAGTCTGGACACTGGTTCAGATATGGCTTTCCTTAGAATACATAAAAGTTGTGCTGAGGAAAAATTTTCCCTACTGCCACATACACAATATCAGCATCAGTAATGCCAAGAATCAGCACTGGCTGCTGCTATTCTTAGCAGATAACATCCCTTTGGCCATCATGCCTGGATTTCCCTCTGTGAAAGCTGCAGTGCTGAGGGTTGACTAGATGCATGCCTGGATCTAGCCCTGATAAGGAGTTTGACTATGCTGTAAATTGTGCCTAGGACTGGGAACTTGAAAGGACAGGGGATTTGCAAAGTAAATGTAGCTTTTATGAGATAGCTGGAGCCCAGTCAGGGGGTGGCAACCCTTATCAATGTCTGTTAGAGCTTCAAAGTGGGGCGTAGAGAATCTCTGGGTAGTGGTTGGTTTGAATAAATCTTTGAATAATAACTCCTGTTATTATGGTTATCCTATTATAATCTTTGTCTACAACTTTTGTTATACAAAGGACTGATGACTTAGCTTGTCCTGTTGTGTACAAAACACATCTTATTTCAGGTTATCCTCCTTAGTTCATGCTGTTTATTTCACTCTCAAGGTATGTAGTGATTGCTTTTTACTTTCCCCTGCAGACAGAAAAATATCTTCAATTAGATATTTATCTAAAGCTGTTATCGGCTTTAGCTGTGCTTGTTCCACAATGGGATTGCCATGCAGCAAACCCAAGCAGGCCTGCCCTGCAGCCCCATCCAATAACAGCAAGAGGTGCACATAAAACTCACAGTATGGTCACGTTCTTTTCACAGTAACTTTTATACATTATCACAGGACAAAAATAAAATTAGCAGCCAAAAATGTTATAACCAGGAAAGCAGCATATAAGAGGGATAAAGAATGAGCAATTTAGAGCTATCAACTATGAATATTTAATGATAGCAAGGTACTTTTTTTGCGGTGCTTATCTTAGCTGGATCACTTCTTGCCAGCAGGAGCGTAAAATTTTTTTTTCAGAAAAAAATTAATTCCAGTTTAAACAATTACTAAGCCCTTTTGTCTAACTTCTCATGGTCTTTCTTATACCCTTGGTACAGGACTTCACATTGAGAGCCTAAAGCAGACTCCACTTTTCTTCCTATTGAAAACATTTTGCTTTTTACACCTTGGCAGATAAAGACCAGAATGAAAAGAACATACAACTTCTAAGTGGGAAGTGATGTGTTCTTTTCAAATGCATTTTGCTCAAAATATATATTAAACTGTAGTTAGTTGTTGAACTAATATAAACCAAGCTCTTTCTAGTTTTCAGATGTTGTCTGATTGATTTGAAATCTGAATAATTGATATCTGAAATCTGCAAGGCTGTTGACATCTGCTGCTTTGAGACTGAAACACGCTGAATACTACTAATTGTTCATTGAGCTATGGAGCCTCTTATGCAATTAGGCCACGTTTTTTTGATGAGAAAATCAATTTTAAATTAAAGGACTGCACTAGGGAAAGGTGTAACTTAAAGGTTCTACCTAAAAGGAAATTGGAAAACTATACTTGAATTGTAGTGCTTTATCATGCAGCAGATCTGAAGAGCTTTTATTCCTGCAATACACCTCGGTACCTGAAGATGAGCTTTTTGCAGAACATGATAGTTCACTTTCAGAAGTTTAGTTACATTATTTTGGAGTTGATGTGATTGTTGTGCTGGCGATAATACAGTGTTTGGAAACCACAGAGTATGCATGAATGACAGCAGAAGTATACACAGGACAACTGAACAGTGATGCTCAGGGAATCTTATTTGATGCACTCACATGTCATTTAACTGCAGAAGTATTTTTTCCTAATGAAGTACAGATTCATTTTTTGCCAAGAGAGTAAATGCAATTGGTACAAAGAGCACCCTTTATGACATCCTGACGTCATGGTGCTTCCCCCTCTTTATTCTTATGCTTCCAAAGCAGGCAAGCAAGCTCAGACATAGAGCTGCCAACTGGGCTACTCCACTTTGTACCAGCTAGAATAACCGGAGCTGACATTTTTTAATACCTCTTCTAGCTGATGCTGACTCTCCTTTTCACCTTTTGCTTTGCTTCTAGGTAGATGTGAGATGCCTCTGCTTCATGTCAGGTGAAGGTGTGAAACTCAGCTAAGTATTAGGTTTGTAAGCTCCTTAGTCAATCCTCCTATGTTCTGTCTGAAGATGGCAAATGATCTTCTTTTCAATTACTATTATTACTTAACCTGGCTTGGCTTGGCTGTGTTAATTGATGAATTCACACTGACACATTAAGACTCATATTTAGGCTGAGCTGCTTGAATCCTTGCCTGTAGTCATGGACAGATGGACTGGCGATGGACAGATGTGTGTGTCCAATACTCATAAGATGATTCCTTCACAATGTCAGAGATAGTGACCTTTCCAGGAATAGAATGTGTCTCACTCACATGTAATCTACTTGATCTTCTGAGAAAAGACAATATAGTGATCATGTGAAAAGGTGAAATGCATCCTTCAGTCAAAGCATTGGTTGGTTTGAGTCAGAAATAATAATGTATGTATAAAAGACTTGAGTACTACATAAATTCAGACATGTCTGTGGACATTCAAGTATGAAGCATTTAGATTATGTGCCATTTACATTTCCCAAACATGGCAAGCAGTATATATTAAAGAAAGCTTTTTGTTCCACCTAAACTTAACAGAGAAAACATTCATTTCCTTGGCAAAAAAAAAAAAAAAAAAAAGAAAAAAAAGAAAAAAAAGAAAAAAAAAGAAGGCAGCATTATTTTAATTTGTCTCATTGATGGTGCTTTCAATTAACTATGCAAATTTCCTAACACAAAATGAAAATAAGAACGCTGGAAAGACCCTTCAATTCAGTTCAGTTCAGTTCAGTTCAATATCTTTAACTAGTCTGTCAAGGACTTCTTGTTAGATTTTATTATAATGATTTCCACATAGAATTCACGTGGTATTATCTTTATATTTGACATACCTTTTGTATCTAAACCTGTTTTAAATGTCATTTCATGCACTATATCACATAAAAATAGTTGCAAAGAGATGCTAAAGGTATTGTGTGAACTTGATATGCTCTCTTAGGTGGATATTTTCTTACAGACAGATTATTTCTGCACAGTTTGGCTTGGTGAAGTACACGAATGTTGAGTCTTACAGTCAGAATTCAGCAAGTTGTTATGTGCCTAAAATGTAATGGTTTTGTTAGAGCAAATAAAAGAAATACCACCATCGAATAGGTGCTACCCTTATTGAGATGGTGAAGGCTATGTACCAAATTCTTATATAAATACCATCACTGAATCTGATGTGTCTTTTTTGCTTTAATTTCCCCATATTTCTCTTCCAACAATAAGCTTCTTTCATCCCTTCTTTGGTGCCTAAAAAGGTAGGAGTGGCTTTATCTGAACAACAGAGCTCTCTCACCCAAAAGTTCCTGTCTGCAACTTGTATCTACTTGAGTCCTTGAGCTGTGCTAACTCAAGTTTGTGGTAACACGCATAAATTACTTTTTGTTGTGCTGCTCCAGCTGTGTGCTAAGGGGATTTGTTTTAAGGTAATATATGTGTTTCTGTCTCACTGTTCTCTGTGGCTTCCAGAATGGGAGGGCAGCTTAAATTTGCTCAGGAGGGGTTGGTAAGGAGGGATAGTGACTCAGTTTCTTATTTGTGCTCTGCATTTCTTTCCTCCTTGAGGCAAAGTGATCGACAGCTTGGGTTACACAAGTCTCTTTGTAGAGGAACATTGACCCAGTCTTCAATTTGTGAGTGTTGGGCTCAACCTTGTCAGAATGTAAACAGATAAAAATATTTGTGAAGCCCTTATCTGTGTGCTGAATCATTTTTCTTTGTTGTCTTTTGAACTTGAACCTCTGATGAAACCCATAGAAAAATGTGGTGACTCTTGTCTGGGGTCATCTCTAGGGCAGGCAGAGGGAGCATGCCCTGTAAGGGGAGCCTTCTCAACATGTGCGTGGAGAAGCAGCACAGGAAGAGCAGGAGAGGCCTGATCTCTTGCTTAGTTGAACCTGGGACCAAGCACAACAGGATGCCTCAGGTTGGTGACTGGCAAGTCTGGGGGTTGTTATGAGCAGACACTAAAGTAGTTTGTGCAATTCATTTAATGTCAAAGAAACCTAGGCGTTCGCTCAGACAGTTGCGTTTAATTTAATGCTGTCATTCTATTAGTGAAGTGGATAACTTCCAGCAGCTTGCTTATGTGTCTGCACTTAGCAGTTGTTGCCTTGATCAATTCAAACTTTTGGAATGGCAATTCTGGTTGTTACTGTGCCTAATCCTGACTCAAGACTACAAATATTTTTGCTCATTGTGTTTTGCTGTTTCAGAATATTCCCTGACCTGCAAGAACTGAAATTCCAACGAAGCGTATTGGGGACCACAAAAGCCAAAATCTTAGAGCTACATCTCCCTCAAAACCTTCACATTAATTAGGATGTACGTAGATTGTGATAATTTAATATAGAAAATTGTGCTTTCTAGTTTTCAAGATTGGTTCTTTAGAGGTACACTTCTATTTACTTCTATTTCTATTTACTTCACTAGCTCAACACCTTGAAGTGCACCAGAAGTGTAATCAGTTTAAATACAGACATATTTATGTGCTACAATGGATGGTCCCATTGCAAAAAAATTCACAATGTTCTTGCAGATGGGTGGCAGTGGTGTTATTCAGAAAATGATATGGAAAGCATGAGGGAGAAAAGGCTATACAGAAAATTGTGTAGCTGTGGACAAGTCCTGAAAAGGGGGTGCATGGGGCTGTCCTGAATGAATATTGGGTGAGCATGACTGGATACAAAATACAAGAAGACACTGACTTACAAAGAAGTAGAATTGCTATAAATAGTTCAGTTTAGGGTCCAGGGAAGACTATTCAGCAGGAAGGTTACAAGGTGAGAAGGATGAGAAACAGGCACAACTTCTCAGTACTCTGTTAAAGAGTAGGACATCTGTATTTCTAACATGTCATGAATGTTCCATGGAACAACAGAAACACACCAAAAATCGTAAGATTAGTCAAATTGTTGGATAATTTGTACTTTTTATGATGTGCAACATAGAAAGGGTAGTAAAGTCACTAAAGTGTTAAAACACTTGTCTTGTGTCTTCTGTAGAAGAAAGAATATGTTAAAATTGCAACATAAAGGTCTTCTTAAACTGGAAATGGAGAGAGAAAAGAGGGAGTCATGATTCCAGGAAGTGCTTTGAATATCAAAGGCAACCCTGAATATTTCATTTGCTTTGAAAGGACACTGATCAAGCTATGAATGTTTCATTTGCATTAAAAAGGGACACGAATACACAGCTAAGAGAAATCATCCAGGATTGGAGGAAATCAGCCAGCAGATGGAGTAATTTGATGAATTCTGCGCCCTCACCTTCTGCAACAAGAATTTCTGGGTGACTATTATTTCTTGAGCTCCTAAGAAGAAACCATTTGCTGTTAAAATTTATATGTGCATTATAAAGTGTTTTACAATTTGCAATCCAGTTTAAAAGTTTTTAATTAATTGTGTGAACTTTATCTTCAGAAACTCGCATTTATTGTGCTTTGAGCTTTCATACTCCCATATTATTATAGGGGAAGTTTGGGTGAAGCTGAGAAATTGGGGATATATACTCTCTTTAAATGCAGAAACAATTTATATGAAACGGCTTCCTTGGGACAATCCACACAAAATAACATTTTTAAGGAACAGTTGTGCTTTTCTGGTAAGCCAGGAGCTGGTCTGCAGCCTATTAAATGCAGAAATTGTTCCAGTGAAGAACCATCCTAAAGGCAGCAGACCGTGGAAATACCTTAGCATGAAGTGTGTGGAATGAACCAACTTCCTGCAAGACTTTTTCATCTGGTCTACTTGACCTTAGGATCAATTGGATTGGAGCAGAGTCAAACCACAGTAGCTAACCTGACTCTTATCCTCGGATAAGATTGTTTGAGGGTTTGGCCTGAAACTGTGCTGAAGTCAGAGAGTTCAGTTTGACAGGAGCTTTCAACTTTTATTTAGTAATTTCCACCCAAGTAATTTCCTCTCCCCAAACCTTTAATGTTGTCTCTTTGCAACCACAGAACACAAACTTTGTGGGGTCTTCGTATCACTTGCGGAGGTCCTCAGGGATTCCAAAAATCTGGCATTACTCTGCTCTGTAGATAGGCATAGAATTTGTTAATCTCATCTTGCCAGTCTGGCATTTTTTAAAAAGAAAAATGTTTAGATTAAATTAAGAGAGAGTGATAGTTTTCACCACTATCACCAGTGGTGGGTACTAATACAAACGATCAACCTGCTGGGTAGAGTTAGTCATTTTACCTCCCAGTTCTCCTCAAAGGCATTTTGGTAAGCAAAACCAGAATTTACAACAGAGTTATAGCAACTAATGAAGTTGAAGAACCTTCATTACAGAAGTTTGGAAGGTACCCGTGAATGGCACAAATTACTGCTCAATTTATTTGATATATTATGACACAAAGGTTCTTGCCAGAGCCCTTGGCTTGTAAACCGAAAAAAATCCCAAACCTCTTACTGCTCTAATTAGACACATAAATCAGATCAAATTTATTCTATTTTGGCAAGAGATGGACAACTCATAAATACAGATGTAATTGCGCTTTGTAGGAATCTGAAGGAATGCTTTGTAGCATTTCTGCTGGGCACTAAAAAATATAGGGTTGGTTGGGCTTTTTCCTAACCCCTGAAGGAAAAACATTCAGTGCCCCTTTTAAGAATCAGATTAAATTGTTATATATTAACCCCTCATTAGGGCAAATAATTAGATTTCAGAATCTTTTTCAGTAAAGAGGAAAAGTCTTTTCTACTCTTCCATATTCTGTTGTTTTCTGTAAGTTATATCATGCATGCAACAAATTAAAAAGTTTTTTTGCAGATGTTGTATGGTTCTAAAACCCATGAAGGCCTGGTTTCAAATTGTGAGAATGCATGGAGAACTGTGTACCTAATATGTGTGAAAATGTTGCAGAAAATTCTTTGCTATAGGATGGCTGAAATACAATTTTCAGGTTTAGCAAGTGACATTGAAATATCGAGGATATTAATGCTAGGAAGTGAAAATAGCTGAATGTGCTGGCTTGGACTGGGGTAGAATTATTTTTTCTCCGCAGTAGCTGGTGTGGGATTCCATTTTGGGTTTGTGGTAGGAACAGTGGTGGAAATACAGAGATTTTTTTTGCTGTTAATGATCAGTGCTTACACAGTGTCAAGGTCTTTCCTGCTCCTCACCCCACCCCACCCTTGGGTGGGTTTGGAGTGCACAAGGAATGGGGGGAGGGGGCACACAACAGGACAACTGACCCCAATGACCCAGTGGACACCCCAGACCATATTGTGTCATCCTTAGCATATAAATTTGGGGCAACAGAAGGAAGGAGGGACCTGTGCAGTGCTCAGCAATAACTGAAGTATTTCTGCAATAGAAACCCTGTTTTCAGCACAAACCCAAAATGCAGCTCCATGATAGTTACTGTGAAGAAAATTAGCTTCATCCCAGCAAAACCAGCACACAAAACCAATGCCATTATTGCACTATGTACTGAGAAATGGTTAAATGAAGGTATTTCCTTTCAGACTCTCTGAGAAAAGACAGATGGAAATTATTATTTCTACCAAGATGAAGTAGGCCTTAGGGAGATTCCTGCCTCTATAGTAATTGCAGAAAATGGGGATACTCCTTAAAATGAGAACCACCTTCTTATCCTCACCCTGACAATATTTAGCTTCTAAAGCTCTAGTGGTATCATATTTGTATTAAAACAGGCCATACAATGTCTACTTTCATCACAAATGAAATGCCATTGTGCTCTAGTTCCATTATTTATGTCTCTGGACTTTGAATTTTAGTTAATCTGCAGTATTCATTGGACCTGTCAGATAAAGGCCAGCTTAGTGGATCAACATCAATTTAGGCTTCATCCCATGTCGAGAAAATTTCAAGCTAAAAATTGAAGAGAAAGGGTCAGAAAAGACTGGCTGCCTCACATGTATATATACATCTCCAAAAATATCTCTGTTAGTAACCGAGGCCTGGATTCCACCTATCTTGAGCTGCCAAGAAGTCTAGCATGTTCTTAAATAAGGTGATATGTTTAGATATATCACATCAGAATGAAGTCCCAAAATATTTATGTCACTGAAATACCCAAATCCTCTTCTTCCTGAAAGTGATATTATTTATACAGACTGCCAACCACACAGTGTTAGTTCCACTGAAACACCAAAGTTCACGCAGGCAAGTATTATAAAATTATAAAAATATACTTCAATAGAAAGGATTTTATGTATTATAAAATTATATATATGTGGATTATTTATATGCACACGTGTGCAGGTACACCAATAGACAGAGACACACATAAAGTTATAAAATGTAACAAGAACTGGGAGTAAACACTTCACTCTCTTAGAATCAAAGAGAGCAACATAGGAGATAAAAGGAGCATTCTTTGACTCTTATATATATTTCATTCAATTTTAACAGAAATAATCTTCTAATGCGTGGCCATTTCAGGGGCCTTAAGAAATAGGAGTTGAATCAACTGACTGATATTGAAGGTGTAGGAGAAGAAATATCAGGTAGGTTTTTGTTCAAGTCGTGTCTTCCAAAGTTCAGGTCTGATACCAGAGCGATTCTGATACATTTAGCTGACCTTAATAAATGGTGTCTCTATACAGAGTACAGCAGGCAGTTTACTAAAGTTTGGAGATTGTGAGATGTGAAAAAGAATACTGAGTGAAAAGCACTTAAGGAATCTTAGTCTCCTTGAATCTGCTAAATGGATTTCATAGTTGGAGACTTAGACAAACAGCTGGAGTTAAATCCATATATTTATTTTCTGTATTATTTTCCTCTCTTCTTTCCTTTGCATATTTTTTCCTCTGACTTTGTTTGTCCTATTTTTGAGTGCTTATTTGCCCTGCGTTTGTTTCAGTGTGTTTCAGTCACATTAATCAGTGCAGAGGAACTACTGTGTTCTGTGTTCAATATACAGGCATCCAATCACTGAGAGAATGTTTTCATCTCTTCTCATGTTTAATATTTTTTTTCTTGTGTTGACACAATTTGTTTGGTTTGATTAAAAAACCAAAGATAAAAACAGAGGAAAGCTAAAAGTGTTTAATAAATAATTAAGGGGATATGTTGACAATCCTTTGACAGCTAGAAAAGGAAATACATAAAGAATTTTAAATGAAAACACAACCCCAGCAGGACACGCACACAATGATTTTTGAAGTATGCCACAGATACTTTATCCATTACGCTTAAAAAAAATAGTTTTGTTAATACCCAGAGGATGCTAAAAGTATTTTTTAGGTTGGCAGATTTACAAAGTGATCTGTTAATTGAATGGGAATTCAATCTTAATCCTACAAAGTTTGCAAGTAATTTTCCTGACACAGCATAGTATTTTTAGGAGGAAATACTAAGAAAGCAGAGCATTTGCTGGTAAGTTCTAACTGAGTCTAAGAATTCAAGGTGTCTGAAGTGTCAGAATTTTTAAAACATGAGTTTCCTGTTGCCCCATGTGTGTAAGTCTTACTCTTTCAAATGTAAATACTTCCTTTTTATATGTTGAAGACTTAATCAGTTGTCCTTGTGGAGATAAAGTTCCTATTTGTGGACATAGTGACCTTAGATAAGATGGGTGGGGTAGTTCTTGGATGTTCTCCAAGTTTACATGAAGTAGACAGCAGCAAACCAAAGTCATTGTACCCTCATATCTTTAACCAGAATTTGATTTGAAGGATATATTTTGAATTCTGAATTTAACCATCTCCTTCGTAGACAAAACCTGTCCTGATTTCCTTATTGCATGTGTTCATAACCACATTTATCCATTTATTCCAGTGTATTTGTTGCATTTTGTCCAAATTACTCTTTTCTCTGGGGTTTATCCTTCTAGTGTAGAGACCCATCTTTTTCACTGCTCACTTTCATTTTGCTAAGATAAACAGGCCAAATTCTGTTCACTGTAGTACTTGTTTCTCTAGCCTCCAAATCATCTCAGCATCCTTCCAGTTTGAGTTCACATTTTTTTGAGAAGAAAGATGTCCACCTAGATAAGTTCTCAGTGACATCTGGTAATATAGCAGTAATTTTCCATATTCCCACAGGAGTGGTGACTTCGTTTCATGTAACCTACGATCAAATCTGTGCTTTCCATGAAGGCATTGCAGCAGCAGGCAAATTGTGTCTAAAGCTAACCAACAGTTCAAGTCTGCAGTGCTCTTTTCCTTCCTTGTTAGCGTTTCCCTACCAATGAACTCCCAGGTTATGGCAGAAATACTTGTTATATGCCCTAACTGTGACTCTTTGTACCTTTTCCTATGTAAATTCTAATTGTTTCCCAGTACGTCATTTCTTCCTATGCAAGTTTAGAGTCATCCAACCATGTAATTTTCAAAATTATTCTACCGTTAGAAATTCTCACCATGTTGTGGTCATTAACGGTGACTGTTTATTGAGAAACTCCACTACAATGGCAACTGTTCTTTTCAGAACAACTGACTATTTCATTTTCAGTCAGGTTTTGCCTGCCTTCAATTCTTGTAGTCCCAGCCTTTATTTTAACTGATGATTTCTCATAGGGTGAACACTGGAAAATTTCTTGAAGACAACTTTGTCCGTATCTTTTCAATTAAAAATCATTTATCTTATTGAAGAAAGGATCTGGCATGATTTGCCATTAGTGCATTCAAGAAGGATTTTATATTTGTATTTTACTCAGCTTCAATTCTTCATTTTTAACAAAGATGTATAGGATGTCTCTGATTTTGGACCTATAAAACACCCTGAGTTCTGTATGGTTATCATTACTGCTCATCTAGAGGATTATCTGGCCTTCATCCCAGTGTGGTCCATGGAGATCATACAGCTTGGATCTGTGCTCCTTGCTCTCTGGATTTTGTCCAAAATCAAGGCCACACTAACTCACCTCAGAGTTCTCTCCAAAACGTTATTTTTTTGCATTAAATTTATGACTAATGTTTCATTGTTGTAGATTTTAGAGGTTGAGAGGTTTTTTCCTCTTGCAAAGAGTTCAATGGGACCAGAAAAGAAAGGATTCTGAGGATCATTTTACTAGCTGAATACTAGTTTTTGGAGTGCTGCTATTCAAAAGTTTACTTAATAGATTGTAGAAATGCAAGAGAAACCGTGATAGCAACTCTGAGAGCTTACTGGATTCTATTTGAACAGACTTTCAATTAAAAATTGTTGTGAAAACATTTCCTCTTCATTTTCAGTTGTAACTTGCAGTCTCTCTCATGCCATCTGATGTCTACTGAGATCCTTAGTTCCCAGGACATTTCAGGTCTCTCTTCTCAATATACTTTCTTTTAAGCTTCTTTGCCCACTTCAAGATCAAGAAATGTTCCTGTATCTCAGATTACTGTGTTATAGAAACTCCTACATGCTCTCAATCTTCCAGGAATACCATCGCTCTCTGGTTTTTGTCTCACTGGACTGCTGGACAAACAGAAATTCAGACCTCTCCAGAAATATGCCGAGTTTGTTCCATGATATAATCTGTTCTTGGAGATGGGTGTTATAACAGACACAGCATGTGAAGTCCAAAAATCAGATAACATGACTCTTGTGGATAGACTTCAGCTGTGCATACCCCATCACTTGCTGCATATTATTTTGCTGTCTTTGTACATTTCTGGGAACAGAACTGGATTAAAACTCTGTTTTTATGGTCAGTGGGGCCTTCTCTTATTCAGATATGTGGAACCCTGTGGGCACAGTAATATTATTGTCCCTTAACATAACAGAATTAGGCCCATGGCATTCAGCTTTCCTGTGGGCCATGCTTCTCTCTGAGAAATTAATTTAATAAGAGCAGGACACCAACTGACAATTACTGCAGTGGAACAATCGACAGCAGTGTGGAAACTCTGATGCAGTGGACTTCTTTCCTTCCACAGTTAAAAGTCTGTTTTTCATTTTACTTTTCCTCCTGCAATGTAACAGCCTGTCTTTGACATGCTCATAGATCAAAGGTATTTTCTCCCCTGGCTGGAGACATAATGTGCTCATGTACTGTTTCAAAACTGACTGAACTCAGTTGTACCATGGTAGCCATGGTCAGTCTCTGTGCACTAAATCTGGGCTGTCCTCTCCTACATTTGACTCTCAATTCCTTAGCTAGTTCCTGTATTTGACTCTGCAGGTTCAAAAGTCCCCATTGTGCTGGGAAAATAAAGAAATCTGCCTGCCATGGCAAGAAAAAGGTTATTGAACAAATTTCTCTGGTGGCCGTCTCAGGTATGTAGCCTTTAGAAATCAACAGCAGGAGCATTCAAGATCTCATCCTTAATGCCATTAGAAATCCACTTCATAATACTGTCAAACACCTTGTAGTTCTTTGATAGCAGGAGTTTTAAATGTTTCTAGATGAACAGGAATCAAACTTCTAACCTAAGACGTGGATAAATAAAAGTTATGTTATATAAAATAATAAACTTGATGCCTTTAACAAGGCTTTCAATTTTCATGTGACAGATAGAAAGTGATGAAATTCAATCGTGAACCAGGTTCCAAAAATAAATGATGAACATACTTCTAATGATACTAAGTGATTATAAAGACATAAACGAATGGTAAACAGGGAAAACAAAAGGGAGGAAGTACTGAGGAAAGAAAGTTAGATAAGAGAAAAATTCACAAAGTTGTTAATTATAAGTAGGATACCAAAGGATGTCTGAAAAGAGGATGAGATTTAATTATGGTTGCATAAAACTAGGCTGCTTCTAAGGCCAATTAAAGAAAATAGAGGTCATAATGGGAATGTGTCATGTGGTCTGTTCACAGAGATATATGTAAATTTGAATCTTGTTGGCCAGAGAAAAGAGTAAAACAGTTTCCTTACAACAGGGAAAATTTGCATTATTTGGGAAAATTTTCTAGTATCTTGGACTAAGTGGTCTGCAGGAATCATGGACTGTAAGTAAGAAGAAATCTGTAGAGAACCTTTAGGTCCAATAAAATCATAGCAAATAACAGCCTAAAACTGTCTTAGCATTTTATATCCTTCAACATTCATTCATGAAATTAATGCTAGAAAACAAGTTACAGTGTTTTTAAAAGGTAGATTATTACATTGGAATAGGTTGAGAAAATTTAAATTGAAACATTAAGACGATTCACAAATATGCTCAGTTATGGCAGAAACAGAAGTTATGGAGCCTAGTGGGTGACAATCTAAAGTGCACTGTGATCTTACTGTGGGTGTACCAAAATAGCACTGCTTCATAGGAAATCAAGGTTTGGCACTCTGTGGGACTTTCAGAAGGGAAGCACCCTTAGTGAGCAAGGGAAAAGCTGTGTAGGCACATGAGTAACACACACATGGAGTTCCATTCCTCTTAGATTCCACCTAATGTCAAACAGCCTTTTTTGGTCCATGTGGCAAATTACTTGATTTCTGTACGGGGACAGAAATCCCTGTTTCCTTTGCTTATGCTGTTTTGTGCGCAAAAAGATTCAGGGTGAAAGTTAAGTTGAGCACGTGAATTGTGTGGCATGACTGTGAGACCACCAAGTTCTGTTCACTCATTAAATACTTGTGAAGAAATGTCCTTGGATTGAAGTGTGCTCTCGCAAGATCAAAATAAGTGGTATTTTTCATCTTATCTTTTAAAATTAAATCCTCATAATTCAGGTGGATTGAGATCCATCTTGTGGTACCCTGTTGCTAAAAGCATAAAGGTAAGTGGAGAGATAATTCTAATGTCAATTCAAGAGGTTGCCTACTTCTCTTCAGCTTCCAGTTTCAAGCCAGCTCCCATTAGTGTTCAATAAATACACCCACATGCAGAGAAATGTGAGTTGTGACATCCAGTGCTTCCAAGCTGCAAAGTCAGATGCTGGAATGGAATTCAAGAGCCTCTTAAGGTCCTTAATTTGCTTCCATAGGAAATAAGGGCTGTCACATCCCTTGGGTTTATAACACAGCACGTGTGGGAATTGAAAACAGCTGGTAGAAAACACTAGTGAAAGAGCTGGAGATGAGATTTTCTTCTGTGTTAGGTCTCTCTCTGAAGCAGCTGTTCAGAAAGAGAAACTGTTTCCAAGGTTTTTCCAAGGTTCCCACACCTGAGCTGGATAGGTGGGTACAGAAAATTGGATCACTTTTCTCTTTAAAACAGACACTGGATGTGCACTTATATTCACCCCATTCAGAAAATGCTCTAGGTTTGTTTAGCATATTTCAAAGTACCTCTGTGATACATAGCCATATTCATATTATGTCCCAGTTTTCCGCTGTTGGGGGAACTTTTGTTTTAGACTAGAAGGATGAAGCAAATAAATCTTCAGAGAAAGAACTGCATTTCCATCTCTCCACAGTGTAACTAACGAAGTATAATAATAGTCAATGAAGAATTTAGCATCAAGAATATAGTAGTAATTGCCTAATTGCATATACAACAGGTGTAAATCAAGTAAGTAGATAAATGAAGCCTGAAATAAACAACTCTATTGGGAACAAAATGAATATAACAGATGATAGACATAGAGAAGAGTTGTTCACAGCCTGACCACAAGAAAACCTTCTGCAGGAAAAATGTGTTTTATAGCTCTCTCCTAAGGTAGGCAAAAAGATTTGGGCATAGCTACGTCTCCAGTTTCAGAGGAATGCTTTGAAGTGCTGCTTGTAAAGTTGAAATGATATTGAACAGCTGTCTATCAAGGAGTGCTGAGCTTCATTAAATATTGTATATGGCCGTAAACTGAGTAGAAAATGAAAGGAAGAATCAGCACATTAACAGTTGGTTAAGTGGGCTGGTTGTCTGCTGATTAGTAATTTAAAATGATTAATCAAAGCAATAACATAACAAAACAATCTAAAATCAAGGAAAGGCTGTAAGAAGAAAGACAAATATTTTCAGTGGCACGGTATTATTGGAGTAAAGGACCCTGCAGGATCTGGGAACCAATGGCAAAGAGGCACATATAGGTGGATACAGAGCTCCAAAGAATGTATTCAGCACATATTCATTTTTCACATAGATGCAGCTCAGAAGAATAAATGGGAGGTAAGGGCCTTTCATGGGAAAGTCTGTTTTCATAACTCCACTCACAGAGTGCAATAACCAGAGCTTCTGTGGCCTCCTTCTATTTGTTTCCTTACTTCTTTCATAATGTCCATTTCTTTGGTGGCTCTATTTCTTCTCCATGTGTTCATAATTGTTCATTCCTTCTATTTTCTTTGTTATAGCACAAATATTTCTAAGAAGACAAGTGTAAAAGTGTAAAAGCTTTATGTCATATCTCTTTCAAGGAACTCTGTATGTTCCAGCTGGTTTTAACATGACCAGTGAATATTTTTTGCAACGTATATTATCATCCCAATTCCCTTTTATCCAGTTTATAGCCATTTTGCTTTTAGTAAAGAGGGCCAGAATTTGAGAAATTGTGCAGTGTAAAATTTTATTGCTGAGTACTTCCACTTTAGCGGTTGTTTCTACACAGGCAGATTGTATCAAAGATTGAAACTTCAGCTTCACTGGACTTGGCATGTTTAGGACGAAGGTAACTCTTTCTGAATTCAGACTTCTTTTTTATGTGTATTGAAAGCAGAAACTCATTTGGAGACACATGTTGATAATCTTGAGAAATCCTGCATGCCTTTTGTTAATATTACCAGTAGTATTGGAAGGCAATTGTGGGGGGGCCTCCATCTAACTGACCCGGAGCAGGTTATCAGTCAATGTTTCATTCAAAGTGATAAAATAATAGGATCAAGAAAGGTGTTCATTTTATAATTTGAGAATTGTCTTGCCCAGTTCCTGAATCGATGCTGTGTTTTGTTTAAACATCCACAGTGGAAAGAGGGACACAATCCACACGACTAGTAAATTCTTTAGGTGTTATCATTAGAATAGATTTTCATTTTATCTGGATGCTTCAAATAAATTGTTACATCTCTAAATATGTGTCTTTTAAGTGCTGTTATTAACAACGTGTGTTTGGAGGTTTTTTCACAAACAGAATAGAACTGCTGGGATACGTTCCTTGAGCTTTAATTGCAGCATCAGCCCCATTACATGGTTGAATCAATAGAAAGATGGCAATAGCTCACATACAACCAGCAGCAGCCAAAGATTTCTTTGTTACAGAGCATTTTAAAAACTTTCTAGCCAATAGCATATTGCTAAAGCTTACATACAATTGTTCTAGCCAATCACTAAAAGTACGTTCAAACAATGCTTGCTTGTCTGCTCTCCATTAACAATACACAATACTTCATTATCAAGCTTAAAACCTTCTACTTTGTTGCTAGGCATATTTTTCTGTAGTCTTAAGGTCTATCTTAGCCAAGCCTAAAACTCAAGCTATTGTTTCACGTCCTTGCTTGCTGTA